>CM067321.1:2708554-3206535 GCA_034231615.1 Meghimatium bilineatum
GTGTCAACATCAGATTAGAGCTTGTTCTGTCTCTGTCAACATGTGTCAACATCAGAGTGGAGCTTGTTCTATCTCTGTCAACATGTGTCAACATCAGAGTGGAGCTTGTTCTATCTCTGTCAACATGTGTCAACATCAGATTAGAGTTTGTTCTGTCTCTGTCAACATGTGTCAACATAGGATTAGAGCTTGTTCTGTCTCTGTCAACATGTGTCAACATCAGATTAGAGCTTGTTCTATCTCTGTCAACATGTGTCAACATCAGATTAGAGCTTGTTCTATCTCTGTCAACATGTGTCAACATCAGATTAGAGCTTGTTCTGTCTCTGTCAACATGTGTCAACATCATATTAGAGTTTGTTCTGTCTCTGTCAACATGTGTCAACATCATATTAGAGTTTGTTCTATCTCTGTCAACATGTGTCAACATCAGATTAGAGTTTGTTCTATCTCTGTCAACATGTGTCAACATCAGATTAGAGTTTGTTCTATCTCTGTCAACATGTGTCAACATCAGATTAGAGTTTGTTCTGTCTCTGTCAACATGTGTCAACATCAGATTAGAGTTTGTTCTGTCTCTGTCACCATATGTCAACATCAGATTAGAGTTTGTTCTGTCTCTGTCAACATGTGTCAACATCAGATTAGAGTTTGTTCTGTCTCTGTCAACATGTGTCAACATCAGATTAGAGTTTGTTCTATCTCTGTCAACATGTGTCAACATCAGATTAGATTTTGTTCTGTCTCTGTCAACATGTGTCAACATCAGATTAGAGTTTGTTCTGTCTCTGTCAACATGTGTCAACATCAGATTAGAGTTTGTTCTGTCTCTGTCAACATGTGTCAACATCAGATTAGAGTTTGTTCTGTCTCTGTCAACATGTGTCAACATCAGATTAGAGTTTGTTCTGTCTCTGTCAACATGTGTCAACATCAGATTAGAGTTTGTTCTATCTCTGTCAACATGTGTCAACATCAGATTAGAGTTTGTTCTGTCTCTGTCAACATGTGTCAACATCAGATTAGAGTTTGTTCTGTCTCTGTCACCATGTGTCAACATCAGATTAGAGTTTGTTCTGTCTCTGTCACCATGTGTCAACATCAGATTAGAGTTTGTTCTGTCTCTGTCAACATGTGTCAACATCAGATTAGAGTTTGTTCTATCTCTGTCAACATGTGTCAACATCAGATTAGAGTTTGTTCTGTCTCTGTCACCATGTGTCAGCATCAGATTAGAGTTTGTTCTGTCTCTGTCAACATGTGTCAACATCAGATTAGAGTTTGTTCTATCTCTGTCAACATGTGTCAACATCAGATTAGAGTTTGTTCTGTCTCTGTCACCATGTGTCAGCATCAGATTAGAGTTTGTTCTGTCTCTGTCAACATGTATCAACATCAGATTAGAGTTTGTTCTGTCTCTGTCAACATGTGTCAACATCAGATTAGAGTTTGTTCTGTCTCTGTCAACATGTGTCAACATCAGATTAGAGTTTGTTCTGTCTCTGTCACCATGTGTCAACATCAGATTAGAGTTTGTTCTGTCTCTGTCACCATGTGTCAACATCAGATTAGAGTTTGTTCTGTCTCTGTCAACATGTGTCAACATCAGATTAGAGTTTGTTCTGTCTCTGTCAACATGTGTCAACATCAGATTAGAGTTTGTTCTATCTCTGTCAACATGTGTCAACATCAGATTAGAGTTTGTTCTGTCTCTGTCAACATGTGTCAACATCAGATTAGAGTTTGTTCTGTCTCTGTCAACATGTGTCATCATCAGATTAGAGTTTGTTCTGTCTCTGTCAACATGTGTCAACATCAGATTAGAGTTTGTTCTGTCTCTGTCAACATGTGTCAACATCAGATTAGAGCTTGTTCTGTCTCTGTCAACATGTGTCAACATCAGATTAGAGCTTGTTCTGTCTCTGTCAACATGTGTCAACATCAGATTAGAGCTTGTTCTGTCTCTGTCAACATGTGTCAACATCAGATTAGAGTTTGTTCTATCTCTGTCAACATGTGTCAACATCAGATTAGAGCTTGTTCTATCTCTGTCAACATGTGTCAACATCAGATTAGAGCTTGTTCTATCTCTGTCAACATGTGTCAACATCAGATTAGAGCTTGTTCTATCTCTGTCAACATGTGTCAACATCAGATTAGAGCTTGTTCTATCTCTGTCAACATGTGTCAACATCAGATTAGAGTTTGTTCTATCTCTGTCAACATGTGTCAACATCAGATTAGAGTTTGTTCTGTCTCTGTCAACATGTGTCAACATCAGATTAGAGTTTGTTCTATCTCTGTCAACATGTGTCAACATCAGATTAGAGTTTGTTCTATCTCTGTCAACATGTGTCAACATCAGATTAGAGTTTGTTCTATCCCTGTCAACATGTGTCAACATCAGATTAGAGTTTGTTCTATCTCTGTCAACATGTGTCAACATCAGATTAGAGTTTGTTCTATCTCTGTCAACATGTGTCAACATCAGATTAGAGTTTGTTCTATCTCTGTCAACATGTGTCAACATCAGATTAGAGCTTGTTCTATCTCTGTCAACATGTGTCAACATCAGATTAGAGCTTGTTCTATCTCTGTCAACATGTGTCAACATCAGATTAGAGCTTGTTCTCTCTCTGTCAACATGTGTCAACATCAGATTAGAGTTTGTTCTGTCTCTGTCAACATGTGTCAACATCAGATTAGAGTTTGTTCTGTCTCTGTCAACATGTGTCAACATCAGATTAGAGTTTGTTCTGTCTCTGTCAGCATGTGTCAACATCAGATTAGAGTTTGTTCTGTCTCTGTCACCATGTGTCAACATCAGATTAGAGTTTGTTCTGTCTCTGTCAACATGTGTCAACATCAGATTAGAGTTTGTTCTGTCTCTGTCAACATGTGTCAACATCAGATTAGAGTTTGTTCTGTCTCTGTCACCATGTGTCAACATCAGATTAGAGTTTGTTCTGTCTCTGTCAACATGTGTCAACATCAGATTAGAGTTTGTTCTGTCTCTGTCAACATGTGTCAACATCAGATTAGAGTTTGTTCTGTCTCTGTCAACATGTGTCAACATCAGATTAGAGTTTGTTCTGTCTCTGTCAACATGTGTCAACATCAGATTAGAGTTTGTTCTGTCTCTGTCAACATGTGTCAACATCAGATTAGAGTTTGTTCTGTCTCTGTCAACATGTGTCAACATCAGATTAGAGTTTGTTCTGTCCCTGTCAACATGTGTCAACATCAGATTAGAGTTTGTTCTGTCTCTGTCAACATGTGTCAACATCAGATTAGAGTTTGTTCTGTCTCTGTCAACATGTGTCAACATCAGATTAGAGTTTGTTCTGTCTCTGTCAACATGTGTCAACATCAGATTAGAGTTTGTTCTATCTCTGTCAACATCTGTCAACATCAGATTAGAGCTTGTTCTATCTCTGTCAACATGTGTCAACATCAGATTAGAGTTTGTTCTATCTCTGTCAACATGTGTCAACATCAGATTAGAGTTTGTTCTATCTCTGTCACCATGTGTCAACATCAGATTAGAGTTTGTTCTGTCTCTGTCAACATCAGATTAGAGTTTGTTCTATCTCTGTCAACATGTGTCAACATCAGATTAGAGTTTGTTCTATCTCTGTCAACATCTGTCAACATCAGATTAGAGCTTGTTCTATCTCTGTCAACATGTGTCAACATCAGATTAGAGTTTGTTCTATCTCTGTCAACATGTGTCAACATCAGATTAGAGTTTGTTCTATCTCTGTCAACATGTGTCAACATCAGATTAGAGTTTGTTCTATCTCTGTCAACATGTGTCAACATCAGATTAGAGTTTCTTCTATCTCTGTCAACATGTGTCAACATCAGATTAGAGTTTGTTCTATCTCTGTCAACATGTGTCAACATCAGATTAGAGTTTGTTCTATCTCTGTCAACATGTGTCAACATCAGATTAGAGTTTGTTCTATCTCTGTCAACATGTGTCAACATCAGATTAGAGTTTGTTCTGTCTCTGTCAACATCAGATTAGAGTTTGTTCTAGCTCTGTCAACATCAGATTAGAGTTTGTTCTGTCTCTGTCAACATGTGTCAACATCAGATTAGAGTTTGTCCTGTCTCTGTCAACATCAGATTAGAGTTTGTTCTGTCTCTGTCAACATCATATTAGAGTTTGTTCTATCTCTGTCAACATCAGATTAGAGTTTGCTCTATCTCTGTCAACATGTGTCAACATCAGATTAGAGTTTGTTCTGTCTCTGTCAACATCAGATTAGAGTTTGTTCTGTCTCTGTCAACATCAGATTAGAGTTTGTTCTATCTCTGTCAACATCAGATTAGAGTTTGTTCTGTCTCTGTCAACATGTGTCAACATCAGATTAGAGTTTGTTCTGTCTCTGTCAACATGTGTCAACATCAGATTAGAGCTTGTTCTATCTCTGTCAACATGTGTCAACATCAGATTAGAGTTTGTTCTGTCTCTGTCAACATGTGTCAACATCAGATTAGAGCTTGTTCTATCTCTGTCAACATGTGTCAACATCAGATTAGAGCTTGTTCTATCTCTGTCAACATGTGTCAACATCAGATTAGAGCTTATTCTATCTCTGTCAACATGTGTCAACATCAGATTAGAGTTTGTTCTATCTATGTCAACATGTGTCAACATCAGATTAGAGCTTGTTCTGTCTCTGTCAACATGTGTCAACATCAGATTAGAGTTTGTTCTGTCTCTGTCAACATGTGTCAACATCAGATTAGAGCTTGTTCTGTCTCTGTCAACATGTGTCAACATCAGATTAGAGTTTGTTCTATCTCTGTCAACATGTGTCAACATCAGATTAGAGCTTGTTCTATCTCTGTCAACATGTGTCAACATCAGATTAGAGCTTGTTCTATCTCTGTCACCATGTGTCAACATCAGATTAGAGTTTGTTCTGTCTCTGTCAACATGTGTCAACATCAGATTAGAGTTTGTTCTGTCTCTGTCAACATGTGTCAACATCAGATTAGAGTTTGTTCTGTCTCTGTCACCATGTGTCAACATCAGATTAGAGCATGTTCTATCTCTGTCAACATGTGTCAACATCAGATTAGAGCTTGTTCTATCTCTGTCAACATGTGTCAACATCAGATTAGAGTTTGTTCTATCTCTGTCAACATGTGTCAACATCAGATTAGAGTTTGTTCTGTCTCTGTCAACATGTGTCAACATCAGATTAGAGCGTGTTCTGTCTCTGTCAACATGTGTCAACATCAGATTAGAGTTTGTTCTATCTCTGTCAACATGTGTCAACATCAGATTAGAGCTTGTTCTATCTCTGTCAACATGTGTCAACATCAGATTAGAGTTTGTTCTATCTCTGTCAACATGTGTCAACATCAGATTAGAGCTTGTTCTATCTCTGTCAACATGTGTCAACATCAGATTAGAGCTTGTTCTATCTCTGTCAACATGTGTCAACATCAGATTAGAGTTTGTTCTATCTCTGTCAACATGTGTCAACATCAGATTAGAGTTTGTTCTGTCTCTGTCAACATGTGTCAACATCAGATTAGAGCTTGTTCTGTCTCTGTCAACATGTGTCAACATCAGAGTGGAGCTTGTTCTATCTCTGTCAACATGTGTCAACATCAGAGTGGAGCTTGTTCTATCTCTGTCAACATGTGTCAACATCAGATTAGAGTTTGTTCTTTCTCTGTCAACATGTGTCAACATCAGATTAGAGCTTGTTCTGTCTCTGTCAACATGTGTCAACATCAGAGTGGAGCTTGTTCTATCTCTGTCAACATGTGTCAACATCAGAGTGGAGCTTGTTCTATCTCTGTCAACATGTGTCAACATCAGATTAGAGCTTGTTCTGTCTCTGTCAACATGTGTCAACATCAGATTAGAGCTTGTTCTGTCTCTGTCAACATGTGTCAACATCAGAGTGGAGCTTGTTCTATCTCTGTCAACATGTGTCATCATCAGAGTGGAGCTTGTTCTATCTCTGTCAACATGTGTCAACATCAGATTAGAGTTTGTTCTGTCTCTGTCAACATGTGTCAACATAGGATTAGAGCTTGTTCTGTCTCTGTCAACATGTGTCAACATCAGAGTGGAGCTTGTTCTATCTCTGTCAACATGTGTCAACATCAGATTAGAGCTTGTTCTATCTCTGTCAACATGTGTCAACATCAGATTAGAGCTTGTTCTGTCTCTGTCAACATGTGTCAACATCAGATTAGAGTTTGTTCTGTCTCTGTCAACATGTGTCAACATCAGATTAGAGTTTGTTCTGTCTCTGTCAACATGTGTCAACATCATATTAGAGTTTGTTCTATCTCTGTCAACATGTGTCAACATCAGATTAGAGTTTGTTCTATCTCTGTCAACATGTGTCAACATCAGATTAGAGTTTGTTCTGTCTCTGTCAACATGTGTCAACATCAGATTAGAGTTTGTTCTGTCTCTGTCAACATGTGTCAACATCAGATTAGAGTTTGTTCTGTCTCTGTCACCATATGTCAACATCAGATTAGAGTTTGTTCTGTCTCTGTCAACATGTGTCAACATCAGATTAGAGTTTGTTCTGTCTCTGTCAACATGTGTCAACATCAGATTAGAGTTTGTTCTGTCTCTGTCAACATGTGTCAACATCAGATTAGAGTTTGTTCTGTCTCTGTCAACATGTGTCAACATCAGATTAGAGTTTGTTCTGTCTCTGTCAACATGTGTCAACATCAGATTAGAGTTTGTTCTGTCTCTGTCAACATGTGTCAACATCAGATTAGAGTTTGTTCTGTCTCTGTCAACATGTGTCAACATCAGATTAGAGTTTGTTCTGTCTCTGTCAACATGTGTCAACATCAGATTAGAGTTTGTTCTATCTCTGTCAACATGTGTCAACATCAGATTAGAGTTTGTTCTGTCTCTGTCAACATGTGTCAACATCAGATTAGAGTTTGTTCTGTCTCTGTCACCATGTGTCAACATCAGATTAGAGTTTGTTCTGTCTCTGTCACCATGTGTCAACATCAGATTAGAGTTTGTTCTGTCTCTGTCAACATGTGTCAACATCAGATTAGAGTTTGTTCTATCTCTGTCAACATGTGTCAACATCAGATTAGAGTTTGTTCTGTCTCTGTCACCATGTGTCAGCATCAGATTAGAGTTTGTTCTGTCTCTGTCAACATGTATCAACATCAGATTAGAGTTTGTTCTGTCTCTGTCAACATGTGTCAACATCAGATTAGAGTTTGTTCTGTCTCTGTCACCATGTGTCAACATCAGATTAGAGTTTGTTCTGTCTCTGTCACCATGTGTCAACATCAGATTAGAGTTTGTTCTGTCTCTGTCAACATGTGTCAACATCAGATTAGAGTTTGTTCTGTCTCTGTCAACATGTGTCAACATCAGATTAGAGTTTGTTCTATCTCTGTCAACATGTGTCAACATCAGATTAGAGTTTGTTCTGTCTCTGTCAACATGTGTCAACATCAGATTAGAGTTTGTTCTGTCTCTGTCACCATGTGTCAACATCAGATTAGAGTTTGTTCTGTCTCTGTCAACATGTGTCAACATCAGATTAGAGTTTGTTCTGTCTCTGTCAACATGTGTCAACATCAGATTAGAGTTTGTTCTATCTCTGTCAACATGTGTCAACATCAGATTAGAGTTTGTTCTGTCTCTGTCACCATGTGTCAACATCAGATTAGAGTTTGTTCTGTCTCTGTCAACATGTGTCAACATCAGATTAGAGTTTGTTCTGTCTCTGTCAACATGTGTCAACATCAGATTAGAGTTTGTTCTGTCTCTGTCAACATGTGTCAACATCAGATTAGAGTTTGTTCTGTTTCTGTCAACATGTGTCAACATCAGATTAGAGTTTGTTCTATCTCTGTCAACATGTGTCAACATCAGATTAGAGTTTGTTCTATCTCTGTCAACATGTGTCAACATCAGATTAGAGTTTGTTCTGTCTCTGTCACCATGTGTCAACATCAGATTAGAGTTTGTTCGGTCTCTGTCAACATGTGTAAACATCAGATTAGAGTTTGTTCTGTCTCTGTCACCATGTGTCAACATCAGATTAGAGTTTGTTCTGTCTCTGTCACCATGTGTCAACATCAGATTAGAGTTTGTTCTGTCTCTGTCAACATGTGTCAACATCAGATTAGAGCTTGTTCTGTCTCTGTCAACATGTGTCAACATCAGATTAGAGCTTGTTCTGTCTCTGTCAACATGTGTCAACATCAGATTAGAGCTTGTTCTGTCTCTGTCAACATGTGTCAACATCAGATTAGAGTTTGTTCTATCTCTGTCAACATGTGTCAACATCAGATTAGAGCTTGTTCTATCTCTGTCAACATGTGTCAACATCAGATTAGAGCTTGTTCTATCTCTGTCAACATGTGTCAACATCAGATTAGAGCTTGTTCTATCTCTGTCAACATGTGTCAACATCAGATTAGAGCTTGTTCTATCTCTGTCAACATGTGTCAACATCAGATTAGAGTTTGTTCTATCTCTGTCAACATGTGTCAACATCAGATTAGAGTTTGTTCTGTCTCTGTCAACATGTGTCAACATCAGATTAGAGTTTGTTCAATCTCTGTCAACATGTGTCAACATCAGATTAGAGTTTGTTCTATCTCTGTCAACATGTGTCAACATCAGATTAGAGTTTGTTCTATCCCTGTCAACATGTGTCAACATCAGATTAGAGTTTGTTCTATCTCTGTCAACATGTGTCAACATCAGATTAGAGTTTGTTCTATCTCTGTCAACATGTGTCAACATCAGATTAGAGTTTGCTCTATCTCTGTCAACATGTGTCAACATCAGATTAGAGCTTGTTCTATCTCTGTCAACATGTGTCAACATCAGATTAGAGCTTGTTCTATCTCTGTCAACATGTGTCAACATCAGATTAGAGCTTGTTCTCTCTCTGTCAACATGTGTCAACATCAGATTAGAGTTTGTTCTGTCTCTGTCAACATGTGTCAACATCAGATTAGAGTTTGTTCTGTCTCTGTCAACATGTGTCAACATCAGATTAGAGTTTGTTCTGTCTCTGTCAACATGTGTCAACATCAGATTAGAGTTTGTTCTGTCTCTGTCACCATGTGTCAACATCAGATTAGAGTTTGTTCTGTCTCTGTCAACATGTGTCAACATCAGATTAGAGTTTGTTCTGTCTCTGTCAACATGTGTCAACATCAGATTAGAGTTTGTTCTGTCTCTGTCACCATGTGTCAACATCAGATTAGAGTTTGTTCTGTCTCTGTCAACATGTGTCAACATCAGATTAGAGTTTGTTCTGTCTCTGTCAACATGTGTCAACATCAGATTAGAGTTTGTTCTGTCTCTGTCAACATGTGTCAACATCAGATTAGAGTTTGTTCTGTCTCTGTCAACATGTGTCAACATCAGATTAGAGTTTGTTCTGTCTCTGTCAACATGTGTCAACATCAGATTAGAGTTTGTTCTGTCTCTGTCAACATGTGTCAACATCAGATTAGAGTTTGTTCTGTCCCTGTCAACATGTGTCAACATCAGATTAGAGTTTGTTCTGTCTCTGTCAACATGTGTCAACATCAGATTAGAGTTTGTTCTGTCTCTGTCAACATGTGTCAACATCAGATTAGAGTTTGTTCTGTCTCTGTCAACATGTGTCAACATCAGATTAGAGTTTGTTCTATCTCTGTCAACATCTGTCAACATCAGATTAGAGCTTGTTCTATCTCTGTCAACATGTGTCAACATCAGATTAGAGTTTGTTCTATCTCTGTCAACATGTGTCAACATCAGATTAGAGTTTGTTCTATCTCTGTCACCATGTGTCAACATCAGATTAGAGTTTGTTCTGTCTCTGTCAACATCAGATTAGAGTTTGTTCTATCTCTGTCAACATGTGTCAACATCAGATTAGAGTTTGTTCTATCTCTGTCAACATCTGTCAACATCAGATTAGAGCTTGTTCTATCTCTGTCAACATGTGTCAACATCAGATTAGAGTTTGTTCTATCTCTGTCAACATGTGTCAACATCAGATTAGAGTTTGTTCTATCTCTGTCAACATGTGTCAACATCAGATTAGAGTTTGTTCTATCTCTGTCAACATGTGTCAACATCAGATTAGAGTTTCTTCTATCTCTGTCAACATGTGTCAACATCAGATTAGAGTTTGTTCTATCTCTGTCAACATGTGTCAACATCAGATTAGAGTTTGTTCTATCTCTGTCAACATGTGTCAACATCAGATTAGAGTTTGTTCTATCTCTGTCAACATGTGTCAACATCAGATTAGAGTTTGTTCTGTCTCTGTCAACATCAGATTAGAGTTTGTTCTATCTCTGTCAACATCAGATTAGAGTTTGTTCTGTCTCTGTCAACATGTGTCAACATCAGATTAGAGTTTGTTCTGTCTCTGTCAACATCAGATTAGAGTTTGTTCTGTCTCTGTCAACATCATATTAGAGTTTGTTCTATCTCTGTCAACATCAGATTAGAGTTTGCTCTATCTCTGTCAACATGTGTCAACATCAGATTAGAGTTTGTTCTGTCTCTGTCAACATCAGATTAGAGTTTGTTCTGTCTCTGTCAACATCAGATTAGAGTTTGTTCTATCTCTGTCAACATCAGATTAGAGTTTGTTCTATCTCTGTCAACATGTGTCAACATCAGATTAGAGTTTGTTCTGTCTCTGTCAACATGTGTCAACATCAGATTAGAGCTTGTTCTATCTCTGTCAACATGTGTCAACATCAGATTAGAGTTTGTTCTGTCTCTGTCAACATGTGTCAACATCAGATTAGAGCTTGTTCTATCTCTGTCAACATGTGTCAACATCAGATTAGAGCTTATTCTATCTCTGTCAACATGTGTCAACATCAGATTAGAGTTTGTTCTATCTATGTCAACATGTGTCAACATCAGATTAGAGCTTGTTCTGTCTCTGTCAACATGTGTCAACATCAGATTAGAGTTTGTTCTGTCTCTGTCAACATGTGTCAACATCAGATTAGAGCTTGTTCTGTCTCTGTCAACATGTGTCAACATCAGATTAGAGTTTGTTCTATCTCTGTCAACATGTGTCAACATCAGATTAGAGCTTGTTCTATCTCTGTCAACATGTGTCAACATCAGAATAGAGCTTGTTCTATCTCTGTCAACATGTGTCAACATCAGATTAGAGCTTGTTCTATCTCTGTCAACATGTGTCAACATCAGATTAGAGTTTGTTCTGTCTCTGTCAACATGTGTCAACATCAGATTAGAGCTTGTTCTGTCTCTGTCAACATGTGTCAACATCAGATTAGAGTTTGTTCTATCTCTGTCAACATGTGTCAACATCAGATTAGAGCTTGTTCTATCTCTGTCAACATGTGTCAACATCAGATTAGAGCTTGTTCTATCTCTGTCAACATGTGTCAACATCAGATTAGAGTTTGTTCTATCTCTGTCAACATGTGTCAACATCAGATTAGAGTTTGTTCTGTCTCTGTCAACATGTGTCAACATCAGATTAGAGCTTGTTCTGTCTCTGTCAACATGTGTCAACATCAGATTAGAGTTTGTTCTATCTCTGTCAACATGTGTCAACATCAGATTAGAGCTTGTTCTATCTCTGTCAACATGTGTCAACATCAGATTAGAGTTTGTTCTATCTCTGTCAACATGTGTCAACATCAGATTAGAGCTTGTTCTATCTCTGTCAACATGTGTCAACATCAGATTAGAGCTTGTTCTATCTCTGTCAACATGTGTCAACATCAGATTAGAGTTTGTTCTATCTCTGTCAACATGTGTCAACATCAGATTAGAGTTTGTTCTGTCTCTGTCAACATGTGTCAACATCAGATTAGAGCTTGTTCTGTCTCTGTCAACATGTGTCAACATCAGAGTGGAGCTTGTTCTATCTCTGTCAACATGTGTCAACATCAGAGTGGAGCTTGTTCTATCTCTGTCAACATGTGTCAACATCAGATTAGAGTTTGTTCTTTCTCTGTCAACATGTGTCAACATCAGATTAGAGCTTGTTCTGTCTCTGTCAACATGTGTCAACATCAGAGTGGAGCTTGTTCTATCTCTGTCAACATGTGTCAACATCTGAGTGGAGCTTGTTCTATCTCTGTCAACATGTGTCAACATCAGATTAGAGCTTGTTCTGTCTCTGTCAACATGTGTCAACATCAGATTAGAGCTTGTTCTGTCTCTGTCAACATGTGTCAACATCAGAGTGGAGCTTGTTCTATCTCTGTCAACATGTGTCAACATCAGAGTGGAGCTTGTTCTATCTCTGTCAACATGTGTCAACATCAGATTAGAGTTTGTTCTGTCTCTGTCAACATGTGTCAACATAGGATTAGAGCTTGTTCTGTCTCTGTCAACATGTGTCAACATCAGAGTGGAGCTTGTTCTATCTCTGTCAACATGTGTCAACATCAGAGTGGAGCTTGTTCTATCTCTGTCAACATGTGTCAACATCAGATTAGAGTTTGTTCTGTCTCTGTCAACATGTGTCAACATCAGATTAGAGCTTGTTCTATCTCTGTCAACATGTGTCAACATCAGATTAGAGTTTGTTCTATCTCTGTCAACATGTGTCAACATCAGATTAGAGCTTGTTCTATTTCTGTCAACATGTGTCAACATCAGATTAGAGTTTGTTCTATCTCTGTCAACATGTGTGAACATCAGATTAGAGTTTGTTCTGTCTCTGTCAACATGTGTCAACATCAGAGTGGAGCTTGTTCTATCTCTGTCAACATGTGTCAACATCAGATTAGAGTTTGTTCTGTCTCTGTCAACATGTGTCAACATCAGATTAGAGCTTGTTCTATCTCTGTCAACATGTGTCAACATCAGATTAGAGTTTGTTCTGTCTCTGTCAACATGTGTCAACATCAGATTAGAGCTTGTTCTGTCTCTGTCAACATGTGTCAACATCAGAGTGGAGCTTGTTCTATCTCTGTCAACATGTGTCAACATCAGAGTGGAGCTTGTTCTATCTCTGTCAACATGTGTCAACATCAGATTAGAGTTTGTTCTGTCTCTGTCAACATGTGTCAACATCAGATTAGAGCTTGTTCTATCTCTGTCAACATGTGTCAACATCAGATTAGAGTTTGTTCTATCTCTGTCAACATGTGTCAACATCAGATTAGAGCTTGTTCTATCTCTGTCAACATGTGTCAACATCAGATTAGAGTTTGTTCTATCTCTGTCAACATGTGTCAACATCAGATTAGAGTTTGTTCTATCTCTGTCAACATGTGATCTGTGAGTTTGAAATATAATAGTACACCGCAATACCCCTCCCCCCCCCCCCCACTATAACACCGAGCGATTCCAACCTCCTTCAATTTATTAATAGCAAAAACGTCTAACACTGTATCCTCGCCAAACAGATCATGTCATTGGCCCTGTCCCATGTCCCCAGTGTCATTAATCCTGTCACATGTCCCCATTGTCATTTATCATGATAACTGTTTCCATTTTTTTCGGGAGGCAATCAAGACACACTCAATAGAGAGTGTAGGGTGTATAGCTATGTGAATGTGGACGCTGAGGTCAAGACACACTCAATAGAGAGTGTAGGGTATATAGCTATGTGAATGTGGACGCTGAGGTCAATGCATTCATCTGTGTACATCCTCGTGATACAAATGTTGTAATTTACGCGGATGTTGTAATTTACGCGGATGTTGTAATTTACACGGACGTTGTAATTTACACGGACGTTGTAATTTACACGGACGTTGTAATTTACACGTATGTTGTAATTTACACGGACGTTGTAATTTACACGTATGTTGTAATTTACACGGACGTTGTAATTTACACGTATGTTGTAATTTACGCGGACGTTGTAATTTATACGTATGTTGTAATTTACGCGGACGTTGTAATTTACACGTATGTTGTAATTTACACGGACGTTGTAATTTACACGTATGTTGTAATTTATACGGACGTTGTAATTTACACGTATGTTGTAATTTACACGGACGTTGTAATTTACACGTATGTTGTAATTTACGCGGACGTTGTAATTTACACGTATGTTGTAATTTACACGGACGTTGTAATTTACACGTATGTTGTAATTTACACGGACGTTGTAATTTACACGTATGCTGTAATTTACGCGGACGTTGTAATTTACACGTATGTTGTGATTTACACGTATGTTGTGATTTACACGTATGTTGTGATTTACACGTATGTTGTGATTTACACGTATGTTGTGATTTACACGTATGTTGTGATTTACATGGATGTTGTGATTTACACGCATGTTGTGATTTACATGGATGTTGTGATTTACATGGATGTTGTGATTTACATGGATGTTGTGATTTACATGGATTGATCACAAATTTCCGCCACAAACAATATGCTTGGAACTTTACTACCAGATCACGTGGACGAACAATTCACGAAACCTGTGATCTTCACTGTAACAACAAGCAGTGTAACGATGGTTATGTTTGCCGTAACACAGGCACCAAACTGGCTGGAGTCACAAGGCATATTCCTATTCGTGCAGACTGTCTCAATGAATATGATTCAGAAAGTCAAAATAGCTTAAATGCGTCAGAGATGAGTGGAGTCATTGGAGATGGCCAAAAAGTGAACACAACTGCGGCAAAACCAATCTCTTCATTGTCCCTACACGCACGGGTGTCAAGGGAAACGAACGAGCCGACAAACTAGCTAGCCTCAAGACCGTAACAAATGGTCAACTTATGAACCGAGTAGATATACTCTCTGCTCTTCGTAAGTTCACGATTGGAGGATTTTCAGATACATAATCTTGAGCCAGTATCGAGAATGGGTGAATTAGACGTGGTCAGTAGAGAAAACATAACCAACAAATAAAAAAAAACCACTGAACCAACATAAAACATGAACCATCAGCTACTGTACTGAGAGATTTACTGAACCGAGGATCTGAGCATCTATTGACATGTACAATGTGAGAAAAGGATAAACAACATACGTAATGCCACATACACGTGCCTTTACGCATGCGGTTTCTACGTTGCGGTTGCGTCTGTGGTTTTCACCAATGACCCACTAGACCAACCGCCTATGCAACAGAATTCTTTAGTAGATGACATGCCGTTATATTGAGGCTCTATTATGGAAGCTTTGTGGCATGTCGTCTATACAATTATAGACCCACTCTGAGTAGAAGGCTCCTTCAATAAGCATTGCTCCTTCAATAAACCGAAAGCTGAAATCTACTGCGTATGAAAGAAAGCTCAGAAAAATCACCCCACTGCAAATAGGAAGTAAGAGCTAGTCGCTAGCAATTCCTGAGTTCTCAAACAAACATGTGCCATTGAAGCCGGTCTGACATATCTATAATTACCATCAACTCCAGCGTGATCTGGCAAAAATATCTAGGTAGGGAACTGAAGGTGTGAGCTTCCAATATACCCTATCCAGTTACGGAGAAGTCATCCATTTAGAATTTAGAATCTTGCGGATCTATTCTGAATCTTGCGGATCATGAACTGGGTTTCCGAATACAATTACGGCTATGACTGCCATTGCTTCAGATTCCATTTTAGGGTCAACATAACTGCTTTCATCTCCATTGGCGTAAAAGAGATTGTCGTAGTATAAGATTTATATCTCTCAGCAATGACTCTTTCTCTGAAAACAACAAAGAACGATCTTCATCCACGTATTTATCCACATCATTCTCTGCATCGTTTTCGATTCATCTCCTGATTCAGCCCGCCGATGTTCATACCAAATTCTATTGTCACAGTTATTCAGGAGACCCTGAGTTATACCAGGAGTGATATTTTATTGTTATACCAGGACGGGTGTCATTCTATTGTTACACAAGGAGTAGTGTCATTCTATTGTTATACCAGGAGTGATATTCTATTGTTATACCAGGAGGAGTGTCATTCTATTGTTATACCAGGAGTAATGGGATTCTATTGTTACACCAGGAGGAGTGTAATTCTATTGTTATACCAGGAGGAGTGTAATTCTATTGTTATACCAGGAGGAGTGGCATTCTATTGTTATACCAGGAGGAGTGGCATCCATATGTTACATCAGGAGAAGTGGCATCCAATTGTTATACCAAGAGCGGTGATATTGTATTGGTTGTAGTGTACACTTGAGAAACTCAGCTGGCAGCATCAATAGCTACAGTACACTCTGTGGGAACATCTCTTTCAACTATGAGGCAGAATTATAGCCAAATAAAACAGCTATCGGTCTGATCCATCAGCAAATTGACTTGCCGAGATTCATGTCAGATTATGGTAGTGTTTGCTGATTCACAATCTTCTATACATGCATTAGAAGTGTAGAATCAGGCTGTTTACAGTGACATCAAGGTACTTGAGGTTCATAGTGACATCAAGGTACTTGAGGTTCATAGTGACACCAAGGTACTTGAGGTTCATAGTGACATCCAGTACCTGATGTTCACAGTGATATCCAATACTTGATGTTCAAAGTGATATCCAGTACTTGAGATCCACGGTGATATCCAGGTATATTAGGTACACAATTAATACATGTCACCCAAGTAGTGGATCCCAGGAACTCTTGACTTTCATGAAAATGAGACAGCAGAGACAAACTGGCCAAAGAAAGCTAATCTTATTTGTAAGTAAACAAAGCAGCTACCACAAAATAAAACATCTACTAAGAAATAATTTTCCAGAAGACTAGATCATCAGTTGGGATAAAGCGAAGAATGGATCAACAGTTGGGATAAAGCGAAGAATGGATCAACAGTTGGGATAAAGCGAAGAATGGGCAAACGGAAATATAAACTTACTACAAGATCAAAGTAGCCTCGGAGCAGGAGACATTACTCTAAATTACACATATCTGCACAGAATCAATCATGCAGGTCCAATTGTAGAAATTGTCATCACACATATGTCATCACACAAATGAAACAATGGAACATATGAAACAGTGAAACATATGAAACATATGAACCAGTGGAGCACATGAAACACTTGAAACAGTGGAGCACATGAAACACATGAAACAGTGGAGCACATGAAACATATGAAACAGTGGAACATATAAAACAATGGAACATATGAAACAGTGGAACATATAAAACAATGGAACATATGAAACAGTGGAACATATAAAACAATGAAACATATGAATCAGTGGAGCACATGAAACACTTGAAACAGTGGAGCACATGAAACACATGAAACTGTGGAGCACACGAAACATATGAAACAATGGAACATATGAAACAGTGGAGCACATGAATCATATGAAACAGTGGAGCACATGAAACATATGAAACAATGGAACAAATGAAACAGTGGAGCACATGAAACATATGAAACAAAGGAACATATGAAATATATGAACCAGTGGAGCACATGAAACACTTGAAACAGTGGAGCACATGAAATACATGAAACAGTGGAGCACATGAAACATATGAAACAGTGGAGCACATGTAACAAATGAAACAGTGGACCATATAAAACAATGGAACATATAAAACATATGAAACTGTGGAGCACACGAAACATATGAAACAATGGAACAAATGAAACAGTGGAGCACATGAAACATATGAAACAAAGGAACATATGAAACAGTGGAGCACATGAAACATATGAAACAATGGAACATATGAAACACATGAAACAATGGAATATATGAAACATATGAAACAGAGGAACATATGAAACAGTGGGGGACATGAAACATATGAAACAATGGATCATTTGAAACAGTGGAACATATGAAATATATGAAACAATGGATCATTTGAAACAGTGGAACACATGAAACATATGAAACAATGGAACATATGAAATAGTGGAGCACATGAAAAATAGGAAACAGTGGGACATATGAAACAGTGGAGAACATGATACATATGCAACTATGAAACATATGAAACAGTGGAGCACATGAAACATATGAAACAGTGGAACACATGAAACATATGAAACAGTGGAACACATGAAACATATGAATTAGTGGAACACATGAAACATATGAAACAGTGGAACACATGAAACATATGAAACAGTGGAGCACATGAAACATATGAAACAGTGGAGCACATGAAACATATGAAACAATGGAACATATGAAACAATGGAACATATGAAACAATGGAACATATGAAACAATGGAACATATGAAACAATGGAACATATGAAACAATGGAACATATGAAACATATGAAACAATGAAACATATGAAACATATGAAACAATGGAACATATGAAACATATGAAACAATGGAACATATGAAACAATGGAACATATGAAACAATGGAACATATGAAACAATGGAACATATGAAACATATGAAACAATGGAACATATGAAACAATGGAACATATGAAACAATGGAACATATGAAACAATGGAACATATGAAACAATGGAACATATGAAACATATGAAACAATGGAACAGATGAAACAATGGAACATATGAAACAATGGAACATATGAAACAATGGAACATATGAAACAATAGAACATATGAAACAGTGGAGCATATGAAACATATGAAACAATGGAACATATGAAACAATGGAACATATGAAACAATGGAACATATGAAACAATGGAACATATGAAACAATGGAACATATGAAACAATGGAACATATGAAACAATGGAACATATGAAACATATGAAACAATGGAACATATGAAACAATGGAACATATGAAACAATGGAACATATGAAACAATGGAACATATGAAACAATGGAACATATGAAACAATGGAACATATGAAACATATGAAACAATGGAACATATGAAACAATGGAACATATGAAAAATATGAAACAATGGAACATATGAAACAATGGAACATATGAAACATATAAAACAATGGAACATATGAAACAATGAAACATATGAAACATATGAAACAATGGAACATATGAAACATATGAAACAATGGAACATATGAAACAATTGAACATATGAAACAATGGAACATATGAAACATATGAAACAATGGAACATATGAAACAAATGAAACAATGGAACACATGAAACATATGAAACAATGGAACATATGAAACATATGAAACAATGGAACATATGAAACAATGGAACATATGAAACATATGAAACAATGGAACATATGAAACATATGAAACAATGGAACATATGAAACATATGAAACAATGGAACATATGAAACATATGAAACAATGGAACATATGAAACATATGAAACAATGGAACATATGAAACATATGAAACAATGGAACAAATGAAACATATGAAACAATGGAACATATGAAACATATGAAACAATGGAACACATGAAACATATGAAACAATGGAACATATGGAACATATGAAACAATGGAACATATGAAACAACGGAACATATGAAACATATAAAACAATGGAACATATGAAACAATGGAACATATGAAACAATGGAACATATGAAACAATGGAACATATGAAACAATGGAACATATGAAACAATGGAACATATGAAACATATGAAACAATGGAACATATGAAACATATGAAACATTGGAACATATGAAACAATGGAACATATGAAACAATGGAACATATGAAACAATGGAACATATGAAACAATGGAACACATGAAACAATGGAACATATGAAACAATGGAACATATGAAACATATGAAACAATGGAAAATATGAAACAATGGAACATATGAAACAATGGAACACATGAAACAATGGAACATATGAAACAATGGAACATATGAAACAATGGAACATATGAAACATATGAAACAATGGAAAATATGAAACAGTGGAGCACATGAAACATATGAAACAATGGAACATATGAAACAATGGAACATATGAAACAATGAAACATATGAAACAATGGAACATATGAAACAATGGAACATATGAAACAATGGAACATATGAAACAATGGAACATATGAAACAATGGAACATATGAAACATATGAAACAATGGAACATATGAAACATATGAAACAATGGAACATATGAAACAATGGAACATATGAAACAATGGAACATATGAAACAATGGAACATATGAAACAATGGAACATATGAAACAATGGAACATATGAAACATATGAAACAATGGAACATATGAAACAATGGAACATATGAAACAATGTAACATATGAAACAATGGAACATATGAAACAATGGAACATATGAAACAATGGAACATATAAAACATATGAAACAATGGAACATATGAAACAATGGAAAAAATGAAACAATGGAACATATGAAACAATGGAACATATGAAACAATGGAACATATGAAACAATGGAACATATGAAACATATGAAACAATGGAACATATGAAACAATGGAACATACGACACAATGGAACATATGAAACAATGGAACATATGAAACAATGGAACATATGAAACAATGGAACATATGAAACAATGGAACATATGAAACAATGGAACATATGAAACAATGGAACATATGAAACATATGAAACAACGGAACATATGAAACAATGGAACATTTGAAACAATGGAACATATGAAACAATGGAACATATGAAACAATGGAACATATGAAACAATGGAACATATGAAACATATGAAACAATGGAACATATGAAACAATGGAACATATGAAACATATGAAACAGATGAACATATGAAACAATGGAACATATGAAACAATGGAACATATGAAACAATGGAACATATGAAACAATGGAACATATGAAACAATGGAACATATGAAACATATGAAACAATGGAACATATGAAACAATGGAACATATGAAACAATGGAACATATGAAACAATGGAACATATGAAACAATGGAGCATATGAAACAATGGAACATATGAAACAATGGAACATATGAAACAATGGAACATATGAAACAATGGAACATATGAAACAATGGAACATATGAAACAGTGGAACATATGAAACAATGGAACATATGAAACATGAAACAATGGAACATTTGAAACAATGGAACATATGAAACAATGGAACATATGAAACAATGGAACATATGAAACATATGAAACAATGGAACATATGAAACAATGGAACATATGAAACAATGGAACATATGAAACAATGGAGCGTATGAAACAATGGAACATATGAAACAATGAAACATATGAAACAATGGAACATATGAAACAATGGAACATATGAAACAATGGAACATATGAAACAATGGAACATATGAAACAATGGAACATATGAAACAGTGGAGCACATGAAACAGTGGAGCATATGAAACAGTGGAGCACATGAAACAGTGGAGCACATGAAACAATGGAGCATTTGAAACAGTGCAGCACATGAAACAGTGGAGCATATGAAACAATGGAACATATGAAACAATGGAGCATATGAAACAATGGAAAATATGAAACAATGAAACATATGAAACAATGGAACATATGAAACAATGGAACATATGAAACAATGGAACATATGAAACAATGGAACATATGAAACAATGGAACATATGAAACAATGGAACATATGAAACAATGGAACATACCAAACAATGGAACATATGAAACATATGAAACAATGGAACATATGAAACATATGAAACAATGGAACATATGAAACAATGGAACATATGAAACAATGAAACATATGAAACAATGGAACATATGAAACAATGAAACATATGAAACAGTGAAGCACTTGAAACAATGGAGCATATGAAACAGTGGAGCACATGAAACAATGGAGCATATGAAACATTGGAACATATGAAACAATGGAACATATGAAACAATGGAACATATGAAACAATGGAACATATGAAACAATGGAACATATGAAACAATGGAACATATGAAACTGTGGAACATATGAAACAATGGAACATATGAAACTGTGGAACATATGAAACAATGGAACATATGAAACAATGGAACATATGAAACAATGGAACATATGAAAGAATGGAACATATGAAACAATGGAACATATGAAACAATGGAGCACATGAAACAATGGAACATATGAAACAGTGGAGCACATGAAACAATGGAACATATGAAACAGTGGAGCATATGAAACAATGGAACATATGAAACATATGAAACAATGGAACACATGAAACATATGAAACAATGGAACATATGGAACATATGAAACAATGGAACATATGAAACAACGGAACATATGAAACATATAAAACAATGGAACATATGAAACAATGGAACATATGAAACAATGGAACATATGAAACAATGGAACATATGAAACAATGGAACATATGAAACATATGAAACAATGGAACATATGAAACATATGAAACATTGGAACATATGAAACAATGGAACATATGAAACAATGGAACATATGAAACAATGGAACATATGAAACAATGGAACACATGAAACAATGGAACATATGAAACAATGGAACATATGAAACATATGAAACACTGGAAAATATGAAACAATGGAACATATGAAACAATGGAACACATGAAACAATGGAACATATGAAACAATGGAACATATGAAACAATGGAACATATGAAACATATGAAACAATGGAAAATATGAAACAGTGGAGCACATGAAACATATGAAACAATGGAACATATGAAACAATGGAACATATGAAACAATGAAACATATGAAACAATGGAACATATGAAACAATGGAACATATGAAACAATGGAACATATGAAACAATGGAACATATGAAACAATGGAACATATGAAACATATGAAACAATGGAACATATGAAACATATGAAACAATGGAACATATGAAACAATGGAACATATGAAACAATGGAACATATGAAACAATGGAACATATGAAACAATGGAACATATGAAACAATGGAACATATGAAACATATGAAACAATGGAACATATGAAACAATGGAACATATGAAACAATGTAACATATGAAACAATGGAACATATGAAACAATGGAACATATGAAACAATGGAACATATAAAACATATGAAACAATGGAACATATGAAACAATGGAAAAAATGAAACAATGGAACATATGAAACAATGGAACATATGAAACAATGGAACATATGAAACAATGGAACATATGAAACATATGAAACAATGGAACATATGAAACAATGGAACATACGAAACAATGGAACATATGAAACAATGGAACATATGAAACAATGGAACATATGAAACAATGGAACATATGAAACAATGGAACATATGAAACAATGGAACATATGAAACAATGGAACATATGAAACATATGAAACAACGGAACATATGAAACAATGGAACATTTGAAACAATGGAACATATGAAACAATGGAACATATGAAACAATGGAACATATGAAACAATGGAACATATGAAACATATGAAACAATGGAACATATGAAACAATGGAACATATGAAACATATGAAACAGATGAACATATGAAACAATGGAACATATGAAACAATGGAACATATGAAACAATGGAACATATGAAACAATGGAACATATGAAACATATGAAACAATGGAACATATGAAACAATGGAACATATGAAACAATGGAACATATGAAACAATGGAACATATGAAACATATGAAACAATGGAACATATGAAACAATGGAACATATGAAACAATGGAACATATGAAACAATGGAACATATGAAACAATGGAGCATATGAAACAATGGAACATATGAAACAATGGAACATATGAAACAATGGAGCATATGAAACAATGGAACATATGAAACAATGGAACATATGAAACAATGGAACATATGAAACAATGGAACATATGAAACAATGGAACATATGAAACAGTGGAACATATGAAACAATGGAACATATGAAACATATGAAACAATGGAACATATGCAACAATGGAACATATGAAACAATGGAACATATGAAACAATGGAACATATGAAACAATGGAACATATGAAACATATGAAACAATGGAACATATGAAACAATGGAACATATGAAACAATGGAACATATGAAACAATGGAACATATGAAACATATGAAACAATGGAACATATGAAACAATGGAACATATGAAACAATGGAACATATGAAACAATGGAGCGTATGAAACAATGGAACATATGAAACAATGAAACATATGAAACAATGGAACATATGAAACAATGGAACATATGAAACAATGGAACATATGAAACAATGGAACATATGAAACAATGGAACATATGAAACAGTGGAGCATATGAAACAGTGGAGCATATGAAACAGTGGAGCACATGAAACAGTGGAGCACATGAAACAATGGAGCATTTGAAACAGTGGAGCACATGAAACAGTGGAGCATATGAAACAATGGAACATATGAAACAATGGAGCATATGAAACAATGGAAAATATGAAACAATGAAACATATGAAACAATGGAACATATGAAACAATGGAACATATGAAACAATGGAACATATGAAACAATGGAACATATGAAACAATGGAACATATGAAACAATGGAACATATGAAACAATGGAACATACGAAACAATGGAACATATGAAACATATGAAACAATGGAACATATGAAACATATGAAACAATGGAACATATGAAACAATGGAACATATGAAACAATGAAACATATGAAACAATGGAACATATGAAACAATGAAACATATGAAACAGTGGAGCACTTGAAACAATGGAGCATATGAAACAGTGGAGCACATGAAACAATGGAGCATATGAAACAATGGAACATATGAAACAATGGAACATATGAAAGAATGGAACATATGAAACAATGGAACATATGAAACAATGGAACATATGAAACAATGGAACATATGAAACTGTGGAACATATGAAACAATGGAACATATGAAACTGTGGAACATATGAAACAATGGAACATATGAAACAATGGAACATATGAAACAATGGAACATATGAAAGAATGGAACATATGAAACAATGGAACATATGAAACAATGGAGCACATGAAACAATGGAACATATGAAACAGTGGAGCACATGAAACAATGGAACATATGAAACAGTGGAGCACATGAAACAATGGAACATATGAAACAGTGGAGCACATGAAACAATGGAGCATATGAAACAATGGAACTTATGAAACAATGGAGCACATGAAACAATGGAACATATATGAAACAATGGAACATATGAAACAATGAAACATATGAAACAATGAAACATATGAAACAATGGAACATATGAAACAATGGAACATATGAAACAATGGAACATATGAAACAATGGAACATATGAAACAATGGAACATATGAAACAATGGAACATATGAAACAATGGAACATATGAAACATATGAAACAATGGAACATATGAAACAATGGAACATATGAAACAATGGAACATATGAAACAATGGAACATATGAAACAATGGAACATATGAAACAATGGAACATATGAAACATATGAAACAATGGAACATATGAAACAATGGAGCATAAGAAACAATGGAACATATGAAACAATGGAACATATGAAACAATGGAACATATGAAACTGTAGAACATATGAAACAATGAAACATATGAAACAATGGAACATATGAAACAATGGAACATATGAAACAATGAAACATATGAAACAATGAAACATATGAAACAATGGAACATATGAAACATATGAAACTGTGGAACATATGAAACAATGGAACATATGAAACTGTGGAACATATGAAACAATGGAACATATGAAACAATGGAACATATGAAACTGTGGAACATATGAAACAATGAAACATATGCAACTGTGGAACATATGAAACAATGGAACATATGAAACTGTGGAACATATGAAACAATGGAACATATGAAACTGTGGAACATATGAAACAATGAAACATATGAAACAATGGAACATATGAAACAATGGAACATATGAAACAATGGAACATATGAAACAATGGAACATATGAAACAATGTAACATATGAAACAATGGAACATATGAAACATATGAAACAATGGAACATATGAAACAATGGAGCATATGAAACAATGGAACATATGAAACAATGGATCATATGAAACAATGGAACATATGAAACAATGGAACATATGAAACAATGGAACATATGAAACAATGGAATATATGAAACAATGAAACATATGAAACAATGGAACATATGAAACAATGAAACATATGAAACAATGGAACATATGAAACAATGGAACATATGAAACAATGGAACACATGAAACAATGGAACATATGAAACAGTGGAGCACATGAAACAATGGAGCATATGAAACAGTGGAGCACATGAAAAAATGGAACATATGAAACAATGGAACATATGAAACAATGGAACATATGAAACTGTGGAACATATGAAACTGTGGAACATATGAAACTGTGGAACATATGAAACTGTGGAACATATGAAACTGTGAAACATATGAAACAATGGAACATATGAAACAACGGAACATATAAAACAATGGAACATATGAAACAATGGAACATATGAAACAATGGATCATATGAAACAATGGAACATATGAAACAATGGAACATATGAAACAATGGAACATATGAAACAATGAAACATATGAAACATATGAAACAATGGAACATATGAAACTATGGAACATATGAAACATATGAAACAATGAAACATATGAAACAGCGGAACACATGAAACAATGGAACATATGAAACAATGGAACACATGAAACAATGGAACATATGAAACAATGGAACATATGAAACAGTGGAACATATGAAACTGTGGAACATATGGAACATATGAAACAATGGAACATATGAAACAATGGAACATATGAAACAATGGAACATATGAAACAATGGAACATATGAAACAATGGAACATATGAAACAATGGAACATATGAAACAATGGAACATATGAAACAATGAAACATATGAAACAATGGAACATATGAAACAATGGAACATATGAAACAATGGAACATATGAAACAATGGAACATATGAAACTGTGGAACATATGAAACAGTGGAACATATGAAACAATGGAACATATGAAACAATGGAACATATGAAACAATGGAACATATGAAACAATGGAACATATGAAACTGTGGAACATATGAAACAGTGGAACATATGAAACAATGGAACATATGAAACAATGGAACACATGAAACAATGGAACATATGAAACAATGAAACATATGAAACAATGAAACATATGAAACAATGGAACATATGAAACAATGGAACATATGAAACAATGGAACATATGAAACAATGGAACATATGAAACAATGGAACATATGAAACAATGGAACATATGAAACAATGGAACATATGAAACATATGAAACAATGGAACATATGAAACAATGAAACATATGAAACAATGGAAAATATGAAACAATGAAACATATGAAACAATGGAACATATGAAACAATGGAACATATGAAACAATGGAACATATGAAACAATGGAACATATGAAACAATGGAACATATGAAACAATGGAACATATGAAACAATGGAACATACGAAACAATGGAACATATGAAACATATGAAACAATGGAACATATGAAACATATGAAACAATGGAACATATGAAACAATGGAACATATGAAACAATGAAACATATGAAACAATGGAACATATGAAACAATGAAACATATGAAACAGTGGAGCACTTGAAACAATGGAGCATATGAAACAGTGGAGCACATGAAACAATGGAGCATATGAAACAATGAAACATATGAAACAATGGAACATATGAAAGAATGGAACATATGAAACAATGGAACATATGAAACAATGGAACATATGAAACAATGGAACATATGAAACTGTGGAACATATGAAACAATGGAACATATGAAACTGTGGAACATATGAAACAATGGAACATATGAAACAATGGAACATATGAAACAATGGAACATATGAAAGAATGGAACATATGAAACAATGGAACATATGAAACAATGGAGCACATGAAACAATGGAACATATGAAACAGTGGAGCACATGAAACAATGGAACATATGAAACAGTGGAGCACATGAAACAATGGAACATATGAAACAGTGGAGCACATGAAACAATGGAGCATATGAAACAATGGAACTTATGAAACAATGGAGCACATGAAACAATGGAACATATATGAAACAATGGAACATATGAAACAATGAAACATATGAAACAATGAAACATATGAAACAATGGAACATATGAAACAATGGAACATATGAAACAATGGAACATATGAAACAATGGAACATATGAAACAATGGAACATATGAAACAATGGAACATATGAAACAATGGAACATATGAAACATATGAAACAATGGAACATATGAAACAATGGAACATATGAAACAATGGAACATATGAAACAATGGAACATATGAAACAATGGAACATATGAAACAATGGAACATATGAAACATATGAAACAATGGAACATATGAAACAATGGAGCATAAGAAACAATGGAACATATGAAACAATGGAACATATGAAACAATGGAACATATGAAACTGTAGAACATATGAAACAATGAAACATATGAAACAATGGAACATATGAAACAATGGAACATATGAAACAATGAAACATATGAAACAATGAAACATATGAAACAATGGAACATATGAAACATATGAAACTGTGGAACATATGAAACAATGGAACATATGAAACTGTGGAACATATGAAACAATGGAACATATGAAACAATGGAACATATGAAACTGTGGAACATATGAAACAATGAAACATATGCAACTGTGGAACATATGAAACAATGGAACATATGAAACTGTGGAACATATGAAACAATGGAACATATGAAACTGTGGAACATTTGAAACAATGAAACATATGAAACAATGGAACATATGAAACAATGGAACATATGAAACAATGGAACATATGAAACAATGGAACATATGAAACAATGTAACATATGAAACAATGGAACATATGAAACATATGAAACAATGGAACATATGAAACAATGGAGCATATGAAACAATGGAACATATGAAACAATGGATCATATGAAACAATGGAACATATGAAACAATGGAACATATGAAACAATGGAACATATGAAACAATGGAATATATGAAACAATGAAACATATGAAACAATGGAACATATGAAAAATGAAACATATGAAACAATGGAACATATGAAACAATGGAACATATGAAACAATGGAACACATGAAACAATGGAACATATGAAACAGTGGAGCACATGAAACAATGGAGCATATGAAACAGTGGAGCACATGAAAAAATGGAACATATGAAACAATGGAACATATGAAACAATGGAACATATGAAACTGTGGAACATATGAAACTGTGGAACATATGAAACTGTGGAACATATGAAACTGTGGAACATATGAAACTGTGAAACATATGAAACAATGGAACATATGAAACAACGGAACATATAAAACAATGGAACATATGAAACAATGGAACATATGAAACAATGGATCATATGAAACAATGGAACATATGAAACAATGGAACATATGAAACAATGGAACATATGAAACAATGAAACATATGAAACATATGAAACAAAGGAACATATGAAACTATGGAACATATGAAACATATGAAACAATGAAACATATGAAACAGCGGAACACATGAAACAATGGAACATATGAAACAATGGAACACATGAAACAATGGAACATATGAAACAATGGAACATATGAAACAGTGGAACATATGAAACTGTGGAACATATGGAACATATGAAACAATGGAACATATGAAACAATGGAACATATGAAACAATGGAACATATGAAACAATGGAACATATGAAACAATGGAACATATGAAACAATGGAACATATGAAACAATGGAACATATGAAACAATGAAACATATGAAACAATGGAACATATGAAACAATGGAACATATGAAACAATGGAACATATGAAACAATGGAACATATGAAACTGTGGAACATATGAAACAGTGGAACATATGAAACAATGGAACATATGAAACAATGGAACATATGAAACAATGGAACATATGAAACAATGGAACATATGAAACTGTGGAACATATGAAACAGTGGAACATATGAAACAATGGAACATATGAAACAATGGAACACATGAAACAATGGAACATATGAAACAATGAAACATATGAAACAATGAAACATATGAAACAATGGAACATATGAAACAATGGAACATATGAAACAATGGAACATATGAAACAATGGAACATATGAAACAATGGAACATATGAAACAATGGAACATATGAAACATATGAAACAATGGAACATATGAAACAATGGAACATATGAAACAATGGAACATATGAAACAATGGAACATATGAAACAATGGAACATATGAAACAATGGAACATATGAAACATATGAAACAATGGAACATATGAAACAATGGAGCATAAGAAACAATGGAACATATGAAACAATGGAACATATGAAACAATGGAACATATGAAACTGTAGAACATATGAAACAATGAAACATATGAAACAATGGAACATATGAAACAATGGAACATATGAAACAATGAAACATATGAAACAATGAAACATATGAAACAATGGAACATATGAAACATATGAAACTGTGGAACATATGAAACAATGGAACATATGAAACTGTGGAACATATGAAACAATGGAACATATGAAACAATGGAACATATGAAACTGTGGAACATATGAAACAATGAAACATATGCAACTGTGGAACATATGAAACAATGGAACATATGAAACTGTGGAACATATGAAACAATGGAACATATGAAACTGTGGAACATATGAAACAATGAAACATATGAAACAATGGAACATATGAAACAATGGAACATATGAAACAATGGAACATATGAAACAATGGAACATATGAAACAATGTAACATATGAAACAATGGAACATATGAAACATATGAAACAATGGAACATATGAAACAATGGAGCATATGAAACAATGGAACATATGAAACAATGGATCATATGAAACAATGGAACATATGAAACAATGGAACATATGAAACAATGGAACATATGAAACAATGGAATATATGAAACAATGAAACATATGAAACAATGGAACATATGAAACAATGAAACATATGAAACAATGGAACATATGAAACAATGGAACATATGAAACAATGGAACACATGAAACAATGGAACATATGAAACAGTGGAGCACATGAAACAATGGAGCATATGAAACAGTGGAGCACATGAAAAAATGGAACATATGAAACAATGGAACATATGAAACAATGGAACATATGAAACTGTGGAACATATGAAACTGTGGAACATATGAAACTGTGGAACATATGAAACTGTGGAACATATGAAACTGTGAAACATATGAAACAATGGAACATATGAAACAACGGAACATATAAAACAATGGAACATATGAAACAATGGAACATATGAAACAATGGATCATATGAAACAATGGAACATATGAAACAATGGAACATATGAAACAATGGAACATATGAAACAATGAAACATATGAAACATATGAAACAATGGAACATATGAAACTATGGAACATATGAAACATATGAAACAATGAAACATATGAAACAGCGGAACACATGAAACAATGGAACATATGAAACAATGGAACACATGAAACAATGGAACATATGAAACAATGGAACATATGAAACAATGGAACATATGAAACAATGGAACATATGAAACAGTGGAACGTATGAAACAATGGAACATATGAAACTGTGGAACATATGAAACTGTGGAACATATGGAACATATGAAACAATGGAACATATGAAACAATGGAACATATGAAACAATGGAACATATGAAACAATGGAACATATGAAACAATGGAACATATGAAACAATGGAACATATGAAACAATGGAACATATGAAACAATGAAACATATGAAACAATGGAACATATGAAACAATGGAACATATGAAACAATGGAACATATGAAACAATGGAACATATGAAACTGTGGAACATATGAAACAGTGGAACATATGAAACAATGGAACATATGAAACAATGGAACATATGAAACAATGGAACATATGAAACAATGGAACATATGAAACAATGGAACATATGAAACTGTGGAACATATGAAACAGTGGAACATATGAAACAATGGAACATATGAAACAATGGAACACATGAAACAATGGAACATATGAAACAATGGAACATATGAAACAATGGAACATATGAAACTGTGGAACATATGAAACAGTGGAACATATGAAACAATGGAACATAGGAAAAAATGGAACATATGAAACAATGGAACATATGAAACAATGCAACATATGAAACTGTGAAACATATGAAACAATGGAACATATGAAACAATGGAACATATGAAACAATGGAAAATATGAAACAATGGAACATATGAAACAATGGAACATATGAAACTGTGAAACATATGAAACAATGGAACATATAAAACAATGGAACATATGAAACAATGGAACATATGAAACAATGGAACATATGAAACATATGAAACAATGGACCATATGAAACAATGGAACATATGAAACTGTGGAACATATGAAACTGTGAAACATATGAAACAATGGAACATATGAAACAATGGAACATATGAAACAATGGAACATATGAAACAATGGAACATATGAAACAATGGAACATATGAAACAATGGAACATATGAAACAATGAAACATATGAAACAATGGAACATATGAAACAATGGAACATATGAAACAATGGAACATATGAAACAATGGAACATATGAAACTGTGGAACATATGAAACAGTGGAACATATGAAACAATGGAACATATGAAACAATGGAACACATGAAACAATGGAACATATGAAACAATGGAACATATGAAACAATGGAACATATGAAACTGTGGAACATATGAAACAGTGGAACATATGAAACAATGGAACATATGAAAAAATGGAACATATGAAACAATGGAACATATGAAACAATGCAACATATGAAACTGTGAAACATATGAAACAATGGAACATATGAAACAATGGAACATATGAAACAATGGAAAATATGAAACAATGGAACATATGAAACAATGGAACATATGAAACTGTGAAACATATGAAACAATGGAACATATAAAACAGTGGAACATATGAAACAATGGAACATATGAAACAATGGAACATATGAAACATATGAAACAATGGACCATATGAAACAATGGAACATATGAAACTGTGGAACATATGAAACTGTGAAACATATGAAACAATGGAACATATGAAACTCTGGAACATATGAAACTGTGGAACATATGAAACAATGGAACATATGAAACAATGGAACATATGAAACAATGGAACATATGAAACAATGGAACATATGAAACAATGGAACATATGAAACAATGGAACATATGAAACAATGGAACATATGAAACATATGAAACAATGGACCATATGAAACAATGGAACATATGAAACTGTGGAACATATGAAACTGTGAAACATATGAAACAATGGAACATATGAAACTGTGGAACATATGAAACTGTGAAACATATGAAACAATGGACCATATGAAACAATGGAACATATGAAACTGTGGAACATATGAAACTGTGAAACATATGAAACAATGGAACATATGAAACTGTGAAACATATGAAACAATGGAACATATGAAACAATGGAACATATGAAACAATGGAAAATATGAAACAATGGAACATATGAAACAATGGAACATATGAAACTGTGAAACATATGAAACAATGGAACATATAAAACAATGGAACATATGAAACAATGGAACATATGAAACAATGGAACATATGAAACATATGAAACAATGGACCATATGAAACAATGGAACATATGAAACTGTGGAACATATGAAACTGTGAAACATATGAAACAATGGAACATATGAAACTGTGGAACATATGAAACTGTGGAACATATGAAACAATGGAACATATGAAACAATGGAACATATGAAACAATGGAACATATGAAACAATGGAACATATGAAACAATGGAACTTATGAAACAATGGAACATATGAAACAATGGAACATATGAAACATATGAAACAATGGACCATATGAAACAATGGAACATATGAAACTGTGGAACATATGAAACTGTGAAACATATGAAACAATGGAACATATGAAACTGTGGAACATATGAAACTGTGAAACATATGAAACAATGGACCATATGAAACAATGGAACATATGAAACTGTGGAACATATGAAACTGTGAAACATATGAAACAATGGAACATATGAAACTGTGGAACATATGAAACAATGGAACATATGAAACAATGGAACATATGAAACATATGAAACAATGGACCATATGAAACAATGGAACATATGAAACTGTGGAACATATGAAACTGTGAAACATATGAAACAATAGAACATTTGAAACTGTGGAACATATGAAACAATGGAACATATGAAACAATGGAACATATGAAACAATGGAACATATGAAACAATGGAACATATGAAACAATGGAACATATGAAACAATGGAACATATGAAACTGTGGAACATATGAAACAATGGAACATATGAAACAGTGGAAGATATGAAACAATGGAACATATGAAACAATAGAACATATTAAACAATGGAACATATGAAACATATGAAACAATGGAACATATGAAACAATGGAACATATGAAACAATGGAACATATGAAACAATGGAACATATGAAACAATGGAACATATGAAACAATGGAACATATGAAACTATGGAACATATGAAACAATGGAACATATGAAACTATGGAACATATGAAACAATGGAACATATGAAACAATGTAACATATGAAACAATGGAACATATGAAACAATGGAACATATGAAACAATGGAACATATGAAACAATGGAACACATGAAACAATGGAACATATGAAACAGTGGAGCACATGAAACAGTGGAACATATGAAACAGTGGAGCACATGAAACAATGGAACATATGAAACAATGGAACATATGAAACAATGGAACATATGAAACAATGGAACATATGAAACAATGGAACATATGAAACAATGAAACATATGAAACAATGGAACATATGAAACAATGGAACATATGAAACAATGGAACATATGAAACAATGGAACATATGAAACAATGGAACATATGAAACAATGGAACATATGAAACAATGGAATATATGAAACATATGAAACAATGGAACATATGAAACTGTGGAACATATGAAACTGTGGAACATCTGGAACATATGAAACAATGGAACATATGAAACAATGGAACATTCGAAACAATGAAACATATGAAACAATGGAACATATGAAACAATGGAACATATGAAACAATGGAACATATGAAACAATGAAACATATGAAACATATGAAACATATGAAACAATGGAACATATGAAACAATGGAACATATGAAACAATGGAACATATGAAACAATGGAACATATGAAACAATGGAACATATGAAACAATGGAACATATGAAACAATGGAACATATGAAACTGGAACATATGAAACAGTGGAACATATGAAACAATGGAACATATGAAACAATGGAACACATGAAACAATGGAACATATGAAACAATGGAACATATGAAACAATGGAACATATGAAACTGTGGAACATATGAAACAGTGGAACGTATGAAACAATGGAACATATGAAACAATGGAACATATGAAACAATGGAACATATGAAACAATGGAACATATGAAACATATGAAACAATGGACCATATGAAACAATGGAACATATGAAACTGTGGAACATATGAAACTGTGAAACATATGAAACAATGGAACATATGGAACTGTGGAACATATGAAACTGTGGAACATATGAAACAATGGAACATATGAAACAATGGAACATATGAAACAATGGAACATATGAAACAATGGAACATATGAAACAATGGAACATATGAAACATATGAAACAATGGAACATATGAAACAATGGAGCATATGAAACAATGGAACATATGAAACAATGGAACATATAAAACAATGGAACATATGAAACAATGGAACATATGAAACGATGGATCATATGAAACAATGGAACATATGAAACAATGGAACATATGAAACAATGGAACATATGAAATAATGGAAAATATGAAACATATGAAACAATGGAACATATGAAACTGTGGAACATATGCAACATAGGAAACAAAGGAACATATGAAACAATGGAACATATGAAACAATGGAACATATGAAACAATGGAACATATGAAACAATGGAACATATGAAACAATGGAACATATGAAACAATGGAACATATGAAACAATGAAACATATGAAACAATGGAACATATGAAACAATGGAACATATGAAACAATGGAACATATGAAACAATGGAACATATGAAACAATGGAACATATGAAACAATGGAACATATGAAACATATGAAACAATGGAACATATGAAACTGTGGAACATATGAAACTGTGGAACATATGGAACATATGAAACAATGGAACATATGAAACAATGGAACATTCGAAACAATGGAACATATGAAACAATGGAACATATGAAACAATGGAACATATGAAACAATGGAACATATGAAACAATGAAACATATGAAACAATGGAACATATGAAACAATGGAACATATGAAACAATGGAACATATGAAACAATGGAACATATGAAACAATGGAACATATGAAACAATGAAACATATGAAACAATGGAACATATGAAACAATGGAACATATGAAACAATGGAACATATGAAACAATGGAACATATGAAACAATGGAACATATGAAACTGTGGAACATATGAAACAGTGGAACATATGAAACAATGGAACATATGAAACAATGGAACACATGAAACAATGGAACATATGAAACAATGGAACATATGAAACAATGGAACATATGAAACTGTGGAACATATGAAACAGTGGAACATATGAAACAATGGAACATATGAAACAATGGAACATATGAAACAATGGAACATATGAAACAATGGAACATATGAAACTGTGAAACATATGAAACAATGGAACATATGAAACAATGGAACATATGAAACAATGGAACATATGAAACAATGGAACATATGAAACAATGGAACATATGAAACTGTGAAACATATGAAACAATGGAACATATAAAACAATGGAACATATGAAACAATGGAACATATGAAACAATGGAACATATGAAACATATGAAACAATGGACCATATGAAACAATGGAACATATGAAACTGTGGAACATATGAAACTGTGAAACATATGAAACAATGGAACATATGAAACTGTGGAACATATGAAACTGTGGAACATATGAAACAATGGAACATATGAAACAATGGAACATATGAAACAATGGAACATATGAAACAATGGAACATATGAAACAATGGAACATATGAAACAATGGAACATATGAAACAATGGAACATATGAAACAATGGAACATATGAAACTGTGGAACAAATGAAACAATGGAACATATGAAACAGTGGAACATATGAAACAATGGAACATATGAAACAATGCAACATATTAAACAATGGAACATATGAAACTATGGAACATATGAAACAATGGAACATATGAAACTATGGAACATATGAAACAATGGAACATATGAAACAATGGAACATATGAAACAATGGAACATATGAAACAATGGAACATATGAAACAATGGAACACATAAAACAATGGAACACATGAAACAATGGAACACATGAAACAGTGGAGCACATGAAACAGTGGAACACATGAAACAGTGGAGCACATGAAACAATGGAACATATGAAACAATGGAACATATGAAACAATGGAACATATGAAACAATGGAACATATGAAACAATGGAACATATGAAACAATGAAACATATGAAACAATGGAACATATGAAAAAATGGAACATATGAAAAAATGGAACATATGAAACAATGGAACATATGAAACAATGGAACATATGAAACAATGGAACATATGAAACAATGGAACATATGAAACATATGAAACAATGGAACATATGAAACTGTGGAACATATGAAACTGTGGAACATCTGGAACATATGAAACAATGGAACATATGAAACAATGGAACATTCGAAACAATGGAACATATGAAACAATGGAACATATGAAACAATGGAACATATGAAACAATGGAACATATGAAACAATGAAACATATGAAACAATGGAACATATGAAACAATGGAACATATGAAACAATGGAACATATGAAACAATGGAACATATGAAACAATGGAACATATGAAACAATGAATCATATGAAACAATGGAACATATGAAACAATGGAACATATGAAACAATGGAACATATGAAACAATGGAACATATGAAACTGTGGAACATATGAAACAGTGGAACATATGAAACAATGGAACATATGAAACAATGGAACACATGAAACAATGGAACATATGAAACAATGGAACCTATGAAACAATGGAACATATGAAACTGTGGAATATATGAAACAGTGGAACATATGAAACAATGGAACATATGAAACAATGGAACCTATGAAACAATGGAACATATGAAACAATGCAACATATGAAACTGTGAAACATATGAAACAATGGAACATATGAAACAATGGAACATATGAAACAATGGAACATATGAAACAATGGAACATATGAAACAATGGAACATATGAAACTGTGAAACATATGAAACAATGGAACATATGAAACAATGGAACATATGAAACAATGGAACATATGAAACAACGGAACATATGAAACATATGAAACAATGGACCATATGAAACAATGGAACATATGAAACTGTGGAACATATGAAACTGTGAAACATATGAAACAATGGAACATATGAAACTGTGGAACATATGAAACTGTGGAACATATGAAACAATGGAACATATGAAACAATGGAACATATGAAACAATATAACATATGAAACAATGGAACATATGAAACAATGGAACATATGAAACAATGGAACATATGAAACAATGGAACATATGAAACAATGGAACATATGAAACAATGGAACATACGAAACTGTGGAACATATGAAACAATGGAACATATGAAACAGTGGAACATATGAAACAATGGAACATATGAAACAATGGAACATATTAAACAATGGAACATATGAAACATATGAAACAATGGAACATATGAAACAATGGAACATATGAAACAATGGAACATATGGAACAATGGAACATATGAAACAATGGAACATATGAAACAATGGAACATATGAAACTATGGAACATATGAAACAATGGAACATATGAAACTATGGAACATATGAAACAATGGAACATATGAAACAATGGAACATATGAAACAATGGAACATATGAAACAATGGAACATATGAAACAATGGATCATATGAAACAATGGAACATATGAAACAATGGAACATATGAAACAATGGAACATATGAAACATATGAAACAATGGAACATATAAAACTGTGGAACATATGAAACATATGAAACAAAGGAACATATGAAACAATGGAACATATGAAACAATGGAACATATGAAACAATGGAACATATGAAACAATGGAACATATGAAACAATGGAACATATGAAACAATGGAACATATGAAACAATGGAACATATGAAACAATGGAACATATGAAACAATGGAACATATGAAACAATGGAACATATGAAACAATGGAACATATGAAACAATGAAACATATGAAACAATGGAACATATGAAACAATGGAACATATGAAACAATGGAACATATGAAACAATGAAACATATGAAACAATGGAACATATGAAACAATGGAACATATGAAACAATGGAACATATGAAACAATGGAACATATGAAACAATGGAACATATGAAACATATGAAACAATGGAACATATGAATCTGTGGAACATATGAAACTGTGGAACATATGGAACATATGAAACAATGGAACATATGAAACAATGGAACATTCGAAACAATGGAACATATGAAACAATGGAACATATGAAACAATGGAACATATAAAACAATGGAACATATGAAACAATGAAACATATTAAACAATGGAACATATGAAACAATGGAACATATGAAACAATGGAACATATGAAACAATGGAACATATGAAACAATGGAACATATGAAACAATGGAACATATGAAACAATGAAACATATGAAACAATGGAACATATGAAACAATGGAACATATGAAACAATGGAACATATGAAACAATGGAACATATGAAACTGTGGAACATATGAAACAGTGGAACATATGAAACAATGGAACATATGAAACAATGGAACACATGAAACAATGGAACATATGAAACAATGGAACATATGAAACAATGGAACATATGAAACTGTGGAACATATGAAACAGTGGAACATATGAAACAATGGAACATATGAAACAATGGACCATATGAAACAATGGAACATATGAAACAATGGAACATATGAAACTGTGAAACATATGAAACAATGGAACATATGAAACAATGGAACATATGAAACAATGGAACATATGAAACAATGGAACATATAAAACAATGGAACATATGAAACAATGGAACATATGAAACAATGGAACATATGAAACATATGAAACAATGGACCATATGAAACAATGGAACATATGAAACTGTGGAACATATGAAACTGTGAAACATATGAAACAATGGAACATATGAAACTGTGGAACATATGAAACTGTGGAACATATGAAACAATGGAACATATGAAACAATGGAACATATGAAACAATGGAACATATGAAACAATGGAACATATGAAACAATGGAACATATGAAACAATGGAACATATGAAACAATGGAACATATGAAACAATGGAAAATATGAAACTGTGGAACATATGAAACAATGGAACATATGAAACAGTGGAACATATGAAACAATGGAACATATGAAACAATGCAACATATTAAACAATGGAACATATGAAACTATGGAACATATGAAACAATGGAACATATGAAACTATGGAACATATGAAACAATGGAACATATGAAACAATGGAACATATGAAACAATGGAACATATGAAACAATGGAACATATGAAACAATGGAACACATAAAACAATGGAACACATGAAACAATGGAACACATGAAACAGTGGAGCACATGAAACAGTGGAACACATGAAACAGTGGAGCACATGAAACAATGGAACATATGAAACAATGGAACATATGAAACAATGGAACATATGAAACAATGGAACATATGAAACAATGGAACATATGAAACAATGAAACATATGAAACAATGGAACATATGAAAAAATGGAACATATGAAAAAATGGAACATATGAAACAATGGAACATATGAAACAATGGAACATATGAAACAATGGAACATATGAAACAATGGAACATATGAAACATATGAAACAATGGAACATATGAAACTGTGGAACATATGAAACTGTGGAACATCTGGAACATATATAAACAATGGAACATATGAAACAATGGAACATTCGAAACAATGGAACATATGAAACAATGGAACATATGAAACAATGGAACATATGAAACAATGGAACATATGAAACAATGAAACATATGAAACAATGGAACATATGAAACAATGGAACATATGAAACAATGGAACATATGAAACAATGGAACATATGAAACAATGGAACATATGAAACAATGAATCATATGAAACAATGGAACATATGAAACAATGGAACATATGAAACAATGGAACATATGAAACAATGGAACATATGAAACTGTGGAACATATGAAACAGTGGAACATATGAAACAATGGAACATATGAAACAATGGAACACATGAAACAATGGAACATATGAAACAATGGAACCTATGAAACAATGGAACATATGAAACTGTGGAATATATGAAACAGTGGAACATATGAAACAATGGAACATATGAAACAATGGAACATATGAAACAATGGAACATATGAAACAATGCAACATATGAAACTGTGAAACATATGAAACAATGGAACATATGAAACAATGGAACATATGAAACAATGGAACATATGAAACAATGGAACATATGAAACAATGGAACATATGAAACTGTGAAACATATGAAACAATGGAACATATGAAACAATGGAACATATGAAACAATGGAACATATGAAACAACGGAACATATGAAACATATGAAACAATGGACCATATGAAACAATGGAACATATGAAACTGTGGAACATATGAAACTGTGAAACATATGAAACAATGGAACATATGAAACTGTGGAACATATGAAACTGTGGAACATATCAAACAATGCAACATATGAAACAATGGAACATATGAAACAATATAACATATGAAACAATGGAACATATGAAACAATGGAACATATGAAACAATGGAACATATGAAACAATGGAACATATGAAACAATGGAACATATGAAACAATGGAACATACGAAACTGTGGAACATATGAAACAATGGAACATATGAAACAGTGGAACATATGAAACAATGGAACATATGAAACAATGGAACATATTAAACAATGGAACATATGAAACATATGAAACAATGGAACATATGAAACAATGGAACATATGAAACAATGGAACATATGGAACAATGGAACATATGAAACAATGGAACATATGAAACAATGGAACATATGAAACTATGGAACATATGAAACAATGGAACATATGAAACTATGGAACATATGAAACAATGGAACATATGAAACAATGGAACATATGAAACAATGGAACATATGAAACAATGGAACATATGAAACAATGGATCATATGAAACAATGGAACATATGAAACAATGGAACATATGAAACAATGGAACATATGAAACATATGAAACAATGGAACATATAAAACTGTGGAACATATGAAACATATGAAACAAAGGAACATATGAAACAATGGAACATATGAAACAATGGAACATATGAAACAATGGAACATATGAAACAATGGAACATATGAAACAATGGAACATATGAAACAATGGAACATATGAAACAATGAAACATATGAAACAATGGAACATATGAAACAATGGAACATATGAAACAATGGAACATATGAAACAATGGAACATATGAAACAATGGAACATATGAAACAATGGAACATATGAAACAATGGAACATATGAAACATATGAAACAATGGAACATATGAAACTGTGGAACATATGAAACTGTGGAACATATGGAACATATGAAACAATGGAACATATGAAACAATGGAACACATGAAACAATGGAACATATGAAACAATGGAACCTATGAAACAATGGAACAAATGAAACTGTGGAATATATGAAACAGTGGAACATATGAAACAATGGAACATATGAAACAATGGAACATATGAAACAATGGAACATATGAAACAATGCAACATATGAAACTGTGAAACATATGAAACAATGGAACATATGAAACAATGGAACATATGAAACAATGGAACATATGAAACAATGGAACATATGAAACAATGGAACATATGAAACTGTGAAACATATGAAACAATGGAACATATGAAACAATGGAACATATGAAACAATGGAACATATGAAACAACGGAACATATGAAACATATGAAACAATGGACCATATGAAACAATGGAACATATGAAACTGTGGAACATATGAAACTGTGAAACATATGAAACAATGGAACATATGAAACTGTGGAACATATGAAACTGTGGAACATATCAAACAATGCAACATATGAAACAATGGAACATATGAAACAATATAACATATGAAACAATGGAACATATGAAACAATGGAACATATGAAACAATGGAACATATGAAACAATGGAACATATGAAACAATGGAACATATGAAACAATGGAACATACGAAACTGTGGAACATATGAAACAATGGAACATATGAAACAGTGGAACATATGAAACAATGGAACATATGAAACAATGGAACATATTAAACAATGGAACATATGAAACATATGAAACAATGGAACATATGAAACAATGGAACATATGAAACAATGGAACATATGGAACAATGGAACATATGAAACAATGGAACATATGAAACAATGGAACATATGAAACTATGGAACATATGAAACAATGGAACATATGAAACTATGGAACATATGAAACAATGGAACATATGAAACAATGGAACATATGAAACAATGGAACATATGAAACAATGGAACATATGAAACAATGGATCATATGAAACAATGGAACATATGAAACAATGGAACATATGAAACAATGGAACATATGAAACATATGAAACAATGGAACATATAAAACTGTGGAACATATGAAACATATGAAACAAAGGAACATATGAAACAATGGAACATATGAAACAATGGAACATATGAAACAATGGAACATATGAAACAATGGAACATATGAAACAATGGAACATATGAAACAATGGAACATATGAAACAATGAAACATATGAAACAATGGAACATATGAAACAATGGAACATATGAAACAATGGAACATATGAAACAATGGAACATATGAAACAATGGAACATATGAAACAATGGAACATATGAAACAATGGAACATATGAAACATATGAAACAATGGAACATATGAAACTGTGGAACATATGAAACTGTGGAACATATGGAACATATGAAACAATGGAACATATGAAACAATGGAACATATGAAACAATGGAACATATGAAACAATGGAACATATGAAACAATGGAACATATGAAACAATGAAACATATTAAACAATGGAACATATGAAACAATGGAACATATGAAACAATGGAACATATGAAACAATGGAACATATGAAACAATGGAACATATGGAACAATGAAACATATGAAACAGTGGAACATATGAAACAGTGGAACATATGAAACAATGGAACATATGAAACTGTGGAACATATGAAACTGTGGAACACATGAAACAGTGGAACATATGAAACAATGGAACATATGAAACAATGGAACACATGAAACAATGGAACATATGAAACAATGGAACATATGAAACAATGGAACATATGAAACAATGGAACATATGAAACAATGGAACATATGAAACTGTGGAACATATGAAACTGTGGAACACATGAAACAGTGGAACATATGAAACAATGGAACATATGAAACAATGGAACACATGAAACAATGGAACATATGAAACTGTGGAACATATGAACCAGTGGAACATATGAAACAGTGGAACATATGAAACAATGGAACATATGAAACTGTGGAACATATGAAACTGTGGAACACATGAAACAGTGGAACATATGAAACAATGGAACATATGAAACAATGGAACACATGAAACAATGGAACATATGAAACTGTGGAACATATGAAACAGTGGAACATATGAAACAATGGAACATATGAAACAATGGAACATATGAAACAATGGAACATATGAAACAATGGAACATATGAAACAGTGAAACATATGAAACAATGGAACATATGAAACAATGGAACATATGAAACAATGGAACATATGAAACAATGGAACATATGAAACAATGGAACATATGAAACTGTGAAACATATGAAACAATGGAACATATAACACAATGGAACATATGAAACAATGGAACATATGAAACAATGGAACATATGAAACATATGAAACAATGGAACATATGAAACAATGGAACATATGAAACTGTGGAACATATGAAACAGTGGAACATATGAAACAATGGAACATATGAAACAATGGAACACATGAAACAATGGAACATATGAAACAATGGAACCTATGAAACAATGGAACATATGAAACTGTGGAATATATGAAACAGTGGAACATATGAAACAATGGAACATATGAAACAATGGAACATATGAAACAATGGAACATATGAAACAATGCAACATATGAAACAATGGAACATATGAAACAATGGAACATATGAAACAATGGAACATATGAAACAATGGAACATATGAAACAATGGAACATATGAAACTGTGAAACATATGAAACAATGGAACATATGAAACAATGGAACATATGAAACAATGGAACATATGAAACAACGGAACATATGAAACATATGAAACAATGGACCATATGAAACAATGGAACATATGAAACTGTGGAACATATGAAACTGTGAAACATATGAAACAATGGAACATATGAAACTGTGGAACATATGAAACTGTGGAACATATGAAACAATGGAACATATGAAACAATGGAACATATGAAACAATATAACATATGAAACAATGGAACATATGAAACAATGGAACATATGAAACAATGGAACATATGAAACAATGGAACATATGAAACAATGGAACATATGAAACAATGGAACATACGAAACTGTGGAACATATGAAACAATGGAACATATGAAACAGTGGAACATATGAAACAATGGAACATATGAAACAATGGAACATATTAAACAATGGAACATATGAAACATATGAAACAATGGAACATATGAAACAATGGAACATATGAAACAATGGAACATATATTGAACAATGGAACATATGAAACAATGGAACATATGAAACAATGGAACATATGAAACTATGGAACATATGAAACAATGGAACATATGAAACTATGGAACATATGAAACAATGGAACATATGAAACAATGGAACATATGAAACAATGGAACATATGAAACAATGGAACATATGAAACAATGGATCATATGAAACAATGGAACATATGAAACAATGGAACATATGAAACAATGGAACATATGAAACATATGAAACAATGGAACATATAAAACTGTGGAACATATGAAACATATGAAACAAAGGAACATATGAAACAATGGAACATATGAAACAATGGAACATATGAAACAATGGAACATATGAAACAATGGAACATATGAAACAATGGAACATATGAAACAATGGAACATATGAAACAATGAAACATATGAAACAATGGAACATATGAAACAATGGAACATATGAAACAATGGAACATATGAAACAATGGAACATATGAAACAATGGAACATATGAAACAATGGAACATATGAAACATATGAAACAATGGAACATATGAAACTGTGGAACATATGAAACTGTGGAACATATGGAACATATGAAACAATGGAACATATGAAACAATGGAACATATGAAACAATGGAACATATGAAACAATGGAACATATGAAACAATGGAACATATGAAACAATGGAACATATGAAACAATGGAACATATGAAACAATGGAACATATGAAACAATGGAACATATGAAACAATGGAACATATGGAACAATGAAACATATGAAACAGTGGAACATATGAAACAGTGGAACATATGAAACAATGGAACATATGAAACTGTGGAACATATGAAACTGTGGAACACATGAAACAGTGGAACATATGAAACAATGGAACATATGAAACAATGGAACACATGAAACAATGGAACATATGAAACAATGGAACATATGAAACAATGGAACATATGAAACAATGGAACATATGAAACAATGGAACATATGAAACTGTGGAACATATGAAACTGTGGAACACATGAAACAGTGGAACATATGAAACAATGGAACATATGAAACAATGGAACACATGAAACATTGGAACATATGAAACTGTGGAACATATGAACCAGTGGAACATATGAAACAGTGGAACATATGAAACAATGGAACATATGAAACTGTGGAACATATGAAACTGTGGAACACATGAAACAGTGGAACATATGAAACAATGGAACATATGAAACAGTGGAACACATGAAACAATGGAACATATGAAACTGTGGAACATATGAAACAGTGGAACATATGAAACAATGGAACATATGAAACAATGGAACATATGAAACAATGGAACATATGAAACAATGGAACATATGAAACAGTGAAACATATGAAACAATGGAACATATGAAACAATGGAACATATGAAACAATGGAACATATGAAACAATGGAACATATGAAACAATGGAACATATGAAACTGTGAAACATATGAAACAATGGAACATATAACACAATGGAACATATGAAACAATGGAACATATGAAACAATGGAACATATGAAACAAATGAAACAATGGACCATATGAAACAATGGAACATATGAAACTATGGAACATATGAAACTGTGAAACATATGAAACAATGGAACATATGAAACTGTGGAACATATGAAACAATGGAACATATGAAACAATGGAACATATGAAACAATGGAACATATGAAACAATGGAACATATGAAACAATGGAACATATGAAACAATGGAACATATGAAACAATGGAACAGATGAAACAATGGAACATATGAAATTGTGGAACATATGAAACAATGGAACATATGAAACAGTGGAACATATGAAACATATGAAACAATGGAACATATGAAACAATGGAACATATGAAACAATGGAACATATGAAACAATGGAACATATGAAACATATGAAACAATGGAACATATGAAACAATGGAACATATGAAACAATGGAACATATGAAACAATGGAACATATGAAACAATGCAACATATTAAACAATGGAACATATGAAACATATGAAACAATGGAACATATGAAACAATGGAACATATGAAACAATGGAACATATGAAACAATGGAACATATGAAACAATGGAACATATGAAACTATGGAACATATGAAACAATGGAACATATGAAACAATGGAACATATGAAACAATGGAACATATGAAACAATGGAACATATGAAACAATGGAACATATGAAACATATGAAACAATGGAACATATGAAACTGTGGAACATATGAAACTGTGGAACATCTGGAACATATGAAACAATGGAACATATGAAACAATGGAACATTCGAAACAATGGAACATATGAAACAATGGAACATATGAAACAATGGAACATATGAAAGAATGGAACATATGAAACAATGAAACATATGAAACAATGGAACATATGAAACAATGGAACATATGAAACAATGGAACATATGAAACAATGGAACATATGAAACAATGGAACATATGAAACAATGGAACATATGAAACAATGAAACATATGAAACAATGGAACATATGAAACAATGGAACATATGAAACAATGGAACATATGAAACAATGGAACATATGAAACTGTGGAACATATGAAACAGTGGAACATATGAAACAATGGAACATATGAAACAATGGAACACATGAAACAATGGAACATATGAAACAATGGAACATATGAAACAATGGAACATATGAAACTGTGGAATATATGAAACAGTGGAACATATGAAACAATGGAACATATGAAACAATGGAACATATGAAACAATGGAACATATGAAACAATGCAACATATGAAACTGTGAAACATATGAAACAATGGAACATATGAAACAATGGAACATATGAAACAATGGAACATATGAAACAATGGAACATATGAAACAATGGAACATATGAAACTGTGAAACATATGAAACAATGGAACATATGAAACAATGGAATATATGAAACAATGGAACATATGAAACAATGGAACATATGAAACATATGAAACAATGCACCATATGAAACAATGGAACATATGAAACTGTGGAACATATGAAACTGTGAAACATATGAAACAGTGGAACATATGAAACTGTGGAACATATGAAACTGTGGAACATATGAAACAATGGAACATATGAAACAATGGAACATATGAAAGAATTGAACATATGAAACAATGGAACATATGAAACAATGGAACATATGAAACAATGGAACATATGAAAGAATTGAACATATGAAACAATGGAACATATGAAACAATGGAACATATGAAACAATGGAACATATGAAACAATGGAACATATGAAACAATGGAACATATGAAACAATGGAACATATGAAACAATGGAACATATGAAACAATGGAACATATGAAACAATGGAACATATGAAACAATGGAACATATGAAACAGTGGAACATATGAAACTGTGGAACATATGAAACAGTGGAACATATGAAACAGTGGAACATATGAAACAATGGAACATATGAAACAATGGAACATATGAAACAATGGAACATATGAAACAATGGAACATATGAAACAGTGGAACATATGAAACAATGGAACATATGAAACAATGGAACATATGAAACAATGGAACATATGAAACAATGGAACATATGAAACAATGGAGCATATGAAACAATGGAACATATGAAACAATGGAACATATGAAACAATGGAACATATGAAACAATGAAACATATGAAAGAATTGAACATATGAAACAATGGAACATATGAAACAATGGAACATATGAAACAATGGAACATATGAAACAATGGAACATATGAAACAATGGAACATATGAAACAATGGAACATATGAAACAATGGAACATATGAAACAATGGAACATATGAAACAATGGAACATATGAAACTGTGGAACATATGAAACAGTGGAACATATGAAACAGTGGAACATATGAAACAATGGAACATATGAAACAATGGAACATATTAAACAATGGAACATATGAAACATATGAAACAATGGAACATATGAAACAATGGAACATATGAAACAATGGAACATATGAAACAATGGAACATATGAAACAATGGAACATATGAAACTATGGAAAATATGAAACAATGGAACATATGAAACTATGGAACATATGAAACAATGGAACATATGAAACAATGGAACATATGAAACAATGGAACATATGAAACAATGGAACATATGAAACAATGGAACATATGAAACAATGGAACACATGAAACAATGGAACATATGAAACAATGGAACATATGAAACAATGGAACATATGAAACAATGGAACATATGAAACAGTGGAGCACATGAAACAATGGAACATATGAAACAGTGGAGCACATGAAACAATGTAACATATGAAACAGTGGAGCACATGAAATAATGGAACATATGAAACAGTGGAGCACATGAAATAATGGAACATATGAAACAGTGGAGCACATGAAATAATGGAACATATGAAACAGTGGAGCACATGAAACAGTGGAACATATGAAACAGTGGAGCACATGAAACAATGGAACATATGAAACAATGGAACATATGAAACAATGGAACATATGAAACAATGGAACATATGAAACAATGGAATATATGAAACAATGGAACATATGAAACAGTGGAGCACATGAAACAATGGAACATATGAAACAGTGGAGCACATGAAACAATGTAACATATGAAACAGTGGAGCACATGAAACAATGGAACATATGAAACAATGGAACATATGAAACATATGAAACAATGGACCATATGAAACAATGGAACATATGAAACTGTGGAACATATGAAACTGTGAAACATATGAAACAATGGAACATATGAAACTGTGGAACATATGAAACTGTGGAACATATGAAACAATGGAACATATGAAACAATGGAACATATGAAAGAATTGAACATATGAAACAATGGAACATATGAAACAATGGAACATATGAAACAATGGAACATATGAAAGAATTGAACATATGAAACAATGGAACATATGAAACAATGGAACATATGAAACAATGGAACATATGAAACAATGGAACATATGAAACAATGGAACATATGAAACAATGGAACATATGAAACAATGGAACATATGAAACAATGGAACATATGAAACAATGGAACATATGAAACAATGGAACATATGAAACAGTGGAACATATGAAACTGTGGAACATATGAAACAGTGGAACATATGAAACAGTGGAACATATGAAACAGTGGAACATATGAAACAATGGAACATATGAAACAATGGAACATATGAAACAATGGAACATATGAAACAATGGAACATATGAAACAATGGAACATATGAAACAATGGAACATATGAAACATATGAAACAATGGAACATATGAAACTGTGGAACATATGAAACTGTGGAACATCTGGAACATATGAAACAATGGAACATATGAAACAATGGAACATTCGAAACAATGGAACATATGAAACAACGGAACATATGAAACAATGGAACATATGAAAGAATGGAACATATGAAACAATGAAACATATGAAACAATGGAACATATGAAACAATGGAACATATGAAACAATGGAACATATGAAACAATGGAACATATGAAACAATGGAACATATGAAACAATGGAACATATGAAACAATGAAACATATGAAACAATGGAACATATGAAACAATGGAACATATGAAACAATGGAACATATGAAACAATGGAACATATGAAACTGTGGAACATATGAAACAGTGGAACATATGAAACAATGGAACATATGAAACAATGGAACACATGAAACAATGGAACATATGAAACAATGGAACATATGAAACAATGGAACATATGAAACTGTGGAATATATGAAACAGTGGAACATATGAAACAATGGAACATATGAAACAATGGAACATATGAAACAATGGAACATATGAAACAATGCAACATATGAAACTGTGAAACATATGAAACAATGGAACATATGAAACTGTGGAACATATGAAACTGTGGAACATATGAAACAATGGAACATATGAAACAATGGAACATATGAAAGAATTGAACATATGAAACAATGGAACATATGAAACAATGGAACATATGAAACAATGGAACATATGAAAGAATTGAACATATGAAACAATGGAACATATGAAACAATGGAACATATGAAACAATGGAACATATGAAACAATGGAACATATGAAACAATGGAACATATGAAACAATGGAACATATGAAACAATGGAACATATGAAACAATGGAACATATGAAACAATGGAACATATGAAACAATGGAACATATGAAACAATGGAACATATGAAACAGTGGAACATATGAAACTGTGGAACATATGAAACAGTGGAACATATGAAACAGTGGAACATATGAAACAATGGAACATATGAAACAATGGAACATATGAAACAATGGAACATATGAAACAATGGAACATATGAAACAGTGGAACATATGAAACAATGGAACATATGAAACAATGGAACATATGAAACAATGGAACATATGAAACAATGGAACATATGAAACAATGGAGCATATGAAACAATGGAACATATGAAACAATGGAACATATGAAACAATGGAACATATGAAACAATGAAACATATGAAAGAATTGAACATATGAAACAATGGAACATATGAAACAATGGAACATATGAAACAATGGAACATATGAAACAATGGAACATATGAAACAATGGAACATATGAAACAATGGAACATATGAAACAATGGAACATATGAAACAATGGAACATATGAAACAATGGAACATATGAAACTGTGGAACATATGAAACAGTGGAACATATGAAACAGTGGAACATATGAAACAATGGAACATATGAAACAATGGAACATATTAAACAATGGAACATATGAAACATATGAAACAATGGAACATATGAAACAATGGAACATATGAAACAATGGAACATATGAAACAATGGAACATATGAAACAATGGAACATATGAAACTATGGAAAATATGAAACAATGGAACATATGAAACTATGGAACATATGAAACAATGGAACATATGAAACAATGGAACATATGAAACAATGGAACATATGAAACAATGGAACATATGAAACAATGGAACATATGAAACAATGGAACACATGAAACAATGGAACATATGAAACAATGGAACATATGAAACAATGGAACATATGAAACAATGGAACATATGAAACAGTGGAGCACATGAAACAATGGAACATATGAAACAGTGGAGCACATGAAACAATGTAACATATGAAACAGTGGAGAACATGAAATAATGGAACATATGAAACAGTGGAGCACATGAAATAATGGAACATATGAAACAGTGGAGCACATGAAATAATGGAACATATGAAACAGTGGAGCACATGAAACAGTGGAACATATGAAACAGTGGAGCACATGAAACAATGGAACATATGAAACAATGGAACATATGAAACAATGGAACATATGAAACAATGGAACATATGAAACAATGGAATATATGAAACAATGGAACATATGAAACAGTGGAGCACATGAAACAATGGAACATATGAAACAGTGGAGCACATGAAACAATGTAACATATGAAACAGTGGAGCACATGAAACAATGGAACATATGAAACAATGGAACATATGAAACATATGAAACAATGGACCATATGAAACAATGGAACATATGAAACTGTGGAACATATGAAACTGTGAAACATATGAAACAATGGAACATATGAAACTGTGGAACATATGAAACTGTGGAACATATGAAACAATGGAACATATGAAACAATGGAACATATGAAAGAATTGAACATATGAAACAATGGAACATATGAAACAATGGAACATATGAAACAATGGAACATATGAAAGAATTGAACATATGAAACAATGGAACATATGAAACAATGGAACATATGAAACAATGGAACATATGAAACAATGGAACATATGAAACAATGGAACATATGAAACAATGGAACATATGAAACAATGGAACATATGAAACAATGGAACATATGAAACAATGGAACATATGAAACAATGGAACATATGAAACAGTGGAACATATGAAACTGTGGAACATATGAAACAGTGGAACATATGAAACAGTGGAACATATGAAACAGTGGAACATATGAAACAATGGAACATATGAAACAATGGAACATATGAAACAATGGAACATATGAAACAGTGGAACATATGAAACAGTGGAACATATGAAACAATGGAACATATGAAACAATGGAACATATGAAACAATGGAACATATGAAACAATGGAGCATATGAAACAATGGAACATATGAAACAATGGAACATATGAAACAATGGAACATATGAAACAGTGGAGCACATGAAACAATGGAACATATGAAACAGTGGAGCACATGAAACAATGTAACATATGAAACAGTGGAGCACATGAAACAATGGAACATATGAAACAATGGAACATATGAAACATATGAAACAATGGACCATATGAAACAATGGAACATATGAAACTGTGGAACATATGAAACTGTGAAACATATGAAACAATGGAACATATGAAACTGTGGAACATATGAAACTGTGGAACATATGAAACAATGGAACATATGAAACAATGGAACATATGAAAGAATTGAACATATGAAACAATGGAACATATGAAACAATGGAACATATGAAACAATGGAACATATGAAAGAATTGAACATATGAAACAATGGAACATATGAAACAATGGAACATATGAAACAATGGAACATATGAAACAATGGAACATATGAAACAATGGAACATATGAAACAATGGAACATATGAAACAATGGAACATATGAAACAATGGAACATATGAAACAATGGAACATATGAAACAATGGAACATATGAAACAGTGGAACATATGAAACTGTGGAACATATGAAACAGTGGAACATATGAAACAGTGGAACATATGAAACAGTGGAACATATGAAACAATGGAACATATGAAACAATGGAACATATGAAACAATGGAACATATGAAACAATGGAACATATGAAACAATGGAACATATGAAACAATGGAACATATGAAACATATGAAACAATGGAACATATGAAACTGTGGAACATATGAAACTGTGGAACATCTGGAACATATGAAACAATGGAACATATGAAACAATGGAACATTCGAAACAATGGAACATATGAAACAACGGAACATATGAAACAATGGAACATATGAAAGAATGGAACATATGAAACAATGAAACATATGAAACAATGGAACATATGAAACAATGGAACATATGAAACAATGGAACATATGAAACAATGGAACATATGAAACAATGGAACATATGAAACAATGGAACATATGAAACAATGAAACATATGAAACAATGGAACATATGAAACAATGGAACATATGAAACAATGGAACATATGAAACAATGGAACATATGAAACTGTGGAACATATGAAACAGTGGAACATATGAAACAATGGAACATATGAAACAATGGAACACATGAAACAATGGAACATATGAAACAATGGAACATATGAAACAATGGAACATATGAAACTGTGGAATATATGAAACAGTGGAACATATGAAACAATGGAACATATGAAACAATGGAACATATGAAACAATGGAACATATGAAACAATGCAACATATGAAACTGTGAAACATATGAAACAATGGAACATATGAAACAATGGAACATATGAAACAATGGAACATATGAAACAATGGAACATATGAAACAATGGAACATATGAAACTGTGAAACATATGAAACAATGGAACATATGAAACAATGGAATATATGAAACAATGGAACATATGAAACAATGGAACATATGAAACATATGAAACAATGGACCATATGAAACAATGGAACATATGAAACTGTGGAACATATGAAACTGTGAAACATATGAAACAATGGAACATATGAAACTGTGGAACATATGAAACTGTGGAACATATGAAACAATGGAACATATGAAACAATGGAACATATGAAAGAATTGAACATATGAAACAATGGAACATATGAAACAATGGAACATATGAAACAATGGAACATATGAAAGAATTGAACATATGAAACAATGGAACATATGAAACAATGGAACATATGAAACAATGGAACATATGAAACAATGGAACATATGAAACAATGGAACATATGAAACAATGGAACATATGAAACAATGGAACATATGAAACAATGGAACATATGAAACAATGGAACATATGAAACAGTGGAACATATGAAACAGTGGAACATATGAAACTGTGGAACATATGAAACAGTGGAACATATGAAACAGTGGAACATATGAAACAATGGAACATATGAAACAATGGAACATATGAAACAATGGAACATATGAAACAATGGAACATATGAAACAGTGGAACATATGAAACAATGGAACATATGAAACAATGGAACATATGAAACAATGGAACATATGAAACAATGGAACATATGAAACAATGGAGCATATGAAACAATGGAACATATGAAACAATGGAACATATGAAACAATGGAACATATGAAACAATGAAACATATGAAAGAATTGAACATATGAAACAATGGAACATATGAAACAATGGAACATATGAAACAATGGAACATATGAAACAATGGAACATATGAAACAATGGAACATATGAAACAATGGAACATATGAAACAATGGAACATATGAAACAATGGAACATATGAAACAATGGAACATATGAAACTGTGGAACATATGAAACAGTGGAACATATGAAACAGTGGAACATATGAAACAATGGAACATATGAAACAATGGAACATATTAAACAATGGAACATATGAAACATATGAAACAATGGAACATATGAAACAATGGAACATATGAAACAATGGAACATATGAAACAATGGAACATATGAAACAATGGAACATATGAAACTATGGAAAATATGAAACAATGGAACATATGAAACTATGGAACATATGAAACAATGGAACATATGAAACAATGGAACATATGAAACAATGGAACATATGAAACAATGGAACATATGAAACAATGGAACATATGAAACAATGGAACACATGAAACAATGGAACATATGAAACAATGGAACATATGAAACAATGGAACATATGAAACAATGGAACATATGAAACAGTGGAGCACATGAAACAATGGAACATATGAAACAGTGGAGCACATGAAACAATGTAACATATGAAACAGTGGAGAACATGAAATAATGGAACATATGAAACAGTGGAGCACATGAAATAATGGAACATATGAAACAGTGGAGCACATGAAATAATGGAACATATGAAACAGTGGAGCACATGAAACAGTGGAACATATGAAACAGTGGAGCACATGAAACAATGGAACATATGAAACAATGGAACATATGAAACAATGGAACATATGAAACAATGGAACATATGAAACAATGGAATATATGAAACAATGGAACATATGAAACAGTGGAGCACATGAAACAATGGAACATATGAAACAGTGGAGCACATGAAACAATGTAACATATGAAACAGTGGAGCACATGAAACAATGGAACATATGAAACAATGGAACATATGAAACATATGAAACAATGGACCATATGAAACAATGGAACATATGAAACTGTGGAACATATGAAACTGTGAAACATATGAAACAATGGAACATATGAAACTGTGGAACATATGAAACTGTGGAACATATGAAACAATGGAACATATGAAACAATGGAACATATGAAAGAATTGAACATATGAAACAATGGAACATATGAAACAATGGAACATATGAAACAATGGAACATATGAAAGAATTGAACATATGAAACAATGGAACATATGAAACAATGGAACATATGAAACAATGGAACATATGAAACAATGGAACATATGAAACAATGGAACATATGAAACAATGGAACATATGAAACAATGGAACATATGAAACAATGGAACATATGAAACAATGGAACATATGAAACAATGGAACATATGAAACAGTGGAACATATGAAACTGTGGAACATATGAAACAGTGGAACATATGAAACAGTGGAACATATGAAACAGTGGAACATATGAAACAATGGAACATATGAAACAATGGAACATATGAAACAATGGAACATATGAAACAGTGGAACATATGAAACAGTGGAACATATGAAACAATGGAACATATGAAACAATGGAACATATGAAACAATGGAACATATGAAACAATGGAGCATATGAAACAATGGAACATATGAAACAATGGAACATATGAAACAATGGAACATATGAAACAATGAAACATATGAAAGAATTGAACATATGAAACAATGGAACATATGAAACAATGGAACATATGAAACAATGGAACATATGAAACAATGGAACATATGAAACAATGGAACATATGAAACAATGGAACATATGAAACAATGGAACATATGAAACAATGGAACATATGAAACAATGGAAAATATGAAACTGTGGAACATATGAAACAATGGAACATATGAAACAGTGGAACATATGAAACAATGGAATATATGAAACAATGGAACATATTAAACAATGGAACATATGAAACATATGAAACAATGGAACATATGAAACAATGGAACATATGAAACAATGGAACATATGAAACAATGGAACATATGAAACAATGGAACATATGAAACTATGGAAAATATGAAACAATGGAACATATGAAACTATGGAACATATGAAACAATGGAACATATGAAACAATGGAACATATGAAACAATGGAACATATGAAACAATGGAACATATGAAACAATGGAACATATGAAACAATGGAACACATGAAACAATGGAACATATGAAACAATGGAACATATGAAACAATGGAACATATGAAACAATGGAACATATGAAACAGTGGAGCACATGAAACAATGGAACATATGAAACAGTGGAGCACATGAAACAATGTAACATATGAAACAGTGGAGCACATGAAATAATGGAACATATGAAACAGTGGAGCACATGAAATAATGGAACATAAGAAACAGTGGAGCACATGAAATAATGGAACATATGAAACAGTGGAGCACATGAAACAGTGGAACATATGAAACAGTGGAGCACATGAAACAATGGAACATATGAAACAATGGAACATATGAAACAATGGAACATATGAAACAATGGAACATATGAAACAATGGAATATATGAAACAATGGAACATATGAAACAGTGGAGCACATGAAACAATGGAACATATGAAACAGTGGAGCACATGAAACAATGTAACATATGAAACAGTGGAGCACATGAAATAATGGAACATATGAAACAGTGGAGCACATGAAACATATGAAACTGTGGAACATATGAAACAGTGGAGTACATGAAACAATGGAACATATGAAACAGTGGAGCACATGAAACAATGGAACATATGAAACAATGGAACATATGAAACAGTGGAGCACATGAAACAATGGAACATATGAAACAATGGAACATATGAAACAGTGGAACATATGAAACTGTGAAACATATGAAACAATGGAACATATGAAACAATGGAATATATGAAACAATGGAACATATGAAACAATGGAACATATGAAACATATGAAACAATGGACCATATGAAACAATGGAACATATGAAACTGTGGAACATATGAAACTGTGAAACATATGAAACAATGGAACATATGAAACTGTGGAACATATGAAACTGTGGAACATATGAAACAATGGAACATATGAAACAATGGAACATATGAAAGAATTGAACATATGAAACAATGGAACATATGAAACAATGGAACATATGAAAGAATTGAACATATGAAACAATGGAACATATGAAACAATGGAACATATGAAACAATGGAACATATGAAACAATGGAACATATGAAACAATGGAACATATGAAACAATGGAACATATGAAACAATGGAACATATGAAACAATGGAACATATGAAACAATGGAACATATGAAACAATGGAACATATGAAACAATGGAACATATGAAACAGTGGAACATATGAAACTGTGGAACATATGAAACAGTGGAACATATGAAACAGTGGAACATATGAAACAATGGAACATATGAAACAATGGAACATATGAAACAATGGAACATATGAAACAATGGAACATATGAAACAGTGGAACATATGAAACAATGGAACATATGAAACAATGGAACATATGAAACAATGGAACATATGAAACAATGGAACATATGAAACAATGGAGCATATGAAACAATGGAACATATGAAACAATGGAACATATGAAACAATGGAACATATGAAACAATGAAACATATGAAAGAATTGAACATATGAAACAATGGAACATATGAAACAATGGAACATATGAAACAATGGAACATATGAAACAATGGAACATATGAAACAATGGAACATATGAAACAATGGAACATATGAAACAATGGAACATATGAAACAATGGAACATATGAAACAATGGAACATATGAAACTGTGGAACATATGAAACAGTGGAACATATGAAACAGTGGAACATATGAAACAATGGAACATATGAAACAATGGAACATATTAAACAATGGAACATATGAAACATATGAAACAATGGAACATATGAAACAATGGAACATATGAAACAATGGAACATATGAAACAATGGAACATATGAAACAATGGAACATATGAAACTATGGAAAATATGAAACAATGGAACATATGAAACTATGGAACATATGAAACAATGGAACATATGAAACAATGGAACATATGAAACAATGGAACATATGAAACAATGGAACATATGAAACAATGGAACATATGAAACAATGGAACACATGAAACAATGGAACATATGAAACAATGGAACATATGAAACAATGGAACATATGAAACAATGGAACATATGAAACAGTGGAGCACATGAAACAATGGAACATATGAAACAGTGGAGCACATGAAACAATGTAACATATGAAACAGTGGAGAACATGAAATAATGGAACATATGAAACAGTGGAGCACATGAAATAATGGAACATATGAAACAGTGGAGCACATGAAATAATGGAACATATGAAACAGTGGAGCACATGAAACAGTGGAACATATGAAACAGTGGAGCACATGAAACAATGGAACATATGAAACAATGGAACATATGAAACAATGGAACATATGAAACAATGGAACATATGAAACAATGGAATATATGAAACAATGGAACATATGAAACAGTGGAGCACATGAAACAATGGAACATATGAAACAGTGGAGCACATGAAACAATGTAACATATGAAACAGTGGAGCACATGAAACAATGGAACATATGAAACAATGGAACATATGAAACATATGAAACAATGGACCATATGAAACAATGGAACATATGAAACTGTGGAACATATGAAACTGTGAAACATATGAAACAATGGAACATATGAAACTGTGGAACATATGAAACTGTGGAACATATGAAACAATGGAACATATGAAACAATGGAACATATGAAAGAATTGAACATATGAAACAATGGAACATATGAAACAATGGAACATATGAAACAATGGAACATATGAAAGAATTGAACATATGAAACAATGGAACATATGAAACAATGGAACATATGAAACAATGGAACATATGAAACAATGGAACATATGAAACAATGGAACATATGAAACAATGGAACATATGAAACAATGGAACATATGAAACAATGGAACATATGAAACAATGGAACATATGAAACAATGGAACATATGAAACAGTGGAACATATGAAACTGTGGAACATATGAAACAGTGGAACATATGAAACAGTGGAACATATGAAACAGTGGAACATATGAAACAATGGAACATATGAAACAATGGAACATATGAAACAATGGAACATATGAAACAGTGGAACATATGAAACAGTGGAACATATGAAACAATGGAACATATGAAACAATGGAACATATGAAACAATGGAACATATGAAACAATGGAGCATATGAAACAATGGAACATATGAAACAATGGAACATATGAAACAATGGAACATATGAAACAATGAAACATATGAAAGAATTGAACATATGAAACAATGGAACATATGAAACAATGGAACATATGAAACAATGGAACATATGAAACAATGGAACATATGAAACAATGGAACATATGAAACAATGGAACATATGAAACAATGGAACATATGAAACAATGGAACATATGAAACAATGGAACATATGAAACTGTGGAACATATGAAACAATGGAACATATGAAACAGTGGAACATATGAAACAATGGAATATATGAAACAATGGAACATATTAAACAATGGAACATATGAAACATATGAAACAATGGAACATATGAAACAATGGAACATATGAAACAATGGAACATATGAAACAATGGAACATATGAAACAATGGAACATATGAAACTATGGAAAATATGAAACAATGGAACATATGAAACTATGGAACATATGAAACAATGGAACATATGAAACAATGGAACATATGAAACAATGGAACATATGAAACAATGGAACATATGAAACAATGGAACATATGAAACAATGGAACACATGAAACAATGGAACATATGAAACAATGGAACATATGAAACAATGGAACATATGAAACAATGGAACATATGAAACAGTGGAGCACATGAAACAATGGAACATATGAAACAGTGGAGCACATGAAACAATGTAACATATGAAACAGTGGAGCACATGAAATAATGGAACATATGAAACAGTGGAGCACATGAAATAATGGAACATAAGAAACAGTGGAGCACATGAAATAATGGAACATATGAAACAGTGGAGCACATGAAACAGTGGAACATATGAAACAGTGGAGCACATGAAACAATGGAACATATGAAACAATGGAACATATGAAACAATGGAACATATGAAACAATGGAACATATGAAACAATGGAATATATGAAACAATGGAACATATGAAACAGTGGAGCACATGAAACAATGGAACATATGAAACAGTGGAGCACATGAAACAATGTAACATATGAAACAGTGGAGCACATGAAATAATGGAACATATGAAACAGTGGAGCACATGAAACATATGAAACTGTGGAACATATGAAACAGTGGAGTACATGAAACAATGGAACATATGAAACAGTGGAGCACATGAAACAATGGAACATATGAAACAATGGAACATATGAAACAGTGGAGCACATGAAACAATGGAACATATGAAACAATGGAACATATGAAACAGTGGAGCACATGAAACAGTGGAGCAAATGAAACAATGGAACATATTAAACAATGGAACATATGAAACAATGGAACATATGAAACAATGGAACATATGAAACAATGGAACATATGAAACAATGGAACATATGAAACAATGGAACATATGAAACAATGGAACATATGAAACAATGGAACATATGAAACAATGGAACATATGAAACTATGGAACATATGAAACAATGGAACATATGAAACTATGGAACATATGAAACAATGGAACATATTAAACAATGGAACATATGAAACATATGAACAATGGAACATATGAAACAATGGAACATATGAAACAATGGAACATAATAAACAATGGAACATATGAAACAATGGAACATATGAAACAATGGAACATATGAAACAATGGAACATATGAAACAATGGAACATATGAAACAATGGAACATATGAAACAATGGAACATATGAAACAATGGAACATATGAAACAATGGAACACATGAAACAATGGAACATATGAAACAGTGGAGCACATGAAACAATGGAACATATGAAACAGTGGAGCACATGAAACAATGGAACATATGAAACAATGGAACATATGAAACAGTGGAGCACATGAAACAGTGGAACATATGAAACAGTGGAGCACATGAAACAATGGAACATATGAAACAATGGAACATATGAAACAATGGAACATATGAAACAATGGAACATATGAAACAATGGAACATATGAAACAATGGAACATATGAAACAGTGGAGCACATGAAACAATGGAACATATGAAACAGTGGAGCACATGAAACAATGGAACATATGAAACAGTGGAGCACATGAAACAATGGAACATATGAAACAGTGGAGCACATGAAACATATGAAACTGTGGAACATATGAAACAGTGGAGCACATGAAACAATGGAACATATGAAACAGTGGCGCACATGAAACAATGGAACATATGAAACAATGGAACATATGAAACAGTGGAGCACATGAAACAATGGAACATATGAAACAATGGAACATATGAAACAATGGAACATATGAAACAATGGAGCACATGAAACATATGAAACAGTGGAGCACATGAAACAATGGAACATATGAAACAATGGAACATATGAAACAATGGAACATATGAAACAATGGAGCACATGAAACATATGAAACAGTGGAGCACATGAAACAGTGGAGCACATGAAACAATGGAACATATGAAACAGTGGAGCACATGAAACATATGAAACAGTGGAGCACATGAAACATATGAAACTGTGGAACATATGAAACAGTGGAGCACATGAAACATATGAAATAATGGAACATATGAGACAGTGGAGCACATGACACGCAGACTATCTGGCAAGTCTATCTGCCAGCCCCTCGCCGAATACCACTTCCAATGTTTGATGTACCAACACCGAATGAAGTGCACCAAGCGGATTTATTATATGTGCCACATGACCGAGTGAAACGGCGCATGTACAAATACGCCCTGACCGTTGTCGATGTAGGCTCTCGCTACAAGGAAGCTGAGCCTCTCACCTCAAAAGAGACTAAAGAGGTCGCAAAAGCATTTGAGAGGATTTATCAACGGAGCAGTCTAGTTTCTCCAAGACTTCTTCTTCAGTTCGACCCGGGAAGAGAATTCATGGGTTCAGTATCAACATTTATGGCGGACTGAAATAAGGCGTGGGCGTGTGGATCTCCATAGAGACCAAGGTATAGTGGAACGTTTCAACCGAACCCTGTCCGAGCGCTTGTTTGGACACCAGTATGCTCAAGAGATGCTGCTCGCTTCCCATAGAATGTAATCAAGAGTTCATATTTGCATCATGAAATGTAAGCAAGAGTTCGGAATTGCATGATGGAATGTAAGCTAGAGTTCAGAATTGCATGATGGAATGTAAGCTAGAGTTCATAGTTGCATGATGGAATGTAAGCTAGAGTTCAGAATTGCATTATGGAATATAAGCTATAATTCAGAATTGCACGATTACATGTAAGCAAGAGTTCAGAATTGCATGATAATATGTAAACAAAAGTTTAGAATTGCATGATGAAATGTAAGCAAGAGTTCAGAATTGCATGAGGAAATGTAAGCAAGAGTTCAGAATTGCATGATGAAATGTAAGCAAGAGTTCAGAATTGCATGATGATATGTAAACAAAAGTTTAGAATTGCATGATGAAATGTAAGCAAGAGTTTAAAATTGCATGATGAAATGTACGCAAGAGTTCAGAATTGCATGATGTGATGTAAGCAAGAGTTCAGACTTGCATGATGAAATGTAAGCTAATGTTCAGAATTGCATGATGGAATGTAAGCTAGAGTTCAGATTTTGAATGATGAAATCCCGCCGAAGACGGATGTGTTGGGCCATTGGCGCAAATAAAACGGAAACACAACGCATTTCCATTCTCTGGACTACATCCAACTGGAAATCTTGTAGGATCATTGTCCTGTTACAAGAGAAATCCAGTGGGAATTTGAGAATGAACGCTGAAGAAGAAGAATGATGAAATGTAAGCAAGGTAGATAGGTAGATATATAGATATATATATACGGTTAGATAGGCAGTTAGATATATATATACGGTAAGATAGGTATATGTATATACGGGTAGATACGTAGTTAGATATATGTATATACGGGAAGATAGATATATGTATATACGGGAAGATAGGTAGATAGATATATATATACGGGTAGATAAATCTGTTGATAGTTAGATATATATGCATTTATACGGGTAGATATATATATATAAACGGGTAGATAGGTAGATATATGTATATACAGATAGATAGTTCTATTGATAGATATATATATACGGTTAGAATGTTCTTTAGATCGTTAGATATACGGGTACATAGGTTGATATATGTATATATACGGGTAGATAGATAGATAGATATTTATACGGGTAGTTAGGTAGATAAGATATTTATACGGGTAGTTAGGTAGATAGATAGATATATAGAAATACGGGTAGATAGGTAGATAAATAGATACATATATACGGGTAGATTGATAGATAGATAAATATATAGATAGATAGATAGATAGATAGATAGATAGATAGATAGATAGATAGATAGATAGATAGAGAGATAGATAGATAGATAGATAGATAGATAGATAGATAGATAGATAGATAGATAGATAGATAGATAGATATAGATAGATAGATAGATAGATAGATAGATAGATAGATAGATAGATAGATAGATAGATAGATAGATAGATAGATAGATAGATAGATTTATAGATAGATAGATAGAACGATAGATAGAAAGATGGATAGATAAGATCTATAGATAGATAGATAGGTAGATAGGGAGATAGATAAATGTTTATACGGGTAGATAGATATATGTATACACGGGTAGATAGATATATGTATATACGGCTAGATAGTTAGTTAGATATATATGCGTGTGTCTATATATATATATATATCTATATATTTATATACATACGTGTAGATAGGTATATGTATATATACGGGTAGATAGGTATATAGATAGTTCTATTGGTAGATATATATACGGGTAGATAGTTAGTTCTATTGATAATATATATATATATATATATATATATACGGGTAGATAGATCTGTAGATAGTTCTATTGATAGATATATACGGGAAGATAGATAGTTCTATTAATAGATATATATTCAGATAGATAGATATATTGATAGATATATAGAAATATAGATATAGATAGATAGATAGATAGATAGATAGAGAGATAAATATATAGATAGATAGATAAATAGATAGATAGATAGATAGATAGATAGATAGATAGATAGATAGATAGATAGATAGATAGATAGATATATAGATAGATAGATAGATAGATAGATAGATAGATAGATAGATAGATAGATAGATAGATAGATAGATAGATAGATAGATAGATAGATAGATAAATAGATTATATATATTAGATATATATTTTTGTGACCCTAACCTCATATTTGGTTATAATAGTAGTTGTTAATTTAACCTCGTCCTTTCACTCTGTTACAACAGCAGCAACATATGGAGTTTGTGATTTCTGTTCTGAATGTGATAGATTATAACACGAATTAATCATTTGGTGACTGAAACAACATTACGATAGATTAATACACGAATTAATCATCTTGTGGCCCTGAAACAACATTATGACAGGTCTAGAAAATCTACACTTTAGAACCAATACACTTGTAGACAAATTGGAAAGTTCTAAGAAGACGAAATTCACACGGACAAAAAAAAATACATTGCTAGGCGCAGACCTTGCAAACGATGGATTACAGAAATAAAAAGAGTCAACGAAAAGAATCATATATGAAGCACATAAAAAGCCATCTCCAAAGAACTCTTCTACCGCTGACGTTGTAAGGCAGAAAGGTGTATAAAGCAAAAAGAAAGACAAAAGCCGACTTAAGTGTGTGCCTAAAGATGCGCAGAAATAACGGATTAAAAAACGGGGAAAAAATTACAAAAATCGAACATTGTGCGCACTGTTGTGCACCAAATATGCGAGGAACTAAGAAATAATGGCAACTTAACGATATTTTGCGCAGATGTATACGTCTGCTTTCATGTTTGTTTTGAAGTACATTTTCCTATATACAGACTTTTACATACAAGTTTTCCTGAATACGTTTGTCTTATTTGTACTAATATTTATATATATATATATATATTTGTACAGAGATATTTATGCTGGCTATCCTAAAGGAAAATACGGGAATTTTTATATTTACATGCCACGTAATTTACTGAACAATATTCAAAAATTAAATTCACGATAAAGACAAGATGCCGTAAATATATATGCATAGGATATTTTCTTCTACTATATTACTGGTTTACGGTGTACACATCACATTAGCCTTGTCTGAGACCAGATGTATTGGAGATGTGATTGTGGTGTGTTCGTGAATGGACACGATAGATACTGACAAACTATGACTGTGTCCTATACACTCTTGGTCAACATTGTTTATCTGTCATTTCTTATTCATGGCGGACATTCAGATTGTACAGCTGGTTGGTTTGGTAATGCTTGTGAATTACAATGTCACTGCACTAGCAACAATTGTAACAATCAAGGTAAATGTAATACTGGAAGCAAATGTGACGTCGGTTGGATAGGTTTTGCCTGCCAGTACAGAGATGCTACTGATGTTGTCAACAATGCACCATCTTACTTGACAGATGGAAACGACGCTACGTGTTCGCCATCTGTTTTAACTGATTCCCTGTCATTGAACTTGAGATATCCAATATTCTTTTCATGGATGCAACTAGTTGTCAATCAAGACAGCCGTCTCCTTCTGTTCCGTCTCACATTCAATAATATAGCCCAGATGTGCACTGACCAGCAGTTGTACAGAATGAATACCAAAACTGTCGTCATTGAATGTAATTTCACTACACGCATAAACCAGATTTCTATTGCAGGTTCTGTTGTTGGACGCTTATGCAGTTTAAGTATTTCAGGCGGCAGGAACTTTGCTCTTAAAGAGTACACCAACCAAACTTCTACGTATATAGAGGATGGTTATCCTTACGAATCAACTCATGCTGTTGACGGAAACAGAAATCCCAACTTTGCTTATCGCGGTTGCTCACATACATTAGGTGGGTCAGTAATGTCTAGTTTCAATTTATTTTTCTCAACTGATAGATTACTGCATACGATTTTTGTGTACAACAGAGATATTGGTAATCGAATGCCAAGATTTGGTTTAGATACAGTCAGATCTAATGGCTCTGTGATTGAATCATACAGAGAGCCTGGATTGGACCAACCCATATATACTATTCCACTAAACAAGACTGAAGTTGTCAAAAAGATAACAATAGTTTGTGGTAACAGTGAAGGGATGGTAGTGTTCTGTGAATTAGAAACTTACGGAGAGCCCTCTTGTCCTGTTAATAACTATGGATTGTACTGCAATACACCATGTGAATGTAACTCAAGACAGGTGTGTTCTCCCTACACTGGACAATGCACCTCTGAATGTCCTGTTGGTCTATATGGAATATATTGCGAGTATCGATGCCCTGTCAACTGTAATCGTGGCGGAATATGTTCAGTCAGATTAGGTATATGTTTGGAATGTAATCCAGGTTTCACAGGGTTATTATGTGAGGACACGTGTGCCGTAGGAACGTTTGGACTTAAGTGTCTTTCACAATGTTCTCTTCAATGTCTCTTACAAGAATGTGAACCAGATACAGGATTCTGTTACAGATGTATTGAAGGTTTTTATGGTAAAAATTGCTCTCAAGCCTGTCCTCCAGATTGTTCGGATTCTGTTTGTCAAGATAGAAACGGTGAATGTGGGCCTTGTAGCATTGGATTTTACGGGTCGGCATGTTCTACCCCATGTCCAGAACATTGTCTTAATAAAGAATGCAATGCTATAAACGGTGATTGTTTGGCTTGTGTAGTTGGATATTACGATGAGAAGTGCTCCCATGTATGTCCAAATAATTGTCTGAGTAAGTTGTGCAACACTTCAAATGGACTTTGTAACTCTTGTGAAAATGGATTCTATGGAGATAAATGTATATCTTCTTGTCCACCCAATTGCTTGAACAATAACTGCAGTCGAACTGGTTTGTGCGTTGATTGTAAACAAGGATTTTACGGAGAAAAGTGTGGAACCACCTGTTCTATAAATTGTTTTAACAATTCATGTTCTACAAAAAATGGTTCATGTACATCGTGCAAAGCTGGTTTTTATGGAGAGAAATGTGGTTCTCGATGTTCAATTCGATGCAAAAATAACAGATGCGAGATTAAACAAGGTGCGTGTTTGTCTTGTACTACTGGATATTTTGGACACAAATGCATAACGAGTTGTCCTGAGAACTGTATAAACAATATGTGTAACTTTGAGAATGGTACCTGCGACTTGTGTGACGATGGATTTTACGGAGAGACGTGCACTGTGAGGTGTCCAGAAAAATGTACCAATAACAGGTGCAATAAAACGAGCGGTGAATGTCCCAGTTGTAATGCGGGATATTTCGGTTACAAATGTTTAACGGTATGTCGCGCTAACTGCCCAAACAAAGTATGCAATCAAGTACATGGTACATGCAGCAATTGCTACTCTGGAATATATGGTGAGTTATGTTTAACTGCATGCCCAGAATTTTGTCAACCACGTTTATGTAACGCAACCGATGGCACGTGTTCAATCTGCGCGTTTGGATATTTTGGAGAGAAATGTTTGTCGTCATGTTCCCCAAACTGTCAGAACAATAGATGTGACAAGAGAAATGGTACATGTTTGAGTTGTTTACGTGGATTCTATGGGCATGGCTGTTCAAGTCCTTGTCCTGATAATTGTAACAATGGAATGTGCCACGCTGTAAGTGGATCGTGCTCCACTTGTAAAAGTGGATTTTATGGAGAGAAATGTTTGACTGCTTGCGCGGCCACGTGTTATAACAATTCGTGCTCTGTCGATGGTGCCTGTCTGGGATCGTGCAATGATAGTTTCTATGGAAAGAGATGTTCATCTAAGTGTCCTACAAACTGTAAGGATGACAGATGCCATTTCTCAGAAGGTACATGTCTGACTTGTGACCCTGGATTCTATGGGCAGAATTGTGATACGGCTTGTCCTGAACACTGTGAAAACAATGTGTGTAGAGTCACAGACGGAAGCTGTTTATCATGTGACACTGGATACTATGGACACACATGTGAGAATGCCTGCCCTATAAATTGTGAGAATGCTTCATGTCGTGCTGATGGGACATGTTTTGGCTGCAATGGTAACTTTTATGGCGATCAATGTTTAATTTCCTGTTCTACAAACTGTGAATCAGGTAGATGTCAATACAGAAATGGTTCATGTTATTCTTGTGTAGAAGGATTCTTTGGACATACGTGCTCAGAAGCTTGTCCAGCTAACTGCCAGGAAGATCGATGTGATGGAATTAATGGCACCTGTTTTTCCTGCGATGTGGGATTTTATGGCGACAAATGTTTTACAAAGTGTCCCGCAGAATGTCAAAACGATGAGTGTGATTTCACATATGGAAACTGCTCTTCGTGTGACAGCGGATTTTATGGAGACAAATGTTTACAGAACTGTTCCGTGAACTGTGAAAACAGATTATGTAATAAAGTGAACGCTACCTGTTCACCGTGTGTAAATGGGTTTTATGAGAAACGATGCTTAACTCCATGCCCAGTCAACTGTGCTAACGATACCAACGATAAATGTGACGATGTTGATGGCTCTTGTGGTTCATGTTCCACTGGATTTTATGCAAATAAATGTAACATTCCATGTCCAGTTCACTGTATGAATAACACATGTGATAGAATATCGGGCAACTGTTTGGACTGTACCAGTGGATTTTATGGATATAAATGCTTGACTTCATGTTCGAGAAATTGTGAAAACAGTCTGTGTAATGCAATAAATGGCACATGTCTAGCTTGTAAGGCCGGTCGATATGGAGATAAATGTTCCAAGACCTGTCCTTTACATTGTGAAAACAATACTTGTGATAATTCTGACGGCACGTGTTTCTCATGTCAAGATGAATATTATGGACCGAAATGCAGCGTTACGTGTGCTAGAAACTGCTTGAACAAAATATGCGATCTTACAGACGGAAAGTGTGCATCTTGTGAGAATGGATTCTATGGAGAATTCTGTTCAACTGCCTGCTCCACACAATGTGCGAATAACTCCTGTAGTATTACAAACGGGGCATGTACTCCTTGTAAAGATGGCTATTTTGGTACCAAGTGTAGAGATAGTTGTAATACAAATTGTATGAACAGAAAGTGTGATCCCATATCTGGAAACTGTGTTACTTGCACTACTGGTTTCTTTGGAGTCAAATGCTTAACAGCATGTCCAGGAAATTGCAAGGACAACAAATGCAACGTTATAAATGGCAGTTGTTTTACCTGCAACAAAGGATTCTTTGGAGAGAAATGTTCATCTGCTTGTCCTACACAATGTAAAGATAAAAAATGTAATGATAAAACTGGAAAATGCTATTCTTGTAATTTGGGATATTACGGAGAGAAATGTTCTAGCCCCTGCCCAAGATATTGTACTGGGAAAGTCTGCGATATGAAAAATGGTACATGCAGATCATGTGTGACTGGATATTTTGGTGATAAATGTGCAACTGCCTGTGGGAACCAATGTAAAAACAAATTATGCAATAAACTAGGCATGTGCTTTTCATGTAACGTCGGTTATTTTGGTGGCAAGTGTTCAAACCCATGTCCAAAAAATTGTAAGAATAAATTATGCAATTTCCAAAGTGGCAACTGTGTAGTTTGTACTGAAAAATTTTGGGGAGAAACGTGTTGGAATGACTGTCCCACATACTGCAACAGTACCTTATGTACATCAAACAACGGCAGCTGTACCAACTGTCAAGATGGATATTTTGGTTTTTTCTGTAATATGTCGTGTCCAAATATTTGCCTCAAACATATATGCGACATGAGCACTGGCGAGTGCATAAATACTGTTATAGAAGAAAGTTCCAAAATGATGAACGTTCTTTTATTTATGTTCATGGTCCTGTTGACTTCATTCATATTGCTTTTCTGTAGCACTAGAACAAATTCACTGGACGAAGAAGGTCATTACGAAGGATTGTAGAGATATAACATTGTTAGAACTGAAACCAGGAAGGCAGGTAATGCTAGAATTAAAACACAATACAGTTGTCAATGCCAGATATAAACAAAGATAAATCAAGACAAAATGAACATATTTATACACAGAGAAGTGAACTGAAACAATGCTAGATTCTAACAAGAGTAAGTAAAGTGAGAGATCTTGCTGGAGAATGTGTACCGTTTTGTTCCTAAAGTACGACCAACTAAGAATTAAGATATCTTCATAATGTTTGATACAATGTTGTAAGAGGTACTACCATTTGTTGTGATATAATTTGTTATGGTAAGTTGGTATAGGGGGTACTACAGTTGTGGTATATAGTTTGTTACAGTAAGTTGGTATAGGGGTACTACAGTTGTGGTATATAGTTTGTTACAGTAAGTTGGTATAGGGGGTACTACAGTTGTGGTATGTAGTTTGTTACAGAAAGTTTGTATAGGGGGTACTACAGTTGTGGTATGTAGTTTGTTACAGTAAGTTGGTATAGGGGGTACTACAGTTGTGGTATGTAGTTTGTTACAGAAAGTTTGTATAGGGGGTACTACAGTTGTGGTATATAGTTTGTTACAGTAAGTTGGTATAGGGGGTACTACAGTTGTGGTATGTAGTTTGTTACAGTAAGTTGGTATAGGGGGTACTACAGTTGTGGTATGTAGTTTGTTACAGTAAGTTGGTATACGGGGTACTACAGTTGTGGTATGTAGTTTGTTACAGAAAGTTTGTATAGGGGGTACTACAGTTGTGGTATGTAGTTTGTTACAGTAAGTTGGTATACGGGGTACTACAGTTGTGGTATGTAGTTTGTTACAGTAAGTTGGTATAGGGGGTACTACAGTTGTGGTATGTAGTTTGTTACAGTAAGTTGGTATAGGGGGTACTACAGTTGTGGTATGTAGTTTGTTACAGAAAGTTTGTATAGGGGGTACTACAGTTGTGTTATGTAGTTTGTTACAGAAAGTTTGTATAGGGGGTACTACAGTTGTGGTATGTAGTTTGTTACAGTAAGTTGGTATAGGGGGTACTACAGTTGTGGTATATAGTTTGTTACAGTAAGTTGGTATAGGGGGTACTACAGTTGTGGTATATAGTTTTTTACAGTAAGTTGGTATAGGGGGGTACTACAGTTGTGGTATATAGTTTGTTACAGTAAGTTGGTATACGGGGTTCTACAGTTGTGGTATATAGTTTGTTACAGTAAGTTGGTATAGGGGGTACTACAGTTGTGGTATATAGTTTGTTAAAGTAAGTTGGTATAGGGGGTACTACAGTTGTGGTATATAGTTTGTTACAGAATGTTTGTATAGGGGGTACTACAGTTGTGGTATATAGTTTGTTACAGTAAGTTGGTATAGGTGGTACTACAGTTGTGGTATGTAGTTTGTTACAGTAAGTTGGTATAGGGGGTACTACAGTTGTGGTATATAGTTTGTTACAGTAAGTTGGTATAGGGGGTACTACAGTTGTGGTATGTAGTTTGTTACAGTAAGTTGGTATAGGGGGTACTACAGTTGTGGTATGTAGTTTGTTACAGTAAGTTGGTATACGGGGTACTACAGTTGTGGTATGTAGTTTGTTACAGTAAGTTGGTATACGGGGTACTACAGTTGTGGTATGTAGTTTGTTACAGTAAGTTGGTATAGGGGGTACTACAGTTGTGGTATATAGTTTGTTACAGTAAGTTGGTATAGGGGGTACTACAGTTGTGGTATGTAGTTTGTTACAGTAAGTTGGTATAGGGGGTACTACAGTTGTGGTATGTAGTTTGTTACAGTAAGTTTGTATACGGGGTACTACAGTTGTGGTATATAGTTTGTTACAGAAAGTTGGTATAGGGGGTACTACAGTTGTGGTATGTAGTTTGTTACAGTAAGTTGGTATAGGGGGTACTACAGTTGTGGTATATAGTTTGTTACAGTAAGTTGGTATAGGGGGTACTACAGTTGTGGTATATAGTTTGTTACAGTAAGTTTTTATACGGGGTACTACAGTTGTGGTATATAGTTTATTACAGTAAGTTGGTATAGGGGGTACTACAGTTGTCGTATATAGTTTGTTACAGTAAGTTGGTATAGGGGGTACTACAGTTGTGGTATATAGTTTGTTACAGTAAGTTGGTATAGGGGGTACTACAGTTGTGGTATATAGTTTGTTACAGTAAGTTGGTATAGGGGGTACTACAGTTGTGGTATGCAGTTTGTTACAGTAAGTTGGTATACGGGGTACTACAGTTGTGGTATATAGTTTGTTACAGTAAGTTGGTATAGGGGGTACTACAGTTGTGGTATATAGTTTGTTACAGTAAGTTGGTATAGGGGGTACTACAGTTGTGGTATATAGTTTGTTACAGTAAGTTTGTATACGGGGTACTACAGTTGTGGTGTATAGTTTATTACAGTAAGTTGGTATAAGGGGTACTACAGTTGTCGTATATAGTTTGTTACAGTAAGTTGGTATAGGGGGTACTACAGTTGTGGTATATAGTTTGTTACAGTAAGTTGGTATAGGGGGTACTACAGTAGTGGTACAGGAGATACAATATTTGATATTGACGTATATGAATACTACTACAGCTGGATTCTGAACCATCAGTAGTCTGTGTTAGTAAAATTTGTGAAGTTATATTAATGAATTGTGTGAAGTTATATTAATGAATTGTGTGAAGTTATAATTGTAATATGTGTGAAGCTATATTGGTTTAATACGTGAAGTTGTATTAGTAAAATTTGTGAAGTTATATTAGTAAAATGTGTGAAGTTATATTAGTAAAATCTTTGAAGCTATATTAGTAAAGTGTATGAAATTATCTTATTAAAATGTGTGAGTTATATTAGTAACGTGTGCGAAGTTATATTAGTTAAATGTGTGAAGTTATATTACTAAAATGTGTGGAGTTATAATAGTAAAATGTGTGAAGTTATATTATTAAAATGTGCGAAGTTATATAAGTAAATAGTGTGAAGTAATGTTAGTAAATTGTGTGAAGTAATATTAGTAATATGTGTGAAGTTATATTAGTAAAATTTGTGAAATTATATTGGTAAAATTTGTGAAGTTATATTAGTAAAATGTGTGAAGTTATATTAGTAAAATCTTTGAAGCTATATTAGTAAAGTGTATGAAATTATCTTATTAAAATGTGTGAGTTATATTAGTAACGTGTGCGAAGTTATATTAGTTAAATGTGTGAAGTTATATTACTAAAATGTGTGGAGTTATAATAGTAAAATGTGTGAAGTTATATTAGTAAAATGTGCGAAGTTATATAAGTAAATAGTGTGAAGTAATGTTAGTAAATTGTGTGAAGTAATATTAGTAATATGTGTGAAGTTATATTAGTAAAATTTGTGAAATTATATTAGTAAATTGTATGAAGTTATATTAGTAAAATGTGTGAAATTATAAAGTGTGGACACAAATGACCATCAGTGTGCTAAATTCATTCAAACGTTTATAAATAAACGGCTCTTAAGAAGTATTTCTACAATCTGATTGTTTAGAACTTAGTTGTTTATTGTATTTAGACATATGACAAATGCAATACTTGTTCAGTACTTGTTATGTTATCTTATGTTCCTCCAGGGCCATAGGCGGTGCATAGGGCAGAAACCATAGCTTTCCATTTCTGTCTTTGTGCTGCCAGGTCTTTCAATTGTTGCGTGTTGTTTAGGTTCATTGACATGCCTTCTCTATTAATGGTTCTTCATAGAGTTTCTCTAGGTCTCCCTCTTCTTCTTACTCCGGGTGGCACCCAATATAGTGACTGCTGGGGAATTCTTAGGCTGTTCATTCTGAGAACATGGCCGATGTAAGTTCAACGCCTTTGTCTAATGAAGGAAGATATATAGGTTTGTTTGCTTTCCTCTCTTATAGTAGTGTTAGATTTAAAGTCACTCCATTTAACATTCAGAATGGTACGTAGGCATTTGTTTTCAAAGGAGTCGAGTCTCCTATCTGTCGCTTTTGTGGCTTTCCAACTTTCGCATCCATATGATAGAATAGGGATGATGTTGGAGTTAAACAACCTGAGTTTTGTGGTGTTTCTTAGTGTGATTGACGTCCAGATGTTACGTAGTTTATTGAAAGCACCTGTTGCAAGGGCAATACGGTGTAAAATTTCAGGACTTAGTTGTTTATTTTATTTAGACATATGACAAATGCAATGATTGTTCAGTACTTGATTGTTTATTTTATTTAGACATATGACAAATGCAATGATTGTTCAGGACTTGATTGTTTATTTTATTTAGACATATGACAAATCAAATGATGTTCCAGGACCTATATGTTAATTTCATTAAGACATATGACAAATGTCATTTATGCTTGCATGCAACTAATCTGTTTTGATGTGTTTTTTCATCATGATACCATGCATATCATTTGTGAGTTTTACTATATGGTTAATTTTCTTAAGTAGTGGGCGTGACACTTGATTTTACGCTCAATGATTCTGAAATTGTGCAGGCCTTACATCATTCATATTCTATTGCGAATATTTACTCAACAACAAATGACTGTGATTTAAATTCTAAAAAATTACAGTAGACGAAATATTGATTTCCTTGAAATTTTCTTTTTTGAAAAATTTAACTGTTATAACACTAAAATAACAATAAAGGGGATCTCCCTAGCATAGTGGCTAAGCTGTTCGCCCTGTGTTCAAGAGAGGTCAATGGTTCGAATCCGTTATATAACTTCACACATTTTACTAATATAACTTCACAGACGTTACTAATATAACGTGAAAGCAAAATAAACATCGCATGTTGTTACATTTACAGAAGTAAACAGAAAGTCTCGGAGAATTCATTGTTAGAAAAATCAGGGAGAAGCAAATGATTTTATTACTATCACATTTGTATTTATCTTAAAAACATTTTACCAAGCTACCATCTTGTAACATTTCCACCAAGTGACCATCTTGTAACATTTCCACCAAGTTACCATCTTGTAACATTACCACAGGGTTACAGTCTTGTAACATTTCCACCAAACTACCAACTTGTAACATTTCCACCAGGGTACAGTCTTGTAACATTTCCATCAGGTTACCATCTTGTAAAACTCCACCAAAGTAACAAGCCGTAACATTTTCACCAGATTACCATCTTGTTACATTTCCACAAATTTACAGTCTGGTAACATTTCCGTCAGGTGATTATCTTGTAACATTTCCACCAAGTTACCGTCTTGTAACATTTCCACCAAGTTACCGTTTTGTAACATTTCCACCAAGTTACCGTCTTGAAACATTTCCACCAAGTTACCATATTGTAACATATCCACCTAGTTACCGTTTTGTAACATTTCCACCAAGTTACCGTCTTGAAACATTTCCACCAAGTTACCGTCTTGAAACATGTCCACCAAGTTACCGTCTTGTAACATTTCCACCAAGTTACCGTCTTGTAACATTTCCACCAAGTTACCGTCTTGTAACATTTCCACCAAGTTACCGTCTTGTAACATTTCCACCAAGTTACCGTCTCGAAACATTTCCAGATTTCTGTTATGAGAAATTGTCTTTCATAGAGGACAACATGAATAATGTCATCAACAAATGTGTATATCGTCAACAAATATGAATAGATGACAAAGACAATCAGATTTGATTAGAAGAAATTATTGGGATCAGACTGCATCAATAAGGTGTGAAAACATCTACTCACCATACATAGAAATAAGAAGAGGGGTAAGACGAGGATGTATTTATCAGCTGACGGGAATTGAACCAGGTCTGTTCTAGCAGCACTGAATCGCTTTGCAACACAAGTAAACAGGTTTTCCGTACTTGACCAACCACATCCATTAAAAAAGATGTGGTCTCGTCAAGACTTTCAGCCTGTATACTCAAGTCACTGATTGTTATGTATGTTTACAAGAAGGCCTTTAGGTCCTTGCGTACGAATATGCATGTTCTGTGTTTGTGTTCCTTAGGATACTTTAATACTTGTACGGGATGTTCGTTAGTGTTGAAATAGTCCTTGTTTCGATTGGTCTGTTCTCAGTGACTTGAGTAACAGGCTGAAAATCTTAACGAGACCACATCTTTTTTTGGAAATGTGGTTGGTAAAGTACGTAAAACCTGTTTACGTGTGTTGCAAAGTCATTCGGTGCTGCTAGAACAGACCTGGTTCAACTTCCGTCAGCTGTAAGAATGATTTTCATTATCCTCATGCTTCCATTTAGATGTATTTTATCAACTAGCCAATTTAACATCTACACAGAGAATATATTTAAACATTTAGAAGGAATGCTGGGATTCAAGCATAGTGGAAAATTAATTAAAAAATGTGCGATATGCAGATACCAATGTCACTGTTAGCAGATAGTACACAGGATCTACAATTTCTAATAGATCAATTCGGTAAAAGCGAGTAAAGAATATGAACTAGATATAAATATTTTTAAAAACCCACTCATCATAAGCAGCAGAAGCGCAGAGGAACAGACGATAAACATAAAAACACACGGACAGAAACTGCAACAAATAAATCGTATCTTGGTAACACATGATGTTAGATGTGAAACAGAAGTTAAAAAGGTAATAATAATAGCAAAAAGTACTTTCAATAGAATGATGAAAATATTGACATCTAAATCAAAAATTATATTCTATATTAAGTGCCTACCAGCCCTCACGGTTTTTAAATGATTGTCCTATCGTAATTATTTAGTATTTTGCGACGTCACTCTGCCGGTGCATTTTCATTAAGGAAATGGTTGCCGTATCGATGCCTTCAACTGATAAAGAAACAACACAGCTTTTGTCTCCATTGAGAGACAGATGTATAGCAATTAGGAGGGGGGAGGGGGTTTGGTGCTAAGGTTATAATGAGTTCTAAACCTACGACAAAACACCTCCCTCCTAAAATCTAGAATCCTCCCTTCTCCTCCGATGCGCATTCGTGAAATTAATTCATGGTATAATGTAATCTCTGCTAAAATTAGCCATTTTGTATTTCTGGCTAAAGAATCTGAAACGACGTAATTTCATTGACGACACGAAAAATGTGCGCACCATAACATACTTAGAATGAACCAGTGTATGATATGTAATGTTACTCATAATTCGGAAATAGGCAAAATACCAGGTAGACACTAGATAGGGGATATATCTTAAACAAACTGCAAACAATAAAAATTAGAATTATACAATGCTACATTTATTCCTATTAATGTATGGCTCAGAAACATAGACAATGAAAAATATCTCAAAAGCATCAAGTCTGTCTTCTCGTTATTTCTTCATTGTCCATGTTTCTGAGCCCTACATTAATATAGAATATATGCAGCATTTTATATTTCTAATTTTAAGGTCGTTTGTAATTTGTTTCTATGTCAATAGTTTTCTATCATTGAAAATACTTTTAGCTATTCACATTCACCCATTTAACTTTTGTGTTACAACTGCCATCATTTGTGATTATGTGTACGAGATATTGGTAGTGTTCTATATCTCAAAGTGTATTTCTATGTTGAACACATTTCTAGCCAAGGTGTTAATGTTAGATATCCACTATGAAGTACATAGAGTGTTATATATCTAATATGAAGTACAGACAGTGTTAGATATCTAATATGAAGTACATAGAGTGTTATATATCTAATATGAAGTACAGACATTGTTAGATATCTAATATGAAGTACATACATTGTTGGATATCTAATATGAAGGAGGACAGACAGTGTTAGATATCTAATATGAAGTACAGACATTGTTAGATATCTAATATGAAGGAGGACAGACAGTGTTAGATATCTAAAATGAAGTACAGACAGTGTTAGATATCTAATATGAAGGAGTACAGACAGTGTTAGATATCTAATATGAAGGAGTACAGACAGTGTTAGATATCTAATATGAAGGAGTACAGACAGTGTTAGATATCTAATATGAAGGAGTACAGACAGTGTTAGATATCTAATATGAAGGAGTACAGACAGTGTTAGATATCTAATATGAAGGAGGACAGACAGTGTTAGATATCTAATATGAAGGAGGACAGACAGTGTTAGATATCTAATATGAAGGAGTACAGAAAGTGTTAGATATCTAATATGAAGGAGGACAGACAGTGTTAGATATCTAATATGAAGGAGGACAGACAGTGTTAGATATCTAATATGAAGGAGGACAGACAGTGTTAGATATCTAATATGAAGGAGGACAGACAGTGTTAGATATCTAATATGAAGGAGGACAGACAGTGTTAGATATCTAATATGAAGGAGGACAGACAGTGTTAGATATCTAATATGAAGGAAGACATAGAGTGTTAAATATCTAATATGAAGTACATACAGTGTTAGATATCTAATATGAAGGAGGACAGACAGTGTTAGATATCTAATATGAAGGAGGACAGACAGTGTTAGATATCTAATATGAAGGAGGACAGACAGTGTTAAATATCTAATATGAAGTACAGACAGTGTTAGATATCTAATATGAAGGAGGACAGACAGTGTTAGATATCTAATTTGAAGGAGGACAGACAGTGTTAGATATCTAATATGAAGGAGGACATACAGTGCTAAATATCTAATATGAAGTACAGACAGTGTTAGATATCTAATATGAAGGAGGACAGACAGTGTTAGATATCTAATATGAAGGAGGACAGACAGTGTTAGATATCTAATATGACGGAGGACAGACAGTGTTAGATATCTAATATGAAATAAGTAGAGTGTTAGATATCTAATATGAAGGAGGACAGACAGTGTTAGATATCTAATATGAAGGAGGACAGACAGTGTTAGATATCTAATATGAAGTACATACAGTGTTAGATATCTAATATGAAGGAGGACAGACAGTGTTAGATATCTAATATGAAGGAGGACAGACAGTGTTAGATATCTAATATGAAGGAGGATAGACAATGTTAGATATCTAATATGAAGGAAGACAAACAGTGTTAGATATCTAATATGAAGGAGGACAGACATTATTAGATATCTAATATCAAGGAGGACAGACAGTGTTAGATATCTAATATGAAGGAGGACAGACAGTGTTAGATATCTAATATGAAGTACAGACATTGTTAGATATCTAATATGAAGTACAGACAGTGTTAGATATCTAATATGAAGGAGGACAGACAGTGTTAGATATCTAATATGAAGGAGTACAGACAGTGTTAGATATCTAATATGAAGGAGTACAGACAGTGTTAGATATCTAATATGAAGGAGTACAGACAGTGTTAGATATCTAATATGAAGGAGTACAGACAGTGTTAGATATCTAATATGAAGGAGTACAGACAGTGTTAGATATCTAATATGAAGGAGGACAGACAGTGTTAGATATCTAATATGAAGGAGGACAGACAGTGTTAGATATCTAATATGAAGGAGTACAGAAAGTGTTAGATATCTAATATGAAGGAGGACAGACAGTGTTAGATATCTAATATGAAGGAGGACAGACAGTGTTAGATATCTAATATGAAGGAGGACAGACAGTGTTAGATATCTAATATGAAGGAGGACAGACAGTGTTAGATATCTAATATGAAGGAGGACAGACAGTGTTAGATATCTAATATGAAGGAGGACATAGAGTGTTAAATATCTAATATGAAGTACATACAGTGTTAGATATCTAATATGAAGGAGGACAGTGTTAGATATCTAATATGAAGGAGGACAGACAGTGTTAGATATCTAATATGAAGGAGGACAGACAGTGTTAAATATCTAATATGAAGTACAGACAGTGTTAGATATCTAATATGAAGGAGGACAGACAGTGTTAGATATCTAATATGAAGGAGGACAGACAGTGTTAGATATCTAATATGAAGGAGGACATACAGTGTTAAATATCTAATATGAAGTACAGACAGTGTTAGATATCTAATATGAAGGAGGACAGACAGTGTTAGATATCTAATATGAAGGAGGACAGACAGTGTTAGATATCTAATATGACGGAGGACAGACAGTGTTAGATATCTAATATGAAGTACGTAGAGTGTTAGATATCTAATATGAAGGAGGACAGATAGTGTTAGATATCTAATATGAAGTACATACAGTGTTAGATATCTAATATGAAGGAGGACAGACAGTGTTAGATATCTAATATGAAGGAGGACAGACAGTGTTAGATATCTAATATGAAGGAGGATAGACATTATTAGATATCTAATATCAAGGAGGACAGACAGTGTTAGATATCTAATATGAAGGAGGACAGACAGTGGTAGATATCTAATATGAAGTACAGACATTGTTAGATATCTAATATGAAGTACAGACAGTGTTAGATATCTAATATGAAGGAGGACAGACAGTGTTAGATATCTAATATGAAGGAGGACAGACAATGATAGATATCTAATATGAAGGAGGACAGGCAATGTTAGATATCTAATATGAAGGAGGACAGACAATGTTAGATATCTAATATGAAGGAGGACAGACAGTGTTAGATATCTAATATGTAGGAGGACAGACAATGTTAGATATCTAATATGAAGGAGGACAGACAGTGTTAAATATCTAATATGAAGTACATACAGTGTTAGATATCTAAAATGAAGGAGGACAGACAGTGTTAGATATCTAATATGAAGGAGGACAGACAGTGTTAGATATCTAATATGAAGGAGGACAGACAGTGTTAGATATCTAATATGAAGTACAGACAGTGTTAGATATCTAAAATGAAGGAGGACAGACAGTGTTAGATATCTAATATGAAGGAGGACAGACAGTGTTAGATATCTAATATGAAGTACAGACAGTGTTAGATATCTAATATGAAGTACAGACAGTGTTAGATATCAAATATGAAGTACAGACAGTGTTAGATATCTAATATGAAGGAGGACAGACAGTGTTAGATATCTAATATGAAGGAGGACAGACAGTGTTAGATATCTAATATGAAGGAGGACAGACAGTGTTAGATATCTAATATGAAGTACAGACAGTGTTAGATATCTAATATGAAGGAGGTCAGACAGTGTTAGATATCTAATATGAAGTACAGACAGTGTTAGATATCTAATATGAAGGAGGACAGACAATGTTAGATATCTAATATGAAGGAGGACAGACAATGTTAAATATCTAATATGAAGTAAAGACAGTGTAAGATATCTAATATGAAGTACAGACAGTGTTAGATATCTAATATGAAGGAGGACAGACAATGTTAGATATCTAATATGAAGGAGGACAGACAATTTTAGATATCTAATTTGAAGGACGACATACAATGTTAGATATCTAATATGAAAGAGGACAGACAGTGTTAGATATCTAATATGAAGGAGGACAGACAATGTTAGATATCTAATATGAAGGAGGACAGACAATGTTAGATATCTAATATGAAGGAGGACAGACAATGTTAGATATCTAATATGAAGGACAGACAGTGTTAGATATCTAATTTGAAGGAGGACAGACAATGTTAGATATCTAATATGAAGGAGGACAGACAGTGTTAAATATATAATATGAAGTACAGACAGTGTTAGATATCTAAAATGAAGGAGGACAGACAGTGTTAGATATCTAATATGAAGTACAGACAGTGTTAGATATCTAATTTGAGGAGGACAGACAGTGTTAGATATCTAATATGAAGGAGGACATAGAGTGTTAAATATCTAATATGAAGTACAGACAGTGTTAGATATCTAATATAAAAGAGGACAGACAGTGTTAGATATCTAATATGAAGGAGGACAGACAGTGTTAGATATCTAATATGAAGGAGGACATACAGTGTTAAATATCTAATATGAAGTACAGACAGTGTTAGATATCAAATATGAAGGAGGACAGACAGTGTTAGATATCTAATATGAAGGAGGACAGACAGTGTTAGATATCTAATATGACGGAGGACAGACAGTGTTAGATATCTAATATGAAGTACGTAGAGTGTTAGATATCTAATTTGAAGGAGGACAGACAGTGTTAGATATCTAATATGAAGGAGGACAGACAGTGTTAGATATCTAATATGAAGTACATACAGTGTTAGATATCTAATATGAAGGAGGACAGACAGTGTTAGATATCTAATATGAAGGAGGACAGACAATGTTAGATATCTAATATGAAGGAGGACAGACAATGTTAGATATATAATATGAAGGAGGACAGACAGTGTTAGATATCTAATATGAAGGAGGACAGACAATGTTAGATATCTAATATGAAGGAGGACAGACAGTGTTAGATATCTAATTTGAAGTACAGACAGTGTTAGATATATAATATGAAGTACAGACAATGTTAGATATCTAATATGAAGGAGGACAGACAATGTTAGATATCTAATGTGAAGTACAGACAGTGTTAGATATCTAATGTGAAGGACAGACAGTGTTAGATATCTAATATGAAGGAGGACAGACAATGTTAGATATCTAATATGAAGGAGGACAGACAATGTTAGATATCTAATATGAAAGAGGACAGGCAGTGTTAGATATCTAATGTGAAGGAGAACAGACAATGTTAAATATCTAATGTGAAGTACAGTGTTAGATATCTAATATGAATTACAGACATTGTTAGATATCTAATATGAAGTACAGACAATATTAGATATCTAATATGAAGGAGGACAGACAGTGTTAGATATCTAATATGAATTACAGATAATGTTAGATATATAATATGAAGTACAGACAATGTTAGATATCTAATACAAAGGAGGACAGACAATGTTAGATATCTAATGTGAAGTACAGACAGTGTTAGATATCTAATATGAAGTACAGACAATGTTAGATATCTGATATGAAGGAGGACAGACAGTGTTAAATATCTAATGTGTAGTACAGACAGTGTTAGATATCTAATGTGAAGTACAGACAGTGTTAGATATCTGATGAGAAGGACGACAGACAGTGTTAGATATCTAATATGAAGTACAGACAATGTTAGATATCTAATATGAAGTACAGACAATATTAGATATCTAATATGAGGCAGGACAGACAGTGTTAGATATCTAATATGAATTACAGATAATGTTAGATATAAAATATGAAGTACAGACAATGTTAGATATCTAATACAAAGGAGGACAGACAATGTTAGATATCTAATGTGAAGTACAGACAGTGTTAGATATCTAATATGAAGTACAGACAATGTTAGATATCTGATATGAAGGAGGACAGACAGTGTTAGATATCTAATATGAAGTACAGACAATGTTAGATATCTAATATGAAGTACAGACAATATTAGATATCTAATATGAGGCAGGACAGACAGTGTTAGATATCTAATGTGAAGTACAGACAATGTTAGATATCTAATATGAAAGAGGACAGACAGTGATAGATATCTAATATGAAGTACAGACAATGTTAGATATCTAATATGAAGTACAGACAGTGTTAGATATCTAATATGAAGTACAGACAGTGTTAGATATCTAATATGAAGGAGGACAGACAATGTTAAATATCTAATATGAAGAAGGACAGACAATGTTAAATATCTAATGTGAAGTACAGACAGTGTTAGATATCTAATGTGAAGGACAGACAGTGTTAGATATCTAATATGAAGGAGGACAGACAATGTTAGATATCTAATATGAAGGAGGACAGACAATGTTAGATATCTAATATGAAAGAGGACAGGCAGTGTTAGATATCTAATGTGAAGGAGAACAGACAATGTTAAATATCTAATGTGAAGTACAGTGTTAGATATCTAATATGAATTACAGACATTTTTAGATATCTAATATGAAGTACAGACAATATTATATATCTAATATGAAGGAGGACAGACAGTGTTAGATATCTAATATGAATTACAGATAATGTTAGATATATAATATGAAGTACAGACAATGTTAGATATCTAATACAAAGGAGGACAGACAATGTTAGATATCTAATGTGAAGTACAGACAGTGTTAGATATCTAATATGAAGTACAGACAATGTTAGATATCTGATATGAAGGAGGACAGACAGTGTTAAATATCTAATGTGTAGTACAGACAGTGTTAGATATCTAATGTGAAGTACAGACAGTGTTAGATATCTGATGAGAAGGACGACAGACAGTGTTAGATATCTAATATGAAGTACAGACAATGTTAGATATCTAATATGAAGTACAGACAATATTAGATATCTAATATGAGGCAGGACAGACAGTGTTAGATATCTAATATGAATTACAGATAATGTTAGATATAAAATATGAAGTACAGACAATGTTAGATATCTAATACAAAGGAGGACAGACAATGTTAGATATCTAATGTGAAGTACAGACAGTGTTAGATATCTAATATGAAGTACAGACAATGTTAGATATCTGATATGAAGGAGGACAGACAGTGTTAGATATCTAATATGAAGTACAGACAATGTTAGATATCTAATATGAAGTACAGACAATATTAGATATCTAATATGAGGCAGGACAGACAGTGTTAGATATCTAATGTGAAGTACAGACAATGTTAGATATCTAATATGAAAGAGGACAGACAGTGATAGATATCTAATATGAAGTACAGACAATGTTAGATATCTAATATGAAGTACAGACAGTGTTAGATATCTAATATGAAGTACAGACAGTGTTAGATATCTAATATGAAGGAGGACAGACAATGTTAAATATCTAATGTGTAGTACAGACAGTGTTAGATATCTAATGTGAAGTACAGACAGTGTTAGATATCTAATATGAAGTACAGACAATGTTAGATATCTGATGTGAAGGACGACAGACAGTGTTCGATATCTAATATGAAGTACAGACAATGTTAGATATCTAATATGAAGTACAGACAATATTAGATATCTAATATGAGGCAGGACAGACAGTGTTAGATATCTAATGTGAAGTACAGACAATGTTAGATATCTAATATGAAAGAGGACAGACAGTGATAGATATCTAATATGAAGTACAGACAATGTTAGATATCTAATATGAAGGAGGACAGACAATGTTAGATATTTAATATGAAGGAGGACAGACAATGTTAGATATCTAATATGAAGGAGGACAGACAATGTTAGATATCTAATATGAAGGAGGACAAACAATGTTAAATATCTAATGTGAAGTACAGACAGTGTTAGATATCTAATTTGAAGTACAGACAATGTTAGATATCTAATGTGAAGTACAGACAGTGTTAGATATGTAAAATAAAGTACAGACAGTGTTATATATCTAATATGAAATACAGACAATGTTAGATATCTAATAATAAGTACAGACAGTGTTACATATCTAATATGAAGTACAGACAAAGTTAGATATCTAATATGAGGCAGGACAGACAGTGTTAGATATCTAATGTGAAGTACAGAAAATGTTAGATATCTGATATGAAGGAGGACAGACAGTGTTAGATATATAATATGAAGTACAGACACTGTTAGATATCTAATATGAAGTACAGACAATATTAGATATCTAATATGAGGCAGGACAGACAGTGTTAGATATCTAATGTGAAGTACAGACAATGTTAGATATCTAATATGAAAGAGGACAGACAGTGATATATATCTAATATGAAGTACAGACAATGTTAGATATCTAATATGAAGTACAGACATTGTTAGATATCTAATATGAAGGAGGACAGACAGTGTTAGATATCTAATATAAAGCACAGACAGTGTTAGATATCTAATATGCAGGAGGACAGATAGTGTTAGATATCTAATGTGAAGTACAGACAGTGTTAGATATATAATATGAAGTACAGACAATGTTAGATATCTAATATGAAGGAGGACAGACAATGTTAGATATCTAATATGAACGAGGACAAACAGTGTTAGATATCTAATATGAAGGAGGACAGACAATGTTAAATATCTAATGTGAAGTACAGACAGTGTTAGATTTCTAATGTGAAGGACAGACAGTGTTAGCTATCTAATATAAAGGAGGACAGACAATGTTAGATATCTAATATGAAGGAGGACAGAATATGTTAGATATCTAATATGAAAGAGGACAGGCAGTGTTAGATATCTAATGTGAAGGAGGACAAACAATGTTAGATATCTAATATGAAGGAGGACAGACAGTGTTAGATATCTAATATGAAGGACAGACAGTGTAAGATATCTAATATGAAGTACAGACAGTGTTAGATATCTAAAATGAAGGAGGACAGACAATGTTAGATATCTAATATGAACGAGGACAGACAGTGCTAGATATCTAATATGAAGTACAGACAATGTTAGATATCTAACATTACAGACAGTGTGAAGTACACTGTCTGTATTTCACATTAGATATTTAACATTGTCTGTCTTCCTTCATATGTAACACTGTCTGTCCTCGTTCATATTAGATATCTAACATTGTCTGTCCTCCTTCATATTAGATATAACATTGTCTGTACTTCATATTATATATCTAACACTGTCTGTACTTCACATTAGATATCTAACATTGTCTGTCCTCCTTTGTATTAAATATCTAACACTGTCTGTACTTCATATTAGATATCTAACACTGTCTGTACTTCATATTATATATCTAACACTGTCTGTACTTCATATTAGATATCTAACACTGTCTGTACTTCATATTAGATATCTAACACTGTCTGTACTTCACATTAGATATCTAACATTGTCTGTCCTCCTTCATATTAAATATCTAACATTGTCTGTCCTCCTTCATATTAGATATCTAACACTGTCTGTACTTCATATTAGATATCTAACACTGTCTGTACTTCAAATTAGATATCTAACACTGTCTGTACTTCACATTAGATATTTAACATTGTTTGTCCTCCTTCATATTAGATATCTAACATTGTCTGTCCTCCTTCATATTAGATATCTAACACTGTCTGTACTTCATATTAGATATCTAACACTGTCTGTACTTCATATTATATATCTAACACTGTCTGTACTTCATATTAGATATCTAACACTGTCTGTACTTCATATTAGATATCTAACACTGTCTGTACTTCATATTATATATCTAACACTGTCTGTTCTTCATATTAGATATCTAACACTGTCTGTCCTCGTTCATTTTAGATATCTAACATTGTCTGTCCTCCTTTATATTAGATATCTAACATTGTCTGTCCTCGTTCATATTAGATATCTAACATTGTCTGTACTTCATATTAGATATCTAACACTGTCTGTACTTCACATTAAACACCACATTACAAGATCTAGATAAAGTGCAAAACCAGGCACTTAGAATAATGTTGGGAGCAATGAAATCAACACCCATAGCAGAGATGCAGAAAATGGGAAGAATGCAAACACGTGGCGAACGCAGAGACACAAAAGTACTAATTCAAGCAGAAAAGTTTCAGTGTATGCCAAGTCATCCAATGAAGGAAAGATTCCAAAATCTAGCAATGGGACGACTGAAAAGGAGCAGCTTTATCCATCAAGCTAAACGACTCCGTAGACAACTTACAGACCTACCTGAAGTTGGCAGCCCCTTAAGGTCTGTACCAGAGCAAACCCCGTGGAGTGAAAGCCATGGAATGCCAATATACATTCAGACCCATGTGAAAGGAATACTAAGCGAGGACGAACAGAACAGTGTGCAGCGAATGACAATCACCCTCAGTTTCCTGGATGAGGAATATCCACAAGATATATGGGTCAGAGTGTACACAGATGGGTCAGCACAGAATGCTGTGAGGAATGGAGGTGCAGGTGTATATATAGAATATCCACACAAGCCTAGAGATACAATCAGAACACCGACAGGAAAATTCTGCAATAATTATGATGCAGAAATCCAGGCAATTAGTGTGGCAGCTAAAAAACTGCTGAACTCCAACTCTGACCTACAGCCTGTGGTATTCCTGACAGATGCAAGGTCAGTGCTTCAAGCTCTCCAGTCTGGAAAACTAACAGACTTAAAAAAACTACTTAGCGAATTGTCTTACCAGTATAGGGTAACCATGCAGTGGATACCCTCTCACTGTGGAATACCAGGAAATGAAAAAGCAGACCAACTGGCTAAGGAAGGTGCTGCCGAAGACCAACCAGATATACCAATCACCTACCATCAGAAAAAACAGATGATAAAGTCAATAAGAAAGCCACAAACACCAACACAAGATGACTATCACAATATGAACAGATCAGAACAAGTTATAATTCTACGTCTCAGAACAGGACACAACCGACTCCGCAGTCACATGTATACAAAGTTCAAGATTGGCAACACGGCCATGTGTACATGTGGACAGGCAGCACAGAGTGCCAAACATATACTTCAAGAGTGTTCTGAGCATGAAACGCTGAGGCAGACATATTGGCCAGAGGAAACAACACTGGAATCAAAACTCTATGGGACACTGTATGAACTACAAAAGACAGTGAGTTTTATTAAGGAGACAGAATTACAGATATAGACATGTTTAAAGTGAACGAAAGAAGAAGAAGAAGAAGATATCTAACATTGTCTGTCCTGCTTCATATTAGATATCTAACACTGTCTGTACTTCAAATTAGATATCTAACACTGTCTGTACTTCATATTAGATATATAACACTGTCTGTACTTCATATTAGATATTTAACATTGTCTGTCCTCCTTCATATTAGATATCTAACACTGTCTGTACTTCAAAGTAGATATCTAACACTGTCTGTACTTCATATTAGATATCTAACACTCTACGTACTTCATATTAGATATTTAACATTGTCTGTCCTCCTTCATATTAGATATTTAACATTGTCTATCCTCCTTCATATTAGATATCTAACACTGTCTGACCTTCATATTATAAATCTAACACTATCTGTCCTCCTTCATATTAGATATCTAACACTGTCTGTACTTCATATTAGATATCTAACACTGTATATCCTTCATATTAGATATCTAACATTGTCTGTCCTCCTTCATATTAGATATCTAACACTGTCTGTCCTCGTTCATATTAGATATATAACATTGTCTGTCCTCCTTCATATTAGATATCTAACATTGTCTGTACTTCATATTAGATATATAACACTGTCTGTACTTTATTTTACATATCTAACACTGTCTGTACTTCACATTAGATATCTAACATTGTCTGTACTTCAAATTAGATATCTAACACTGTACTTCACATTAGATATTTAACATTGTTTGTCCTCCTTCATATTAGATATCTAACATTGTCTGTCCTCCTTCATATTAGATATCTAACATTGTCTGTCCTCCTTCATATTATATATCTACCACTGTCTGTACTTCATATTAGATATATAACACTGTCTGTACTTCAAATTAGATATCTAAGACTGTCTGTACTTCACATTAGATATTTAACATTGTTTGTCCTCCTTCATATTAGATATCTAACATTGTCTGTCCTCCTTCATATTAGATATCTAACATTGTCTGTCCTCCTTCATATTAAATATCTAACATTGTCTGTCCTCCTTCATATTATATATCTAACACTGTCTGTACTTCATATTAGATATATAACACTGTCTGTACTTCAAATTAGATATCTAAGACTGTCTGTACTTCACATTAGATATTTAACATTGTTTGTCCTCCTTCATATTAGATATCTAACATTGTCTGTCCTCCTTCATATTAGATATCTAACACTGTCTGTACTTCATATTAGAAATCTAACACTGTCTGTACTTCATATTAGATATCTAACATTGTCTGTACTTCATATTAGATATCTAATATTGTCTGTACTTCATATTAGATATCTAACATTGTCTGTACTTCATATTAGATATCTAACACTGTCTGTCCTCCTTCATATCAGATATCTAACATTGTCTGTACTTCATATTAGATATCTAACACTGTCTGTACTTCACATTAGATATCTAACATTGTCTGTCCTCCTTCATATTAGATATCTAACATTATCTATACTTGATATTAAATATATAACAATGTCTGTAATTCATATTAGATATCTAACACTGTCTGTACTTCACATTAGATATTTAACATTGTCTGTTCTCCTTCACATTAGATATCTAACACTGCCTGTCCTCTTTCATATTAGATATCTAACATTGTCTGTCCTCCTTCATATTAGATATCTAACATTGTCTGTCCTCCTTCATATTAGATATCTAACACTGTCTGTCCTCGTTCATATTAGATATCTAACACTGTCTGTCCTCCTTCATATTAGATATCTAACACTGTCTGTACTTCAAATTAGATATCTAACACTGTCTGTATTTCACATTAGATATTTAACATTGTTTGTCCTCCTTCATATTAGATATCTAACATTGTCTGTCCTCCTTCATATTAGATATCTAACACTGTCTGTACTTCATATTAGATATCTAACACTGTCTGTACTTCATATTAGATATCTAACATTGTCTGTATTTCATATTAGATATCTATCACTGTCTGTCCTCTTTCATATTAGATATCTAACATTGTCTGTACTTCACATTAGATATCTAACACTGTCTGTCTTGCCTCATATTAGATATCTAATATTGTCTGTACTTCATATTAGATATCTAACATTGTCTGTATTTCATTTTAGATATCTAACACTGTCTGTCCTCCTTCATATCAGATATCTAACATTGTCTGTACTTCATATTAGATTTCTAACACTGTCTGTACTTCACATTAGATATCTAATATTGTCTGTCCTCCTTTGTATTAGATATCTAACAATGTCTGTACTTCATATTATATATCTAACATTATCTGTAATTCATATTAGATATCTAACACTGTCTGTCCTCCTTCATATTAGATATCTAACATTGTCTATACTTCATATTAGATATATAACAATGTCTGTAATTCATATTAGATATCTAACACTGTCTGTACTTCAAATTAGATATTTAACATTGTCTGTTCTCCTTCACATTAGATATCTAACACTGCCTGTCCTCTTTCATATTAGATATCTAACATTGTCTGTCCTCCTTCATATTAGATATCTAACATTGTCTGTCCTCCTTCATATTAGATATCTAACACTGTCTGTCCTTCACATTAGATATCTAACACTGTCTGTACTTCACATTAGATATTTAACATTGTCTGTCCTCCTTCATATTAGATATCTAACACTGTCTGTCCTCGTTCATATTAGATATCTAACATTGTCTGTCCTCCTTCATATTAGATATTTAACATTGTCTGTTCTCCTTCATATTATATATCTAACATTATCTGTCCTCCTTCATATTAGATATCTAAAATTGTCTGTCCTCGTTCATATTAGATATCTAACATTGTCTGTCCTCCTTCATATTAGATATCTAACATTGTCTGTCCTGCTTCATATTAGATATCTAACACTGTCTGTACTTCATATTAGATATCTAACACTATATGTCCTTCATATTAGATATCTAACATTGTCTGTCCTCCTTCATATTAGATATCTAACACTGTCTGTCCTCGTTCATATTAGATATATAACATTGTCTGTCCTCCTTCATATTAGATATCTAACTTTGTCTGTACTTCATATTAGATATGTAACATTGTCTGTACTTAATATTAGATATCTAACATAGTCTGTACTTCATATTAGATATATAACACTGTCTGTACTTTATTTTACATATCTAACACTGTCTGTACTTCACATTAGATATCTAACATTGTCTGTACTTTAAATTAGATATCTAACACTGTCTGTACTTCACATTAGATATTTAACATTGTTTGTCCTCCTTCATATTAGATATCTAACATTGTCTGTCCTCCTTCATATTAGATATCTAACATTGTCTGTCCTCCTTCATATTAAATATCTAACATTGTCTGTCCTCCTTCATATTAGATATCTAACACTGTCTGTACTTCATATTATATATCTAACATTATCTGTAATTCATATTAGATATCTAACACTGTCTGTCCTCCTTCATATTAGATATCTAACATTGTCTATACTTCATATTAGATATATAACAATGTCTGTAATTCATATTAGATATCTAACACTGTCTGTACTTCACATTAGATATTTAACATTGTCTGTTCTCCTTCACATTAAATATCTAACACTGCCTGTCCTCTTTCATATTAGATATCTAACATTGTCTGTCCTCCTTCATATTAGATATCTAACATTGTCTGTCCTCCTTCATATTAGATATCTAACACTGTCTGTCCTTCACATTAGATATCTAACACTGTCTGTACTTCACATTAGATATTTAACATTGTCTGTCCTCCTTCATATTAGATATCTAACACTGTCTGTCCTCGTTCATATTAGATATCTAACATTGTCTGTCCTCCTTCATATTAGATATCTAACATTGTCTGTACTTCAAATTATATATCTAACACTGTCTGTACTTCACATTAGATATCTAACACTGTCTGTCCTCCTTCATATTAGATATCTAACACTGTCTGTCCTTTATATTAGATATCTAACACTGTCTGGCCTCCTTCATATTAGATATCTAACAATGTCTGTACTTCATATTAGATATCTAACATTGTCTGTACTTCATATTAGATATCTATCACTGTCTGTCCTCTTTCATATTAGATATCTAACATTTTCTGTACTTCACATTAGATATCTAACACTGTCTGTCCTGCCTCATATTAGATATCTAATATTGTCTGTACTTCATATTAGATATCTAACATTGTCTGTACTTCATATTAGATATCTAACACTGTCTGTCCTCCTTCAGATCAGATATCTAACATTGTCTGTACTTCATATTAGATATCTAACACTGTCTGTCCTCGTTCATATTAGATATCTAACATTGTCTGTCCTCCTTCATATTAGATATCTAACTTTGTCTGTACTTCATATTAGATATGTAACACTGTCTGTACTTAATATTAGATATCTAACATTGTCTGTAATTCATATTATATATATATGTAACATTATCTGTCCTCCTTCATATTATATATCTAAAATTGTCTGTCCTCCTTCATATTAGTTTTCTAAAATTGTCTGTCCTACTTCATATTAGATATCTAACATTGTCTTTCCTCCTTCATATTAGATATCGAACATTGTCCTACTTCATATTAGATATCTAACACTGTCTGTACTTCATATTAGATATCTAACACTGTCTGTACCTCATATTAGATATCTAACACTGTCTGTACTTCACATTAGATATTTAACATTGTCTGTACTCCTTCATATTAGATATTTAACATTGTCTGTCCTCCTTCATTTTAGATATCTAACACCGTCTGTCCTTCATATTACATATCTAATACTATCTGTCCTCCATCATATTAGATATCTAACACTGTCTGTACTTCATATTAGATATCTAACACTGTCTGTCCTCGTTCATATTAGATATCTAACATTGTCTGTCCTCCTTCATATTAGATATCTAACTTTGTCTGTACTTCATATTAGATATGTAACATTGTCTGTACTTAATATTAGATATCTAACATTGTCTGTACTTCATATTAGATATATAACACTGTCTGTACTTTATATTACATATCTAACACTGTCTGTACTTCACATTAGATATCTAACATTGTCTGTCCTCCTTCATATTAGATATCTAACATTGTCTGTACTTCATATTATATATCTAACACTATCTGCACTTCACATTAGATATCTAACACTGTCTGTCCTCCTTCATATTAGATATCTAACACTGTCTGTCCTTTATATTAGATATCTAACACTGTCTGTCCTCCTTCATATTAGATATCTAACAATGTCTGTACTTCATATTAGATATCTAACATTGTCTGTACTTCATATTAGATATCTATCACTGTCTGTCCTCTTTCATATTAGATATCTAACATTGTCTGTACTTCACATTAGATATCTAACACTGTCTGTCCTGCCTCATATTAGATATCTAATATTGTCTGTACTTCATATTAGATATCTAACATTGTCTGTACTTCATATTAGATATCTAACACTGTCTGTCCTCCTTCATATCAGATATCTAACATTGTCTGTACTTCATATTAGATATCTAACACTGTCTGTACTTCACATTAGATATCTAACATTGTCTGTCCTCCTTTGTATTAGATATCTAACATTGTCTGTACTTCATATTATATATGTAATATTATCTGTAATTCACATTAGATATCTAACACTGTCTGTCCTCCTTCATATTAGATAGCTAACATTGTCTATACTTCATATTAGATATATAACAATGTCTGTAATTCATATTAGATATCTAACACTGTCTGTACTTCATATTAGATATCTAACATTGTCTGTCCTCCTTCATATTAGATATCTAACTTTGTCTGTACTTCATATTAGATATCTAACACTGTCTGTACTTAATATTAGATATCTAACATTGTCTGTACTTCATATTAGATATATAACTCTGTCTGTACTTTATATTACATATCTAACACTGTTTGTACTTAATATTAGATATCTAACATTGTCTGTCCTCCTTCATATTAGATATCTAACATTGTCTGTACTTCATATTATATATCTAACACTGTCTGTACTTCACATTAGATATCTAACATTGTCTGTCCTCCTTCATATTAGATATCTAACATTGTCTGTACTTCATATTATATATCTAACACTGTCTGTACTTCACATTAGATATCTAACACTGTCAGTCCTCCTTCATATTAGATATCTAACACTGTCTGTCCTTTATATTAGATATCTAACACTGTCTGTCCTCCTTCATATTAGATATCTAACAATGTCTGTACTTCACATTAGATATTTAACATTGTCTGTCCTCCTTCATATTAGATATCTAACACTGTCTGTCCTCGTTCATATTAGATATCTAACATTGTCTGTCCTCCTTCATATTAGATATTTAACATTGTCTGTTCTCCTTCATATTATATATCTAACATTATCTGTCCTCCTTCATATTAGATATCTAAAATTGTCTGTCCTCCTTCATTTTAGATATCTAACACTGTCTGTCCTTCATATTACATATCTAATACTATCTGTCCTCCATCATATTAGATATCTAACATTGTCTGTCCTCCTTCATATTAGATATCTAACATTGTCTGTACTTCATATTATATATCTAACACTGTCTGTACTTCACATTAGATATCTAACATTGTCTGTCCTCCTTCATATTAGATATCTAACATTGTCTGTACTTCATATTATATATCTAACACTATTCTGTACTTCACATTAGATATCTAACACTGTCAGTCCTCCTTCATATTAGATATCTAACACTGTCTGTCCTTTATATTAGATATCTAACACTGTCTGTCCTCCTTCATATTAGATATCTAACAATGTCTGTACTTCACATTAGATATTTAACATTGTCTGTCCTCCTTCATATTAGATATCTAACACTGTCTGTCCTCGTTCATATTAGATATCTAACATTGTCTGTCCTCCTTCATATTAGATATTTAACATTGTCTGTTCTCCTTCATATTATATATCTAACATTATCTGTCCTCCTTCATATTAGATATCTAAAATTGTCTGTCCTCCTTCATATTAGATATCTAACATTGTCTGTCCTCCTTCATATTAGATATCTAACATTGTCTGTCCTGCTTCATATTAGATATCTAACACTGTCTGTACTTCATATTAGATATCTAACACTATATGTCCTTCATATTAGATATCTAACATTGTCTGTCCTCCTTCATATTAGATATCTAACTTTGTCTGTACTTCATATTAGATATGTAACACTGTCTGTACTTAATATTAGATATCTAACATAGTCTGTACTTTATATTAGATATATAACACTGTCTGTACTTTATTTTACATATCTAACACTGTCTGTACTTCACATTAGATATCTAACATTGTCTGTAATTTAAATTAGATATCTAACACTGTCTGTACTTCACATTAGATATTTAACATTGTTTGTCCTCCTTCATATTAGATATCTAACATTGTCTGTCCTCCTTCATATTAGATATCTAACATTGTCTGTCCTCCTTCATATTAAATATCTAACATTGTCTGTCCTCCTTCATATTAGATATCTAACACTGTCTGTACTTCATATTATATATCTAACATTATCTGTAATTCATATTAGATATCTAACACTGTCTGTCCTCCTTCATATTAGATATCTAACATTGTCTATACTTCATATTAGATATATAACAATGTCTGTAATTCATATTAGATATCTAACACTGTCTGTACTTCACATTAGATATTTAACATTGTCTGTTCTCCTTCACATTAAATATCTAACACTGCCTGTCCTCTTTCATATTAGATATCTAACATTGTCTGTCCTCCTTCATATTAGATATATAACATTGTCTGTCCTCCTTCATATTAGATATCTAACACTGTCTGTCCTTCACATTAGATATCTAACACTGTCTGTACTTCACATTAGATATTTAACATTGTCTGTCCTCCTTCATATTAGATATCTAACACTGTCTGTCCTCGTTCATATTAGATATCTAACATTGTCTGTCCTCCTTCATATTAGATATCTAACATTTTCTGTACTTCACATTAGATATCTAACACTGTCTGTCCTGCCTCATATTAGATATCTAATATTGTCTGTACTTCATATTAGATATCTAACATTGTCTGTACTTCATATTAGATATCTAACACTGTCTGTCCTCCTTCATATCAGATATCTAACATTGTCTGTACTTCATATTAGATATCTAAAACTGTCTGTACTTCACATTAGATATCTAACATTGTCTGTCCTCCTTTGTATTAGATATCTAACATTGTCTGTACTTCATATTATATATCTAACATTATCTGTAATTCATATTAGATATCTAACACTGTCTGTCTTCCTTCATATTAGATCGCTAACATTGTCTATACTTCATATTAGATATATAACAATGTCTGTAATTCATATTAGATATCTAACACTGTCTGTACTTCACATTAGATATTTAACATTGTCTGTTCTCCTTCATATTATATATCTAACATTATCTGTCCTCCTTCATATTAGATATCTAAAATTGTCTGTCCTCCTTCATATTAGATATTAAACATTGTCTGTCCTCCTTCATATTAGATATCTAACACTGTCTGTCCTTCATATTACAAATCAAACACTATCTCTCCTCTTTCATATTAGATATCTAACACTCTCTGTACTTCATATTAGATATCTAACACTGTATGTCCTTCATATTAGATATCTAACATTGTCTGTCCTCCTTCATATTAGATATCTAACACTGTCTGTCCTCGTTCATATTAGATATCTAACATTGTCTGTCCTCCTTCATATTAGATATCTAACTTTGTCTGTACTTCATATTAGATATGTAACACTGTCTGTACTTAATATTAGATATCTAACATTGTCTGTAATTCATATTATATATCTAACATTATCTGTCCTCCTTCATATTATATATCTAAAATTGTCTGTCCTCCTTCATATTAGATATCTAAAATTGTCTGTCCTACTTCATATTAGATATCTAACATTGTCTTTCCTCCTTCATATTAGATATCGAACATTGTCTGTCCTGCTTCATATTAGATATCTAACACTGTCTGTACTTCATATTAGATATCTAACACTGTCTGTACCTCATATTAGATATCTAACACTGTCTGTACTTCACATTAGATATTTAACATTGTCTGTACTCCTTCATATTAGATATTTAACATTGTCTGTCCTCCTTCATTTTAGATATCTAACACTGTCTGTCCTTCATATTACATATCTAATACTATCTGTCCTCCATCATATTAGATATCTAACACTGTCTGTACTTCATATTAGATATCTAACACTGTCTGTCCTCGTTCATATTAGATATCTAACATTGTCTGTCCTCCTTCATATTAGATATCTAACTTTGTCTGTACTTCATATTAGATATGTAACACTGTCTGTACTTAATATTAGATATCTAACATTGTCTGTACTTCATATTAGATATATAACACTGTCTGTACTTTATATTACATATCTAACACTGTCTGTACTTCACATTAGATATCTAACATTGTCTGTCCTCCTTCATATTAGATATCTAACATTGTCAGTACTTCATATTATATATCTAACACTATCTGTACTTCACATTAGATATCTAACACTGTCTGTCCTCCTTCATATTAGATATCTAACACTGTCTGTCCTTTATATTAGATATCTAACACTGTCTGTCCTCCTTCATATTAGATATCTAACAATGTCTGTACTTCATATTAGATATCTAACATTGTCTGTACTTCATATTAGATATCTATCACTGTCTGTCCTCTTTCATATTAGATATCTAACATTGTCTGTACTTCACATTAGATATCTAACACTGTCTGTCCTGCCTCATATTAGATATCTAATATTGTCTGTACTTCATATTAGATATCTAACATTGTCTGTACTTCATATTAGATATCTAACACTGTCTGTCCTCCTTCATATCAGATATCTAACATTGTCTGTACTTCATATTAGATATCTAACACTGTCTGTACTTCACATTAGATATCTAACATTGTCTGTCCTCCTTTGTATTAGATATCTAACATTGTCTGTACTTCATATTATATATCTAACATTATCTGTAATTCACATTAGATATCTAACACTGTCTGTCCTCCTTCATATTAGATAGCTAACATTGTCTATACTTCATATTAGATATATAACAATGTCTGTAATTCATATTAGATATCTAACACTGTCTGTACTTCATATTAGATATCTAACACTGTCTGTCCTCGTTCATATTAGATATCTAACATTGTCTGTCCTCCTTCATATTAGATATCTAACTTTGTCTGTACTTCATATTAGATATCTAACACTGTGTGTACTTTATATTACATATCTAACACTGTCTGCACTTCACATTAGATATCTAACATTGTCTGTCCTCCTTCATATTAGATATCTAACATTGTCTGTACTTCATATTATATATCTAACACTGTCTGTACTTCACATTAGAAATCTAACACTGTCAGTCCTCCTTCATATTAGATATCTAACACTGTCTGTCCTTTATATTAGATATCTAACACTGTCTGTCCTCCTTCATATTAGATATCTAACAATGTCTGTACTTCATATTAGATATCTAACATTGTCTGTACTTCATTGAAACAATGGAACATATGAAACATAGGAAACAATGAGACATATGAAACAATGTGACATATGAAACAATGAAACATATGAAACAATGGAACATATGAAACAATGGAACATATGAAACATATGAGACATATGAAACAATGAAACATATGAAACAATGGAACATATGAAACAATGGAACAAATGAAACAATGGAAGATAGGAAACAATGGAACATATGAAACAATTAAACATATTAAACAATGGAACATATGAAACAATGGAACATATGAAACAATGGAACATATGAAACAATGGAACATATGAAACATACGAAACAATGAAACATAAGAAACATATGAAACATTTTAAACAATGAAACATAAGAAACATATGAAAAATATGAAACAAATAAACAATGGAACATATGAAACAATGGAACATATGAAACAATGAAACATATGAAACATACGAAACAATGAAATATATGAAACAATGGAACATATGAAACAATGTAACATATGAAACAATGGAACATATGAAACAGTGGAATTTATGAAATAATGGAACATATGAAACAATGGAACATATGAAACATATGAAACAATGGAACATATGATACAATGGAACATATGAAACAATGGAACATATGAAACATATGAAACAATGGAACATATGAAACATATGAAACAATGAAACATATGAAACAATGGATCATATGAAACATATGAAACAATGGAACATATGAAACATTTGAAACAATGAAATATAAGAAACATATGAAAAATATGAAACATATGAAACAATGGAACATATGAAACATATGAAACATATGAAACAATGAAACATATGAAACATATGAAACATATGAATCAATGAAACATATAAAACAAAGAAACATATGAAACAATGAAATATATGAAATAATGGAACATATGAAACAATGTAACATATGAAACAATGGAACATGTAAAACAATGAAACATATGGAACATATGAAACAATGAAACATATGAAACATATGAAACAATGGAACATATGAAACAATGAAACATATGAAACAATGGAACATATGAAACAATGAAACATATGAAACAATGGAACATATGAAACAATGAAATATATGAAACATGTGAAACAATGGAACATATGAAACAATGAAACATATGAAACAATGAAACATATGAAACAATGGAATATATGAAACAATGGAACATATGAAACAATGGAACATATGAAACAATGGAACATATGAAAGAATGGAACATATGAAACAATGGAACATATGAAACATATGAAAAAAATGGAACATATGAAACAATGAAACATATGAAACAATGAAACATATGAAGCAATGGAACATATGAAACAATGGAACATATGAAACAATGGAACATATGAAAGAATGGAACATATGAAACAATGAAACAATGAATCATATGAAACAATGAAGCATATGAAACAATGGAACATATGAAACAGTGGAATTTATGAAACAATGGAACATAAGAAAGAATGGAACATACGAAACATATGAAACAATGGAACATATGATACAATGGAACATATGAAACAATGGAACATATGAAACATATGAAACAATGGAACATAAGAAACATATGAAACAATGGAACATATGAAACAATGGAACATATGAAACAATGGAAAATATGAAACAATGGAACATATGAAACAATGGAACATATGAAACATATGAAACAATGGAACATATGATACAATGGAACATATGAAACAATGGATCATATGAAACATATGAAACAATGGAACATATGAAACATTTGAAACAATGAAACATAAGAAACATATGAAAAATATGAAACATATGAAACAATGGAACATATGAAACAATGGAACATATGAAACAATGAAACATATGAAACATATGAAACATATGAATCAATGGAACATATGAAACATATGAAACAATGAAACATAAGAAACGTATGAAACATTTGAAACAATGAAACATAAGAAACATATGAAAAATATGAAACAAATAAACAATGGAACATATGAAACAATGGAACATATGAAACAATGAAACATATGAAACATATGAAACAATGAAACATATGAAACAATGTAACATATGAAACAATGTAACATATGAAACAATGGAACATATGAAACAATGGAACATATGAAACAATGGAACATATGAAACAATGAAACATATGGAACAATGAAACATATGGAACATATGAAACAATGAGACATATGAAACAATGAAATATATGAAACAATGGAACATATGAAACAATGTAACATATGAAACAATGGAACATATGAAACAATGGAACATATGAAACATATGAAACAATGGAACATATGAAACATATGAAACAATGAAACATATGAAACAATGGATCATATGAAACATATGAAACAATGGAACATGAAACTTTTGAAACAATGAAACATAAGAAACATATGAAAAATATGAAACATATGAAACAATGGAACATATGAAACAATGGAACATATGAAACAATGAAACATATGAAACATATGAAACAATGAAATATATGAAACAATGAAACATATGAAACAATGAAACATATGAAACAATGAAACATATGAAACAATGGAACATATGAAACAGGGGAATTTATGAAACAATGGAACATATGAAACAATGGAACATATGAAACATATGAAACAATGGAACATATGATACAATGGAACATATGAAACAATGGAACATATGAAACATATGAAACAATGGAACATATGAAACATTTGAAACAATGAAACATAAGAAACATATGAAAAATATGAAACATATGAAACAATGGAACATATGAAACAATGGAACATATGAAACAATGAAACATATGAAACATATGAAACATATGAATCAATGAAACATATAAAACAATGAAACATATGAAACAATGAAATATATGAAATAATGGAACATATGAAACAATGAAACATATGAAACAATGGAACATATGAAACAATGAAACATATGAAACAATGGAACATATGAAACAATGGAACATATGAAACAATGAAACATATGAAACATATGAAACAATGGAACATATGAAACAATGAAACATATGAAACAATGAAACATATGAAACAATGGAATATATGAAACAATGGAACATATGAAACAATGGAACATATGAAACAATGGAATATATGAAACAATGGAACATATGAAACAATGGAACATATGAAACAATGGAACATATGAAACAGTGGAACATATGAAACAATGAAACATATGAAACAATGGAACATATGAAACAATGGAACATATGAAACATACGAAACAATGAAACATAAGAAACATATGAAACATTTTAAACAATGAAACATAAGAAACATATGAAAAATATGAAACAAATAAACAATGGAACATATGAAACAATGGAACATATGAAACAATGAAACATATGAAACATACGAAACAATGAAATATATGAAACAATGGAACATATGAAACAATGTAACATATGAAACAATGGAACATATGAAACAGTGGAATTTATGAAATAATGGAACATATGAAACAATGGAACATATGAAACATATGAAACAATGGAACATATGATACAATGGAACATATGAAACAATGGAACATATGAAACATATGAAACAATGGAACATATGAAACATATGAAACAATGAAACATATGAAACAATGGATCATATGAAACATATGAAACAATGGAACATATGAAACATTTGAAACAATGAAATATAAGAAACATATGAAAAATATGAAACATATGAAACAATGGAACATATGAAACATATGAAACATATGAAACAATGAAACATATGAAACATATGAAACATATGAATCAATGAAACATATAAAACAAAGAAACATATGAAACAATGAAATATATGAAATAATGGAACATATGAAACAATGTAACATATGAAACAATGGAACATGTAAAACAATGAAACATATGGAACATATGAAACAATGAAACATATGAAACATATGAAACAATGGAACATATGAAACAATGAAACATATGAAACAATGGAACATATGAAACAATGAAACATATGAAACAATGGAACATATGAAACAATGAAATATATGAAACATGTGAAACAATGGAACATATGAAACAATGAAACATATGAAACAATGAAACATATGAAACAATGGAATATATGAAACAATGGAACATATGAAACAATGGAACATATGAAACAATGGAACATATGAAAGAATGGAACATATGAAACAATGGAACATATGAAACATATGAAAAAAATGGAACATATGAAACAATGAAACATATGAAACAATGAAACATATGAAGCAATGGAACATATGAAACAATGGAACATATGAAACAATGGAACATATGAAAGAATGGAACATATGAAACAATGAAACAATGAATCATATGAAACAATGAAGCATATGAAACAATGGAACATATGAAACAGTGGAATTTATGAAACAATGGAACATATGAAAGAATGGAACATACGAAACATATGAAACAATGGAACATATGATACAATGGAACATATGAAACAATGGAACATATGAAACATATGAAACAATGGAACATAAGAAACATATGAAACAATGGAACATATGAAACAATGGAACATATGAAACAATGGAAAATATGAAACAATGGAACATATGAAACAATGGAACATATGAAACATATGAAACAATGGAACATATGATACAATGGAACATATGAAACAATGGATCATATGAAACATATGAAACAATGGAACATATGAAACATTTGAAACAATGAAACATAAGAAACATATGAAAAATATGAAACATATGAAACAATGGAACATATGAAACAATGGAACATATGAAACAATGAAACATATGAATCAATGGAACATATGAAACATATGAAACAATGAAACATAAGAAACGTATGAAACATTTGAAACAATGAAACATAAGAAACATATGAAAAATATGAAACAAATAAACAATGGAACATATGAAACAATGGAACATATGAAACAATGAAACATATGAAACATATGAAACAATGAAACATATGAAACAATGTAACATATGAAACAATGTAACATATGAAACAATGGAACATATGAAACAATGGAACATATGAAACAATGGAACATATGAAACAATGAAACATATGGAACAATGAAACATATGGAACATATGAAACAATGAGACATATGAAACAATGAAATATATGAAACAATGGAACATATGAAACAATGTAACATATGAAACAATGGAACATATGAAACAATGGAACATATGAAACATATGAAACAATGGAACATATGAAACATATGAAACAATGAAACATATGAAACAATGGATCATATGAAACATATGAAACAATGGAACATGAAACTTTTGAAACAATGAAACATAAGAAACATATGAAAAATATGAAACATATGAAACAATGGAACATATGAAACAATGGAACATATGAAACAATGAAACATATGAAACATATGAAACAATGAAATATATGAAACAATGAAACATATGAAACAATGAAACATATGAAACAATGAAACATATGAAACAATGGAACATATGAAACAGGGGAATTTATGAAACAATGGAACATATGAAACAATGGAACATATGAAACATATGAAACAATGGAACATATGATACAATGGAACATATGAAACAATGGAACATATGAAACATATGAAACAATGGAACATATGAAACATTTGAAACAATGAAACATAAGAAACATATGAAAAATATGAAACATATGAAACAATGGAACATATGAAACAATGGAACATATGAAACAATGAAACATATGAAACATATGAAACATATGAATCAATGAAACATATAAAACAATGAAACATATGAAACAATGAAATATATGAAATAATGGAACATATGAAACAATGAAACATATGAAACAATGGAACATATGAAACAATGAAACATATGAAACAATGGAACATATGAAACAATGGAACATATGAAACAATGAAACATATGAAACATATGAAACAATGGAACATATGAAACAATGAAACATATGAAACAATGAAACATATGAAACAATGGAATATATGAAACAATGGAACATATGAAACAATGGAACATATGAAACAATGGAACATATGAAACAATGGAACATATGAAACAATGGAACATATGAAACAGTGGAACATATGAAACAATGAAACATATGAAACAATGGAATATATGAAACAATGGAACATACGAAACAATGGAACATATGAAACATGAAAAAAATGGAACATATGAAACAATGAAAGATATGAAACAATGAAACATATGAAACAATGGAACATATGAAACAATGGAACATATGAAACAATGGAACATATGAAACATATGAAACAATGAAACAATGAAACATATGAAACAATGAAGCATATGAAACAATGGAACATATGAAACAGTGGAATTTATGAAACAATGGAACATATGAAACAATGGAACATATGAAACATATGAAACAATGGAACATATGATACAATGGAACACATGAAACAATGGAACATATGAAACATATGAAACAATGGAACATAAGAAACATATGAAAAAATTAAACAATGGAACATATGAAACATAGGAAACAATGAGACATATGAAACAATGAAATATATGAAACAATGAGACATATGAAACAATGAAATATATGAAACAATGGAACATATGAAACAATGGAACATATGAAACAATGAAACATATGAAACATATGAAACAATGAAACATATGAAACAAATGAATCAATGTAACAAATGAAACAATGGAAGATATGAAAGAATGGAACATATGAAACAATTAAACATATGAAACAATGGAACATATGAAACAATGGAACATATGAACGAATGGAACATATGAAACAATGGAAAATATGAAACAATGGAACATATGAAACATATGAAACAATGAAACATAAGAAACATATGAAACATTTGAAACAATGAAACATAAGGAACATATGAAAAATATGAAACAAACAAACAATGGAACATATGAAACAATGGAACATGAAACAATGAAACATATGAAACATATGAAACAATGTAACATATGAAACAATGTAACATATGAAACAATGGAACATATGAAACAGTGGAACATATGAAACAATGAAACATATGGAACAATGAAACATATGGAACATATGAAACAATGGAACATATGATGCAATGGAACATATGAAACATATGAAACAATGGAACATATGAAACATATGAAACAATGAAACATATGAAACAATGGATCATATGAAACATATGAAACAATGGAACATATGAAACATTTGAAACAATGAAACATAAGAAACATATGAAAAATATGAAACATATGAAACAATGGAACATATGAAACAATGGAACATATGAAACAATGAAACATATGAAACATATGAAACAATGAAATATATGAAACAATGAAACATATGAAACAATGAAACATATGAAACAATGGAACATATGAAACAGTGGAATTTATGAAACAATGGAACATATGAAACATATGAAACAATGGAACATATTATACAATGGAACATATGAAACAATGGAACATATGAAACATATGAAACAATGGAACATATGAAACATATGAAACAATGAAACATATGAAACAATGGAACATATGAAACAATGAAACATATGAAACAATGGAACATATGAAACAATGGAACGTATGAAACAATGAAACATATGGAACATATGAAACAATGGAACATATGAAACAATGGAACATATGAAACAATGAAACATATGAAACAATGGAATATATGAAACATTTGAAACAATGAAACATATGAAACAATGGAACATATGAAACATATGAAACAATGGAACATATGAAACATATGAAACAATGAAACATATGAAACATGGATCATATGAAACATATGAAACAATGGAACATATGAAACATTTGAAACAATGAAACATAAGAAACATATGAAAAATATGAAACATATGAAACAATGGAACATATGAAACAATGGAACATATGAAACAATGAAACATATGAAACAATGAAACATATGAAACATATGAAACAATGAAATATATGAAACAATGAAACATATGAAACAATGAAACATATGAAACAATGGAACATATGAAACAGTGGAATTTATGAAACAATGGAACATATGAAACATATGAAACAATGGAACATATTATACAATGGAACATATGAAACAATGGAACATATGAAACATATGAAACAATGGAACATATGAAACATATGAAACAATGAAACATATGAAACAATGGAACATATGAAACAATGAAACATATGAAACAACGGAACATATGAAACAATGGAACATATGAAACAATGGAACATATGAAACAATGAAACATATGGAACATATGAAACAATGGAACATATGAAACAATGGAACATATGAAACAATGAAACATATGAAACAATGGAACATATGAAACATTTGAAACAATGAAACATATGAAACAATGGAACATATGAAACATATGAAACAATGGAACATATGAAACATATGAAACAATGAAACATATGAAACATTGCAACATATGAACCAATGAAACATATGAAACAATGGAACATATGAAACAATGGAACATATGAAACAATGGAACATATGAAACAATTAAACATATGAAACAATGAATCATATGAAACAATGAAACATATGAAACAATGAAACATATGAAACAATGGAACATATGAAACAATGAAACATATGAAACAATGAAACATATGAAACAATGAAACATATGAAACAATGGAACATATGAAACAATTAAACATATGAAACAATGAAACATATGAAACAATGGAACATATGAAACAATTAAACATATGAAACAATGAAACATATGAAACAATGAAACTTATGAAACAATGGAACATATGAAACAATGGAACATATGAAACAATTAAACATATGAAACAATGGAACATATGAAACAGTGGAACATATGAAACCGTGGAACTTATGAAATAATGAAACAATGGAACATATGAAACATATGAAACAATTGACCATATGAAACAATGAAACATATGAAACAATGGAACATATGAAACAATGGAACAAATGAAACAATGAAACATATGAAACAATGGAACATATGAAACAATTAAACATATGAAACAATGGAGCATATGAAACAATGAAACATATGAAACAATGGAACATATGAAACAATGGAACAAATGAAACAATGAAACATATGAAACATATGAAACAATGAAACATATGAAACAAATGAATCAATGGAACAAATGAAACAATGAAAGATATGAAACAATGGAACATATGAAACAATTAAACATATGAAACAATGGAACATATGAAACATATGAAACAATGGAACATATGAAACAATGAAACATATGAAACAATGGAACATATGAAACAATGGAACATATGAAACAATGAAACATATGAAACATATGAAACAATGGAACATATGAAACAATGAAACATATGAAACAATGGAACATATGAAACAATGAAACATATGAAACAATGAAACATATGAAACAATGGAACATATGAAACAATTAAACATATGAAACAATGAAACATATGAAACAATGAAACTTATGAAACAATGGAACATATGAAACAATGGAACATATGAATCATATGAAACAATGGAACATATGAAACAGTGGAACATATGAAACCGTGGAACTTATGAAATAATGAAACAATGGAACATATGAAACATATGAAACAATGGACCATATGAAACAATGAAACATATGAAACAATGGAACATATGAAACAATGGAACAAATGAAACAATGAAACATATGAAACATATGAAACAATGAAACATATGAAACAAATGAATCAATGGAACAAATGAAACAATGAAAGATATGAAACATATGAAACAATGGAACATATGAAACAATGAAACATATGAAACAATGAAACATATGAAACAATGGAACATATGAAACAATGAAACATATGAAACAATGAAACATATGAAACAATGGAACATATGAAACAATTAAACATATGAAACAATGAAACTTATGAAACAATGGAACATATGAAACAATGGAACATATGAATCATATGAAACAATGGAACATATGAAACAGTGGAACATATGAAACCGTGGAACTTATGAAATAATGAAACAATGGAACATATGAAACATATGAAACAATGGACCATATGAAACAATGAAACATATGAAACAATGGAACATATGAAACAATGGAACAAATGAAACAATGAAACATATGAAACATATGAAACAATGAAACATATGAAACAAATGAATCAATGGAACAAATGAAACAATGAAAGATATGAAACAATGGAACATATGAAACAATTAAACATATGAAACAATGGAGCATATGAAACAATGAAACATATGAAACAATGGAACATATGAAACAATGGAACAAATGAAACAATGAAACATATGAAACAATGAAACATATGAAACAAATGAATCAATGGAACAAATGAAACAATGAAAGATATGAAACTATGGAACATATGAAACAATTAAACATATGAATCAATGGAACATATGAAACATATGAAACAATGGAACATATGAAACAATGGAACATATGAAACAATGAAACATATGAAACAATGGAACATATGAAACAATGGAACATATGAAACAATGAAACATATGAAACATATGAAACAATGGAACATATGAAACAATGAAACATATGAAACAATGAAACATATGAAACAATGGAATATATGAAACAATGGAACATATGAAACAATGGAACATATGAAATAATGGAATATATGAAACAATGGAACATATGAAACAATGGAACATATGAAACAATGGAACATATGGAACATATGAAACAATGGAACATATGAAACAATGGAACATATGAAACAATGAAACATATGAAACAATGGAACATATGAAACATTTGAAACAATGAAACATATGAAACAATGGAACATATGAAACATATGAAACAATGGAACATATGAAACATATGAAACAATGAAACATATGAAACATTGCAACATATGAACCAATGAAACATATGAAACAATGGAACATATGAAACAATGGAACATATGAAACAATGGAACATATGAAACAATTAAACATATGAAACAATGAATCATATGAAACAATGAAACATATGAAACAATGAAACATATGAAACAATGGAACATATGAAACAATGAAACATATGAAACAATGAAACATATGAAACAATGAAACATATGAAACAATGGAACATATGAAACAATTAAACATATGAAACAATGAAACATATGAAACAATGAAACTTATGAAACAATGGAACATATGAAACAATGGAACATATGAAACAATTAAACATATGAAACAATGGAACATATGAAACAGTGGAACATATGAAACCGTGGAACTTATGAAATAATGAAACAATGGAACATATGAAACATATGAAACAATGGACCATATGAAACAATGAAACATATGTAACAATGGAACATATGAAACAATGGAACAAATGAAACAATGAAACATATGAAACAATGGAACATATGAAACAATTAAACATATGAAACAATGGAGCATATGAAACAATGAAACATATGAAACAATGGAACATATGAAACAATGGAACAAATGAAACAATGAAACATATGAAACATATGAAACAATGAAACATATGAAACAAATGAATCAATGGAACAAATGAAACAATGAAAGATATGAAACAATGGAACATATGAAACAATTAAACATATGAAACAATGGAACATATGAAACATATGAAACAATGGAACATATGAAACAATGAAACATATGAAACAATGGAACATATGAAACAATGGAACATATGAAACAATGAAACATATGAAACATATGAAACAATGGAACATATGAAACAATGAAACATATGAAACAATGGAACATATGAAACAATGAAACATATGAAACAATGAAACATATGAAACAATGGAACATATGAAACAATTAAACATATGAAACAATGAAACATATGAAACAATGAAACTTATGAAACAATTGAACATATGAAACAACGGAACATATGAATCATATGAAACAATGGAACATATGAAACAGTGGAACATATGAAACCGTGGAACTTATGAAATAATGAAACAATGGAACATATGAAACATATGAAACAATGGACCATATGAAACAATGAAACATATGAAACATATGAAACAATGAAACATATGAAACAAATGAATCAATGGAACAAATGAAACAATGAAAGATATGAAACATATGAAACAATGGAACATATGAAACAATGAAACATATGAAACAATGAAACATATGAAACAATGGAACATATGAAACAATTAAACATATGAAACAATGGAACATATGAAACATATGAAACAATGGAACATATGAAACAATGAAACATATGAAACAATGGAACATATGAAACAATGGAACATATGAAACAATGAAACATATGAAACATATGAAACAATGGAACATATGAAACAATGAAACATATGAAACAATGGAACATATGAAACAATGAAACATATGAAACAATGAAACATATGAAACAATGGAACATATGAAACAATTAAACATATGAAACAATGAAACATATGAAACAATGAAACTTATGAAACAATTGAACATATGAAACAACGGAACATATGAATCATATGAAACAATGGAACATATGAAACAGTGGAACATATGAAACCGTGGAACTTATGAAATAATGAAACAATGGAACATATGAAACATATGAAACAATGGACCATATGAAACAATGAAACATATGAAACATATGAAATATATGAAATAATGGAACATATGAAACAATGAAACATATGAAACAATGGAACATATGAAACAATGAAACATATGAAACAATGGAACATATGAAACAATGGAACATATGAAACAATGAAACATATGAAACATATGAAACAATGGAACATATGAAACAATGAAACATATGAAACAATGAAACATATGAAACAATGGAATATATGAAACAATGGAACATATGAAACAATGGAACATATGAAACAATGGAACATATGAAACAATGGAACATATGAAACAATGGAACATATGAAACAGTGGAACATATGAAACAATGAAACATATGAAACAATGGAATATATGAAACAATGGAACATACGAAACAATGGAACATATGAAACATGAAAAAAATGGAACATATGAAACAATGAAAGATATGAAACAATGAAACATATGAAACAATGGAACATATGAAACAATGGAACATATGAAACAATGGAACATATGAAACATATGAAACAATGAAACAATGAAACATATGAAACAATGAAGCATATGAAACAATGGAACATATGAAACAGTGGAATTTATGAAACAATGGAACATATGAAACAATGGAACATATGAAACATATGAAACAATGGAACATATGATACAATGGAACACATGAAACAATGGAACATATGAAACATATGAAACAATGGAACATAAGAAACATATGAAAAAATTAAACAATGGAACATATGAAACATAGGAAACAATGAGACATATGAAACAATGAAATATATGAAACAATGAGACATATGAAACAATGAAATATATGAAACAATGGAACATATGAAACAATGGAACATATGAAACAATGAAACATATGAAACATATGAAACAATGAAACATATGAAACAAATGAATCAATGTAACAAATGAAACAATGGAAGATATGAAAGAATGGAACATATGAAACAATTAAACATATGAAACAATGGAACATATGAAACAATGGAACATATGAACGAATGGAACATATGAAACAATGGAAAATATGAAACAATGGAACATATGAAACATATGAAACAATGAAACATAAGAAACATATGAAACATTTGAAACAATGAAACATAAGGAACATATGAAAAATATGAAACAAACAAACAATGGAACATATGAAACAATGGAACATGAAACAATGAAACATATGAAACATATGAAACAATGTAACATATGAAACAATGTAACATATGAAACAATGGAACATATGAAACAGTGGAACATATGAAACAATGAAACATATGGAACAATGAAACATATGGAACATATGAAACAATGGAACATATGATGCAATGGAACATATGAAACATATGAAACAATGGAACATATGAAACATATGAAACAATGAAACATATGAAACAATGGATCATATGAAACATATGAAACAATGGAACATATGAAACATTTGAAACAATGAAACATAAGAAACATATGAAAAATATGAAACATATGAAACAATGGAACATATGAAACAATGGAACATATGAAACAATGAAACATATGAAACATATGAAACAATGAAATATATGAAACAATGAAACATATGAAACAATGAAACATATGAAACAATGGAACATATGAAACAGTGGAATTTATGAAACAATGGAACATATGAAACATATGAAACAATGGAACATATTATACAATGGAACATATGAAACAATGGAACATATGAAACATATGAAACAATGGAACATATGAAACATATGAAACAATGAAACATATGAAACAATGGAACATATGAAACAATGAAACATATGAAACAATGGAACATATGAAACAATGGAACGTATGAAACAATGAAACATATGGAACATATGAAACAATGGAACATATGAAACAATGGAACATATGAAACAATGAAACATATGAAACAATGGAATATATGAAACATTTGAAACAATGAAACATATGAAACAATGGAACATATGAAACATATGAAACAATGGAACATATGAAACATATGAAACAATGAAACATATGAAACATGGATCATATGAAACATATGAAACAATGGAACATATGAAACATTTGAAACAATGAAACATAAGAAACATATGAAAAATATGAAACATATGAAACAATGGAACATATGAAACAATGGAACATATGAAACAATGAAACATATGAAACAATGAAACATATGAAACATATGAAACAATGAAATATATGAAACAATGAAACATATGAAACAATGAAACATATGAAACAATGGAACATATGAAACAGTGGAATTTATGAAACAATGGAACATATGAAACATATGAAACAATGGAACATATTATACAATGGAACATATGAAACAATGGAACATATGAAACATATGAAACAATGGAACATATGAAACATATGAAACAATGAAACATATGAAACAATGGAACATATGAAACAATGAAACATATGAAACAACGGAACATATGAAACAATGGAACATATGAAACAATGGAACATATGAAACAATGAAACATATGGAACATATGAAACAATGGAACATATGAAACAATGGAACATATGAAACAATGAAACATATGAAACAATGGAACATATGAAACATTTGAAACAATGAAACATATGAAACAATGGAACATATGAAACATATGAAACAATGGAACATATGAAACATATGAAACAATGAAACATATGAAACATTGCAACATATGAACCAATGAAACATATGAAACAATGGAACATATGAAACAATGGAACATATGAAACAATGGAACATATGAAACAATTAAACATATGAAACAATGAATCATATGAAACAATGAAACATATGAAACAATGAAACATATGAAACAATGGAACATATGAAACAATGAAACATATGAAACAATGAAACATATGAAACAATGAAACATATGAAACAATGGAACATATGAAACAATTAAACATATGAAACAATGAAACATATGAAACAATGGAACATATGAAACAATTAAACATATGAAACAATGAAACATATGAAACAATGAAACTTATGAAACAATGGAACATATGAAACAATGGAACATATGAAACAATTAAACATATGAAACAATGGAACATATGAAACAGTGGAACATATGAAACCGTGGAACTTATGAAATAATGAAACAATGGAACATATGAAACATATGAAACAATTGACCATATGAAACAATGAAACATATGAAACAATGGAACATATGAAACAATGGAACAAATGAAACAATGAAACATATGAAACAATGGAACATATGAAACAATTAAACATATGAAACAATGGAGCATATGAAACAATGAAACATATGAAACAATGGAACATATGAAACAATGGAACAAATGAAACAATGAAACATATGAAACATATGAAACAATGAAACATATGAAACAAATGAATCAATGGAACAAATGAAACAATGAAAGATATGAAACAATGGAACATATGAAACAATTAAACATATGAAACAATGGAACATATGAAACATATGAAACAATGGAACATATGAAACAATGAAACATATGAAACAATGGAACATATGAAACAATGGAACATATGAAACAATGAAACATATGAAACATATGAAACAATGGAACATATGAAACAATGAAACATATGAAACAATGGAACATATGAAACAATGAAACATATGAAACAATGAAACATATGAAACAATGGAACATATGAAACAATTAAACATATGAAACAATGAAACATATGAAACAATGAAACTTATGAAACAATGGAACATATGAAACAATGGAACATATGAATCATATGAAACAATGGAACATATGAAACAGTGGAACATATGAAACCGTGGAACTTATGAAATAATGAAACAATGGAACATATGAAACATATGAAACAATGGACCATATGAAACAATGAAACATATGAAACAATGGAACATATGAAACAATGGAACAAATGAAACAATGAAACATATGAAACATATGAAACAATGAAACATATGAAACAAATGAATCAATGGAACAAATGAAACAATGAAAGATATGAAACATATGAAACAATGGAACATATGAAACAATGAAACATATGAAACAATGAAACATATGAAACAATGGAACATATGAAACAATGAAACATATGAAACAATGAAACATATGAAACAATGGAACATATGAAACAATTAAACATATGAAACAATGAAACTTATGAAACAATGGAACATATGAAACAATGGAACATATGAATCATATGAAACAATGGAACATATGAAACAGTGGAACATATGAAACCGTGGAACTTATGAAATAATGAAACAATGGAACATATGAAACATATGAAACAATGGACCATATGAAACAATGAAACATATGAAACAATGGAACATATGAAACAATGGAACAAATGAAACAATGAAACATATGAAACATATGAAACAATGAAACATATGAAACAAATGAATCAATGGAACAAATGAAACAATGAAAGATATGAAACAATGGAACATATGAAACAATTAAACATATGAAACAATGGAGCATATGAAACAATGAAACATATGAAACAATGGAACATATGAAACAATGGAACAAATGAAACAATGAAACATATGAAACAATGAAACATATGAAACAAATGAATCAATGGAACAAATGAAACAATGAAAGATATGAAACTATGGAACATATGAAACAATTAAACATATGAATCAATGGAACATATGAAACATATGAAACAATGGAACATATGAAACAATGGAACATATGAAACAATGAAACATATGAAACAATGGAACATATGAAACAATGGAACATATGAAACAATGAAACATATGAAACATATGAAACAATGGAACATATGAAACAATGAAACATATGAAACAATGAAACATATGAAACAATGGAATATATGAAACAATGGAACATATGAAACAATGGAACATATGAAATAATGGAATATATGAAACAATGGAACATATGAAACAATGGAACATATGAAACAATGGAACATATGGAACATATGAAACAATGGAACATATGAAACAATGGAACATATGAAACAATGAAACATATGAAACAATGGAACATATGAAACATTTGAAACAATGAAACATATGAAACAATGGAACATATGAAACATATGAAACAATGGAACATATGAAACATATGAAACAATGAAACATATGAAACATTGCAACATATGAACCAATGAAACATATGAAACAATGGAACATATGAAACAATGGAACATATGAAACAATGGAACATATGAAACAATTAAACATATGAAACAATGAATCATATGAAACAATGAAACATATGAAACAATGAAACATATGAAACAATGGAACATATGAAACAATGAAACATATGAAACAATGAAACATATGAAACAATGAAACATATGAAACAATGGAACATATGAAACAATTAAACATATGAAACAATGAAACATATGAAACAATGAAACTTATGAAACAATGGAACATATGAAACAATGGAACATATGAAACAATTAAACATATGAAACAATGGAACATATGAAACAGTGGAACATATGAAACCGTGGAACTTATGAAATAATGAAACAATGGAACATATGAAACATATGAAACAATGGACCATATGAAACAATGAAACATATGTAACAATGGAACATATGAAACAATGGAACAAATGAAACAATGAAACATATGAAACAATGGAACATATGAAACAATTAAACATATGAAACAATGGAGCATATGAAACAATGAAACATATGAAACAATGGAACATATGAAACAATGGAACAAATGAAACAATGAAACATATGAAACATATGAAACAATGAAACATATGAAACAAATGAATCAATGGAACAAATGAAACAATGAAAGATATGAAACAATGGAACATATGAAACAATTAAACATATGAAACAATGGAACATATGAAACATATGAAACAATGGAACATATGAAACAATGAAACATATGAAACAATGGAACATATGAAACAATGGAACATATGAAACAATGAAACATATGAAACATATGAAACAATGGAACATATGAAACAATGAAACATATGAAACAATGGAACATATGAAACAATGAAACATATGAAACAATGAAACATATGAAACAATGGAACATATGAAACAATTAAACATATGAAACAATGAAACATATGAAACAATGAAACTTATGAAACAATTGAACATATGAAACAACGGAACATATGAATCATATGAAACAATGGAACATATGAAACAGTGGAACATATGAAACCGTGGAACTTATGAAATAATGAAACAATGGAACATATGAAACATATGAAACAATGGACCATATGAAACAATGAAACATATGAAACATATGAAACAATGAAACATATGAAACAAATGAATCAATGGAACAAATGAAACAATGAAAGATATGAAACATATGAAACAATGGAACATATGAAACAATGAAACATATGAAACAATGAAACATATGAAACAATGGAACATATGAAACAATGAAACATATGAAACAATGAAACATATGAAACAATGGAACATATGAAACAATTAAACATATGAAACAATGAAACTTATGAAACAATGGAACATATGAAACAATGGAACATATGAATCATATGAAACAATGGAACATATGAAACAGTGGAACATATGAAACCGTGGAACTTATGAAATAATGAAACAATGGAACATATGAAACATATGAAACAATGGACCATATGAAACAATGAAACATATGAAACAATGGAACATATGAAACAATGGAACAAATGAAACAATGAAACATATGAAACATATGAAACAATGAAACATATGAAACAAATGAATCAATGGAACAAATGAAACAATGAAAGATATGAAACAATGGAACATATGAAACAATTAAACATATGAAACAATGGAGCATATGAAACAATGAAACATATGAAACAATGTAACATATGAAACAATGGAACAAATGAAACAATGAAACATATGAAACAATGAAACATATGAAACAAATGAATCAATGGAACAAATGAAACAATGAAAGATATGAAACTATGGAACATATGAAACAATTAAACATATGAATCAATGGAACATATGAAACATATGAAACAATGGAACATATGAAACAATGGAACATATGAAACAATGAAACATATGAAACAATGGAACATATGAAACAATGGAACATATGAAACAATGAAACATATGAAACATATGAAACAATGGAACATATGAAACAATGAAACATATGAAACAATGAAACATATGAAACAATGGAATATATGAAACAATGGAACATATGAAACAATGGAACATATGAAATAATGGAATATATGAAACAATGGAACATATGAAACAATGGAACATATGAAACAATGGAACATATGAAACAATGGAACAAATGAAACAATGAAACATATGAAACAGTGGAACATATGAAACAGTGAAACATATGAAACAATGGAACATATGAAACAGTGGAACATATGAAACAGTGAAACATATGAAACAATGGAACATATGAAACAATGGAACATATGAAACAATGGAACATATGAAACAATGGAACATATGAAACAATGGAACCTCTTCTTATTTCTATGTATGGAGAGTAGCTGTTTTCACACCTTATTGATGCAGTTTGTTCCCAATATATATTTCTAATCAGCCTGATGTCTTTTCCATCTATGCCTATTTCTTGAAGACATTTAATTAATTTTTCATGTTGGACTCTGTCAAAGGCCTTGCTGTAGTTTATGAAGCAAATATAGATACTTTTTTGGACTTCTATATATTTATCTATCACTAGCCGGATACTCAGTATAGCTTCTCTGGTTCCTTTGTTTTTCCTAAAACCGAATTGTTCTTCACCGACCTCCATGTCTATCTTGTTCTTAATTCTTTCATGTATTATCTTGAGAAGTATTTTTAGTTAGATGGCTCATTAGACTTATTGTTCGATATTCTGTACAGTCTACATCCCTGGGCTTCTTATGTAGTGGTATGAATATTGATGATGTTAGGTCTTTAGGTATATGGCCTGTTTCGTATTTGTCATTGCAAATTTCTGTGATAGTATCTACACCAAACTCATTTAGAGTTTTTATTATGTCTGCTGTTATGTTGTCAGAGCGTGCAGCTTTTCCATATTTTATTGAATTTATTGCATGTTCTACTTCTGATTTCAGTATTGCTGGTCCATCATTGTTGTGTATTGTTGGTTTTTTGTTTCGTTGGTCGTCAAACAGTTCTGTTACATAATCTGTCCATCTTGTGAGTGCTTCTGTTTTATCAAATATTATTTTACCATTTTTATCTTTAATGCAGCCACCCCCATTTATAGGATTTTTCTTATTTGTGATCAGCCTTATCTCCTTATGCATTAATTAGAAACAATGGAACATATGAAACAATGGAACATATGAAACAATGAAACATATGAAACATATGAAACATATGAATCAATGGAACATATGAAACATATGAAACAATGAAACATAAGAAACGTATGAAACATTTGAAACAATGAAACATAAGAAACATATGAAAAATATGAAACAAATAAACAATGGAACATATGAAACAATGGAACATATGAAACAATGAAACATATGAAACATATGAAACAATGAAACATATGAAACAATGTAACATATGAAACAATGTAACATATGAAACAATGGAACATATGAAACAATGGAACATATGAAACATATGAAACAATGGAACATATGAAACATATGAAACAATGAAACATATGAAACAATGGAACATATGAAACATATGAAACAATGGAACATATGAAACATATGAAACAATGAGACATATGAAACAATGAAATATATGAAACAATGGAACATATGAAACAATGTAACATATGAAACAATGGAACATATGAAACAATGGAACATATGAAACATATGAAACAATGGAACATATGAAACATATGAAACAATGAAACATATGAAACAATGGATCATATGAAACATATGAAACAATGGAACATGAAACATTTGAAACAATGAAACATAAGAAACATATGAAAAATATGAAACATATGAAACAATGGAACATATGAAACAATGGAACATATGAAACAATGAAACATATGAAACATATGAAACAATGAAATATATGAAACAATGAAACATATGAAACAATGAAACATATGAAACAATGAAACATATGAAACAATGGAACATATGAAACAGGGGAATTTATGAAACAATGGAACATATGAAACAATGGAACATATGAAACATATGAAACAATGGAACATATGATACAATGGAACATATGAAACAATGGAACATATGAAACATATGAAACAATGGAATATGAAACATTTGAAACAATGAAACATAAGAAACATATGAAAAATATGAAACATATGAAACAATGGAACATATGAAACAATGGAACATATGAAACATATGAAACATATGAATCAATGAAACATATAAAACAATGAAACATATGAAACAATGAAATATATGAAATAATGGAACATATGAAACAATGAAACATATGAAACAATGGAACATATGAAACAATGAAACATATGAAACAATGGAACATATGAAACAATGGAACATATGAAACAATGAAACATATGAAACATATGAAACAATGGAACATATGAAACAATGAAACATATGAAACAATGAAACATATGAAACAATGGAATATATGAAACAATGGAACATATGAAACAATGGAACATATGAAACAATGGAATATATGAAACAATGGAACATATGAAACAATGGAATATATGAAACAATGGAACATATGAAACAGTGGAACATATGAAACAATGAAACATATGAAACAATGGAATATATGAAACAATGGAACATACGAAACAATGGAACATATGAAACATGAAAAAAATGGAACATATGAAACAATGAAACATATGAAACAATGAAACATATGAAACAATGGAACATATGAAACAATGGAACATATGAAACAATGGAACATATGAAACATATGAAACAATGAAACAATTAAACATATAAAACAATGAAGCATATGAAACAATGGAACATATGAAACAGTGGAATTTATGAAACAATGGAACATATGAAACAATGGAACATATGAAACATATGAAACAATGGAACATATGATACAATGGAACATATGAAACAATGGAACATATGAAACATATGAAACAATGGAACATAAGAAACATATGAAAAAATTAAACAATGGAACATATGAAACATAGGAAACAATGAGATATATGAAACAATGAGACATATGAAACAATGAAATATATGAAACAATGGAACATATGAAACAATGGAACATATGAAACAATGAAACATATGAAACATATGAAACAATGAAACATTTGAAACAAATGAATCAATGGAACAAATGAAACAATGGAACATATGAAACAATTAAACATATGAAACAATGGAACATATGAAACAATGGAACATATGAACGAATGGAACATATGAAACAATGGAAAATATGAAACAATGGAACATATGAAACATATGAAACAATGAAACATAAGAAACATATGAAACATTTGAAACAATGAAACATAAGGAACATATGAAAAATATGAAACAAACAAACAATGGAACATATGAAACAATGGAACATGAAACAATGAAACATATGAAACAATGAAACATATGAAACAATGTAACATATGAAACAATGTAACATATGAAACAATGGAACATATGAAACAGTGGAACATATGAAACAATGAAACATATGGAACAATGAAACATATGGAACATATGAAACAATGGAACATATGATACAATGGAACATATGAAACATTTGAAACAATGAAACATAAGAAACATATGAAAAATATGAAACATATGAAACAATGGAACATATGAAATAATGGAACATATGAAACAATGAAACATATGAAACATATGAAACAATGAAATATATGAAACAATGAAACATATGAAACAATGAAACATATGAAACAATGGAACATATGAAACAGTGGAATTTATGAAACAATGGAACATATGAAACATATGAAACAATGGAACATATGAAACATATGAAACAATGAAACATATGAAACAATGGAACATATGAAACAATGAAACATATGAAACAATGGAACATATGAAACAATGGAACATATGAAACAATGGAACATATGAAACAATTAAACATATGAAACAATGAAACATATGAAACAATGAAACATATGAAACAATGAAACATATGAAACAATGGAACATATGAAACAATGAAACATATGAAACAATGAAACATATGAAACAATGAAACATATAAAACAATGAAACTTATGAAACAATGGAACATATGAAACAATGGAACATATGAATCATATGAAACAATGGAACATATGAAACAGTGGAACATATGAAACCGTGGAACTTATGAAATAATGAAACAATGGAACATATGAAATATATGAAACAATGGAACATATGAAACAATGGAACATATGAAACAATGGAACATATGAAACAATGGAACATATGAAACAATGGAACCTCTTCTTATTTCTATGTATGGAGAGTAGCTGTTTTCACACCTTATTGATGCAGTTTGTTCCCAATATATATTTCTAATCAGCCTGATGTCTTTTCCATCTATGCCTATTTCTTGAAGACATTTAATTAATTTTTCATGTTGGACTCTGTCAAAGGCCTTGCTGTAGTTTATGAAGCAAATAAAGATACTTTTTTGGACTTCTATATATTTATCTATCACTAGCCGGATACTCAGTATAGCTTCTCTGGTTCCTTTGTTTTTCCTAAAACCGAATTGTTCTTCACCGACCTCCATGTCTATCTTGTTCTTAATTCTTTCATGTATTATCTTGAGAAGTATTTTTAGTTAGATGGCTCATTAGACTTATTGTTCGATATTCTGTACAGTCTACATCCCTGGGCTTCTTATGTAGTGGTATGAATATTGATGATGTTAGGTCTTTAGGTATATGGCCTGTTTCGTATTTGTCATTGCAAATTTCTGTGATAGTATCTACACCAAACTCATTTAGAGTTTTTATTATGTCTGCTGTTATGTTGTCAGAGCGTGCAGCTTTTCCATATTTTATTGAATTTATTGCATGTTCTACTTCTGATTTCAGTATTGCTGGTCCATCATTGTTGTGTATTGTTGGTTTTTTGTTTCGTTGGTCGTCAAACAGTTCTGTTACATAATCTGTCCATCTTGTGAGTGCTTCTGTTTTATCAAATATTATTTTACCATTTTTATCTTTAATGCAGCCACCCCCATTTATAGGATTTTTCTTATTTGTGATCAGCCTTATCTCCTTATGCATTAATTTTGTCTTCTGTTGTATGGACATCTCCTCTATTTCACTGCATTTTGTTTCTAGCCATTGTTTTTTCGCTGTTCTGCACATGTTACGTATCTCCTTGTCTATACTTGAGTATTTTGGCGTATTTTTAGCTTTCTTTCTTTCTGTCATTTTCTCTAATATTTCATCTGTCATCCATGTTTGTTTGTTCTTTTTATTTTTTGTTGGTAAATTTTTACTTGATGTTTGAATACTTTTCTTTAGGCTTTCCAATTTATTGTCTATTTTCTCTTCTGGATTTTCCCTTCTGTATTGTTCCATGCACTCTATCATTAGATGTTCATATCTATTCTTTACATCTACAAGGTATTTTTGTTGTATGTCTGGTTGTTTTAGTGCTGATGTGTCTATCTGTGGTTCTTGGACTCCTCTATTTACTATCTTTTTAAGTTTGACATTTATTTTGCACAGCACTGGATTATGGTCAGAGTTGATATCTGCACCAGGGTATGTTTTGATGTTTTTGACACTATTTCCTCACAGAACTGTATAAGTCTTTCTCCTCTGTCATTTCTTGTCCCTAGTCCGAATTGCCCTACAATGTTCTTATGTCTTCCTTTCCCTATTTTTGCATTCATGTCTCCCATGACTATTAAAATGTCTGTTGATTTTACTGGTTTGAGTAGTTGTTGTAGATCTTCGTAGTACTGTTCTATTTCTTCTTCAGTGTAATCTGTAGTTGGTGCATAAGTTTGTATAATGGCCAGATCAAACGGTTTTGCTTTGATCTTTAGCAACATCATTCTGTCATTATATGTCCAGTACCCGCTGATATATTTTTCTATTTCTTTCCTGATTAGTATTCCTACCCCTCGTTCATGGTAATCTCCTCCTGAATGTATAAAACTAAAATGTTCCTTTCTTGTGTAACCAGCATCTTTCCATCTTGTCTCTGCTATTCCTAGAATATGTACATCTAATGCTTCTGTTTCTAATATTAAATTTTCTAGCTTTCCTGACTGGTGTAGTGTTCTAACATTCCATGTTCCTATTCTAATATGTTGTTTCCTAAACTTTAGATGTTGTTTATCCGTTGCTTGACTTTGGGGTGTACGTGGTACGGTCCCAGTCTTTTCCACGGTGGCCAGCCAATATTCATTATTATGCCCAGAACTTGCCTCTTGTGCGCCACACACTTTGCTGTTTCGCCGTTTGAGCCGTTGGTCCATTTGGATTCCTCCGCCCTAATGAATACGGTCGATTATTGTTGTTGCAGATATGTAAATAATGGTTGCACATATAAATAAAGAACTGAATTCTGCATATATTGGTGTAGGTTTTATTTGTGTGTGTGATACGAGACATGTAAGACAGTCTCAGATTTTCAACAAAACCTCCAATACGAGACAAGTAAGACAGTCTCAGATTTTCAACAAAACCTCCAATAACTTTTGACCTGTAAAACGATCATATTTAGTTGTATGTAGTACAAAGTTTATTATATTTATTTGTAATTATTCTGGAGAGGAAACACTTTTAAATAGACATAAATAACGCGCCATTCACGGAAAAATCGTTATAATTTCAAGGATTAAAAGGATTAAGCCTACAGGTGTGTCTTAAAATCCTTCTATAAACCTAGATCTAGTCTGTAAATGTATCGTTTGAACGTGGTTGATGTTTTTATATCAATTTAGATAAAGCAGCGTTGTGTAACTGTTTTTCGAGTGTGGAAATAACGTATATCTCATTAAATAATCATTTGAATAATAATCATTTATGATTTTAATGCAAATTCGATAAAATAAAAGTCTATAAAACCCAAATTCAATGTCATGTCGATGTTTTTGTTTGGAATTGTCAATATATTGTGAAAATATCGATATTCACGTGACATTTAACACATGGATGCACTAAAACTGCAGAAAAAAGGTAGTCACTTGAATAAAATACCAAATTTGTAAATCTAGTAACGAAAAATATTAAAAATTGGGGATTTTAAAATTAATTGAAGTGTATCTAGCAACGGCGGTCTACGGCGGCAAATATACTTGCCGCTCGCTAACTAGAGAAGGGGAAATGTTGGTGAATAAAGTTGCCGCACGTGTGTTAAACGTTAGACGCGTGAATTGAGTCTTAGCCAGTTAGAAGTCGAGAAAGAGAATTATAAAATCGATAGATAAATACAATTGATAGAGAAATAAATTAAAAGTCACTTTGCACTGAACAAATGTAATAGAAGAATTTTAATATTGCTAAAAAGTTATGTATAGAAATTACATTATGGAATACAGTGTTTATGCTCTGAGATTGAGATATTCCTATGTAAGAAAGACTGGAGCACAAATAGCTACACAGATAGGTAAATAACCAAAATATCGGTCAATAAAGGTCCCTTTAGGGCCAACAAGTCGATATTTGTCTGTGTTCTAATTGATATTGTGATATGTGATTATTTTATATTGATAGTTAACTTGAGTAAGCAGTGTACTTTAGTTGGTATTTACCACATATAGGTAAGAACGATATGGTTACATCACGTATACTTATCTTTACATAAAATTTGGTGAAACAGCATAGAATACGTCCAACAGGTGCAATTTATAAGCCAACTCTGGTGATAGATATTTCTGCAGATACGCCAGCGTCTACTAGTGCTTCTCGTCAGATCTTTTGCCTAACGACATCGTCTACTAGTGCTTCTCGTCAGATCTCTTGCCTATCGACATCGTCTACTGGTGTTTCTCGTCAGATCTCTTGCCTAACGACATCATCTACTAGTGCTTCTCGTCAGATCTCTTGCCTAACGACATCGTCTACTAGTGCTTCTCGTCAGATCTCTTGCCTAACGACATCGTCTACTAGTGCTTCTCGTCAGATCTCTTGCCTAACGACATCATCTACTAGTGCTTCTCGTCAGATCTCTTGCCTAACGACATCGTCTACTAGTGCTTCTCGTCAGATCTCTTGCCTAACGACATCGTCTACTAGTGCTTCTCGTCAGATCTCTTGCCTATCGACATCGTCTACTAGTGCTTCTCGTCAGATCTCTTGCCTATCGACATCGTCTACTAGTGTTTCTCGTCAGATCTCTTGCCTAACGACATCATCTACTAGTGCTTCTCGTCAGATCTCTTGCCTATCGACATCGTCTACTAGTGCTTCTCGTCAGATCTCTTGCCTATCGACATCGTCTACTAGTGCTTCTCGTCAGATCTCTTGCCTATCGACATCGTCTACTAGTGCTTCTCATCAGATCTCTTGCCTAACGACATCGTCTACTAGTGCTTCTCGTCAGATCTCTTGCCTATCGATTTGTCCAACTACAAATATTATCAACAATTGGATTTTTAAAAACGGATTGATCCGTGTATTAGCATACGGTAAAATTTCACATTTTTACCACACTGGTGTCTACAGACTTATTCATTTCTCTTCTACTGCTCCTGTGATTGTCTACTGTGTGAATGGTCATATGACATTGTAATACAATTTTCAGGTATATCTCGTAGTTATAGAGATAAAGACCAGTGTCAGGACACAATATAGCGACTGAAAATACGATGGCTGAGGCAACACAGGGTACCATAATACGTGTACCTATTCCCATTTGTTCTTATATTAGACATATTTATATTGAATAGAAAATTAATACAGACAAAATGTGTTTGATTAATCGTGAAGTCTTGGATATATGCAACAGACGTAACAATTTATTTTTGTGCGCCGTGCACATGGAAATACAATTAGGTAATAAAATGTTTTGATTTTTGGTAATAAAACAGATTTTGTTTAAGTAAACCGAAGTGTCTGAACAGACAGCGTATATCAGACAGCGTATATCATACAGCAAGCTATGCTAAACAGATATATGGTAACCTGATGGAAATGTTACAAGACTGTAACCTGGTGGAAATGTTACAAGGCGGGAATCTGGTGAAAATGTTAAAAGGCTGCAATCTGGTGGAAATGTTAAAGATAGTAACCAGGTGGAAATGTTACAAGACAGTAATCTGGTGGCAATGTTTCAAGGCTGTAAGTTGGTGGAAATGTTACAAGATGGTAACCTAATGAAAATGCTACAATACGGTAACTTGGTGGAAATGTTACAAGACTGTAACTTGGTGGAAATGTTACCTGGTGAAAATGTTACAAGACTTAACCTGGTGGAAATGTTACAATACGGTAACTTGGTGGAAATTTGAACAAAAACCTTTTTTTAAAATTTCTAACGTACCTTACATTGTCAACTTGGTACTTCGAAAAAATGTCTACTTTGGTGTGTACTCATTTTAAAATTATAAAATCTAATTATTATAACCAGAATTACTTTTACAACATGTAGGTAATGGTATCTGCTGCAACAGTGAGTTTTTGAATGACAATGTTTTTAAGATGAATACAAATGTGATAGTAATAAAATCATTTGCTTCTCCCTGATTTTTCTAACAATGAATTCTCCCTGAGACTTTCTGTTAATTTCTGTAAATGTAACGACGTGCGATGTTTATTTTGCTTTAAAAATTTAGCACTGTAGCATTGTACTCGGTTTCCGATATGTAGTCCGTCACACTCAACGAAGCGGCACTCATAGTACGTAACTCCGTAGATTCAAGTAATATTCCACAGGGATATCCGAAAAAAATTAACCTTATAAACAATACGACACGAGAAGGATTCGAACCCATGACCTCTTGAACACAAGGCGAACAGCTTAACCAAAATATTAGGGAGATCCCATTTATTTTGCTTGTGTTGAACAATACAAGTTAATTTTTCAAAAAAGAACAATTCATGGAAATCAATATTTCGTCTACTGTAATTTTTTAGAATTTAAACCAGTCATTTGTTGTTGAGTAAATATTCGCAATAGAATATGAATGATGTAAGGCCTGCACAATTTCAGAATCATTGAGCGTAAAATCAAGTGTCACGCCCACTACTTAAGAAAATTAACCATATAGTAAAACTCTCAAATGATATGCATGGTATCATGATGAAAAAACACATCAAAACAGATTAGTTGCATGCAAGCATAAATGACATTTGTCATATGTCTTAATGAAATTAACATATAGGTCCTAAAACATCATTTGATTTGTCATATGTCTAAATGAAATAAACAACTAAGTCCTGGTCAATCAGATTGTAGAAATAGTTCTTAAAAGAGACGTTTATTAATAAACGTTTGAATGGATTTATCACATTGATCGTCATTTGTGTTCACACTTTACAACTTCACACATTTTACTAATATAATTTGACACATTTTACTAATATAACTTCGCACAATTTACTAATATAACATCGCATAATTTAATAATATAACTTCACACAATTTACTAATATAACTTCACACAATTTACTAATATAACTTCACACAATTTACTAATATAACTTCACACAATTTACTAATATAACTTCACACAATTTACTAATATAACTTCACACAATTTACTAATATAACTTCGCACAATTTACTAATATAACTTCGCACAATTTACTAATATAACTTCGCACAATTTACTAATATAACTTCGCACAATTTACTAATATAACTTCGCACAATTTACTAATATAACTTCACACAATTTACTAATATAACTTCACACAATTTACTAATATAACTTCGCACAATTTACTAATATAACTTCGCACAATTTACTAATATAACTTCGCACAATTTACTAACACAGGCAACTGATGGTTCAGGATCCAGCTGTAGTAGTATTCCTATACGTTAATATCAAATATCGCATCTGCTGTACCCCTCACTGTTCATATAATGTTACTGAAACCAGCCTCTACCCTATTTACTTCAGATTTGCGTTGATTTTAAATTTATACTTTCTGTAAATTTTGGCATGTTGAAAAAAAAATTATATCACAGTAAACTGTATAACCACCTACACTAGCTTACCCAAACAAATTATACTTCAACTGCAGCTGTAGTACCCCCTATACCAACTTACCATAACAAATTATATCACAACAAATGGTAGTACCTCTTACAACATTGTATCAAACATTATGAAGATATCTTAATTCTTAGTTGGTCGTACTTTAGGAACAAAACGGTACACATTCTCCAGCAAGATCTCTCACTTTACTTACTCTTGTTAGAATCTAGCATTGTTTCAGTTCACTTCTCTGTGTATAAATATGTTAATTTTGTCTTGATTTATCTTTGTTTATATCTGGCATTGACAACTGTAGTGTGTTTTAATTCTAGCATTACCTGCCTTCCTGGTTTCAGTTCTAACAATGTTATATCTCTACAATCCTTCGTAATGACCTTCTTCGTCCAGTGAATTTGTTCTAGTGCTACAGAAAAGCAATATGAATGAAGTCAACAGGACCATGAACATAAATAAAAGAACGTTCATCATTTTGGAACTTTCTTCTATAACAGTATTTATGCACTCGCCAGTGCTCATGTCGCATATATGTTTGAGGCAAATATTTGGACACGACATATTACAGAAAAAACCATGATATCCATCTTGACAGTCGGTACAGCTGCCGTTGTTTGATGTACATAAGGTACTGTTGCAGTATGTGGGACAGTCATTCCAACACGTTTCTCCCCAAAATTTTTCAGTACAAACTATACAGTTGCCACTTTGGAAATTGCATAATTTATTCTTACAATTTTTTGGACATGGGTTTGAACACTTGCCACCAAAATAACCGACGTTACATGAAAAGCACATGCCTAGTTTATTGCATAATTTGTTTTTACATTGGTTCCCACAGGCAGTTGCACATTTATCACCAAAATATCCAGTCACACATGATCTGCATGTACCATTTTTCATATCGCAGACTTTCCCAGTACAATATCTTGGGCAGGGGCTAGAACATTTCTCTCCGTAATATCCCAAATTACAAGAATAGCATTTTCCAGTTTTATCATTACATTTTTTATCTTTACATTGTGTAGGACAAGCAGATGAACATTTCTCTCCAAAGAATCCTTTGTTGCAGGTAAAACAACTGCCATTTATAACGTTGCATTTGTTGTCCTTGCAATTTCCTGGACATGCTGTTAAGCATTTTACTCCAAAGAAACCAGTGGTGCAAGTAACACAGTTTCCAGATATGGGATCACACTTTCTGTTCATACAATTTGTATTACAACTATCTCTACACTTGGTACCAAAATAGCCATCTTTACAAGGAGTACATGCCCCGTTTGTAATACTACAGGAGTTATTCGCACATTGTGTGGAGCAGGCAGTTGAACAGAATTCTCCATAGAATCCATTCTCACAAGATGCACACTTTCCGTCTGTAAGATCACATATTTTGTTCAAGCAGTTTCTAGCACACGTAACGCTGCATTTCGGCCCATAATATTCATCTTCACATGAGAAACACGTGCCGTCAGAATTATCACAAGTATTGTTTTCACAATGTAAAGGACAGGTCTTGGAACATTTATCTCCATATCGACCGGCCTTACAAGCTAGACATGTGCCATTTATTGCATTACACAGACTGTTTTCACAATTTCTCGAACATGAGGTCAAGCATTTATATCCATAAAATCCACTGGTACAGTCCAAACAGTTGCCCGATATTCTATCACATGTGTTATTCATACAGTGAACTGGACATGGAATGTTACATTTATTTGCATAAAATCCAGTGGAACATGAACCACAAGAGCCATCAACATCGTCACATTTATCGTTGGTATCGTTAGCACAGTTGACTGGGCATGGAGTTAAGCATCGTTTCTCATAAAACCCATTTACACACGGTGAACAGGTAGCGTTCACTTTATTACATAATCTGTTTTCACAGTTCACGGAACAGTTCTGTAAACATTTGTCTCCATAAAATCCGCTGTCACACGAAGAGCAGTTTCCATATGTGAAATCACACTCATCGTTTTGACATTCTGCGGGACACTTTGTAAAACATTTGTCGTCATAAAATCCCACATCGCAGGAAAAACAGGTGCCATTAATTCCATCACATCGATCTTCCTGGCAGTTAGCTGGACAAGCTTCTGAGCACGTATGTCCAAAGAATCCTTCTACACAAGAATAACATGAACCATTTCTGTATTGACATCTACCTGATTCACAGTTTGTAGAACAGGAAATTAAACATTGATCGCCATAAAAGTTACCATTGCAGCCAAAACATGTCCCATCAGCACGACATGAAGCGTTCTCACAATTTATAGGGCAGGCATTCTCACATGTTTGTCCATAGTATCCAGTGTCACATGATAAACAGCTTCCGTCTGTGACTCTACACACATTGTTTTCACAGTGTTCAGGACAAGCTGTATCACAATTCTGCCCATAGAATCCAGGGTCACAAGTCAGACATGTACCTTCTGAGAAATGGCATCTGTCATCCTTACAGTTTGTAGGACACTTAGATAAACATCTCTTTCCATAGAAACTATCATTGCACGATCCCAGACAGGCACCATCGACAGAGCACGAATTGTTATAACACGTGGCCGGGCAAGCAGTGAAACATTTCTCTCCATAAAATCCACTTTTACAAGTGGAGCACGATCCACTTACAGCGTGGCACATTCCATTGTTACAATTATCAGGACAAGGACTTGAACAACCATGTCCATAGAATCCACGTAAACAACTCAAACATGTACCATTTCTCTTGTCACATCTATTGTTCTGACAGTTTGGGGAACATGACGACAAACATTTCTCTCCAAAATATCCAAACGCGCAGATTGAACACGTGCCATCGGTTGCGTTACATAAACGTGGTTGACAAAATTCTGGGCATGCAGTTAAACATAACTCACCATATATTCCAGAGTAGCAATTGCTGCATGTACCATGTACTTGATTGCATACTTTGTTTGGGCAGTTAGCGCGACATACCGTTAAACATTTGTAACCGAAATATCCCGCATTACAACTGGGACATTCACCGCTCGTTTTATTGCACCTGTTATTGGTACATTTTTCTGGACACCTCACAGTGCACGTCTCTCCGTAAAATCCATCGTCACACAAGTCGCAGGTACCATTCTCAAAGTTACACATATTATTTATACAGTTCTCAGGACAACTCGTTATGCATTTGTGTCCAAAATATCCAGTAGTACAAGACAAACACGCACCTTGTTTAATCTCGCATCTGTTATTTTTGCATCGAATGGAACAACGAGAACTACATGTCTCTCCATAAAAACCAGCTTTGCACGATGTACATGAACCATTTTTTGTAGAACATGAATTGTTAAAACAATTTATAGAACAGGTGGTTCCACACTTTTCTCCGTAAAATCCTTGTTTACAATCAACGCACAAACCAGTTCGACTGCAGTTATTGTTAAAGCAATTGGGTGGACAAGAAGATATGCATTTATCTCCATAGAATCCATTTTCACAAGAGTTACAAAGTCCATTTGAAGTGTTGCACAACTTACTCAGACAATGATTTGGACAGGCATGTGAGCACTTCTCATCGTAATATCCAACTACACAAGCCAAACAATCACCGTTTATAGCATTGCATTCTTTATTAAGACAATGTTCTGGACATGGGGTAGAACATGCCGACCCGTAAAATCCAATGCTACAAGGCCCACATTCACCGTTTCTATCTTGACAAACAGAATCCGAACAATCTGGAGGACAGGCTTGAGAGCAATTTTTGCCATAAAAACCTTCAATACATCTGTAACAGAATCCTGTATCTGGTTCACATTCTTGTAAGAGACATTGAAGAGAACATTGTGAAAGACACTTAAGTCCAAACGTTCCTACGGCACACGTGTCCTCACATAATAACCCTCTGAAACCTGGATTACATTCCAAACATATACCTAATCTGACTGAACATATTCCGCCACGATTACAGTTGACAGGGCATCGATACTCGCAATATATTCCATATAGACCAACAGGACATTCAGAGGTGCATTGTCCAGTGTAGGGAGAACACACCTGTCTTGAGTTACATTCACATGGTGTATTGCAGTACAATCCATAGTTATTAACAGGACAAGAGGGCTCTCCGTAAGTTTCTAATTCACAGATTGTTAATAACCCTTCACGTTCACCACTAACTAGTGTTAACATTTTCGCAACTTCAGTCTTGTTTAGTAGAACGATATATCTGGGTGCACTCAATCCAGGCTCTTTGTATGATTCAATCACAGAGCCATTAGATCTGACTGTATCTAAACCAAATCCTGTCAATCGTTCCTTAACAAGATCTCTGTTGTATATAATAATCGTATGCAGCAATCGATCAATTGAGAAAAATAAATTGAACCTACCAAATATCCATAAACCCACATGAGCTGTACTTGAACAAGAATGATAATCAAAGTCCGGATTTCTGTTTCCGTCAACAGCAAGAGGTGATGCGTAATGAAAACTCTCTGTATACGTAGAGCTTTGGTTGGTGTACTCTTTAAGAGCAAAGTTCCTGCCGCCTGAAATACTTAAACTGCATAAGCGTCCAACAACAGAACCTGCAATAGAAATCTGGTTTATGCGTGTAGTGAAATTACATTCAATGACGACAGTTTTGGTATTCATTCTGTACAACTGCTGGTCAGTGCACATCTGGGCTATATTATTGAATGTGAGACGGAACAGAAGGAGACTGCTGTCTTGATTGACAACTAGTTGCATCCATGAAAAGAATATTGGATATCTCAAGTTCAATGACAGGGAATCAGTTAAAACAGATGGCGAACACGTAGCGTCGTTTCCATCTGTCAAGTAAGATGGTGCATTGTTGACAACATCAGTAGCATCTCTGTACTGGCAGGCAAAACCTATCCAACCGACGACACATTTGCTTCCAGTATTACATTTACCTTGATTGTTACAATTGTTGCTAGTGCAGTGACATTGTAATTCACAAGCATTACCAAACCAACCAGCTGTACAAGCTGAATGTCCGCCATGAATAAGAAATGACTGATAAACAATGTTGACCAAGAGTGTATAGGACACAGTCATAGTTTGTCAGTATCTATCGTGTCCATTCACGAACACACCACAAGCACATCTCCAATACATCTGGTCTCAGACAAGGCTAATGTGATGTGTACACCGTAAACCAGTAATATAGTAGAAGAAAATATCCTATGCATATATATTTACGGCATCTTGTCTTTATCGTGAATTTAATTTTTGAATATTGTTCAGTAAATTACGTGGCTTGTAAATATAAAAATTCCCGTATTTTCCTTTAGGATAGCCAGCATAAATATCTCTGTACAAATATATATATATATATATATTAGTACAAATAAGACAAACGTATTCAGGAAAACTTGTATGTAAAAGTCTGTATATAGGAAAATGTACTTCAAAACAAACATGAAAGCAGACGTATACATCTGCGCAAAATATCGTTAAGTTGCCATTATTTCTTAGTTCCTCGCATATTTGGTGCACAACAGTGCGCACAATGTTCGATTTTTGTATTTTTTCCCGTTTTTCAATCCGTTATTTCTGCGCATCTTTAGGCACACACTTAAGTCGGCTTTTGTCTTTCTTTTTGCTTTATACACCTTTCTGCCTTACAACGTCAGCGGTAGACGAGTTCTTTGGAGATGGCTTTTTATGTGCTTTATATATGCTTCTTTTCGTTGACTCTTTTATTTCTGTAATCCATCGTTTGCAAGGTCTGCGCCTGGCATTGTATTTTTTTGTGTCCGTGTGAATGTCGTCTTCTTAGAATTCTATAATTTGTCTACGAGTGTGTTGGTTCTAAAGTCTAGATTTTCTAGACCTGTCATAATGTTGTTTCAGCGCCACAAGATGATTAATTCGTGTTTTAATCTATCGTAATGTTGTTTCAGATGTTATTCGAGTTCTGAAGATTCGAGCAAGCTAGTAGAAGGAGTTAAGGACTCCCCACAACATAGTCGGACCGACTAAAAGAGGCTAATTACTAAGTAGCACAATCAATCTGCGGGAAGCTAGGAAGCGCATATACACCAATAGGTTGACAAAAGTCGTTTCATAACTGAAAATTTCTAAGAATTAAGAGAAGCAAATCTAGAAGAACCATTCAAGGACAAGAGATAAGCAAATTAGAGAGAGATATATAAGCAAATTAGAGAGAGATAAGCAAATAGAGAGAGACAGATAAGCAAATTACAGAGAGATATATAAGCAAATTAGAGAGAGAGATAAGCAAATAGAGAGAGACAGATAAGCAAATTACAGAGCGATATATAAGCAAATTAGAGAGAGAGATAAGCAAATAGAGAGAGACAGATAAGCAAATTAGAGAGAGATATATAAGCAAATTAGAGAGAGAGATAAGCAAATAGAGAGAGACAGATAAGCAAATTAGAGAGAGAGATAAGCAAATAGAGAGAGAAATAAGCAAATTAGAGAGAGAGATAAGCAAATAGAGAGAGACAGATAAGCAAATTAGAGAGCGAGAGAGATAAGCAAATTATAGAGAGAGATAAGCAAATTATAGAGAGAGATAAGCAAATTATAGAGAGAGATAAGCAAATTATAGAGAGAGAGAGATAAGCAAATTATAGAGAGAGAGAGAGATAAGCAAATTATAGAGAGAGAGATAAGCAAATTAGAGAGAGAGATAAGCAAATAGAGAGAGACAGATAAGCAAATTATAGAGAGAGATAAGCAAATTATAGAGAGAGATAAGCAAATTATTTAGAGAGATAAGCAAATTATAGAGACAGATAAGCAAATTATAGAGAGAGAAAAGCAAATCAGAGAGAGAGATAAGCAAATTATAGAGAGAGAAGCAAATTAGGAGAGAGAGATAAGCAAATTATAGAGAGAGATAAGCAAATTAGAGAGAGAGATAAGCAAATTATAGAGAGAGATAAGCAAATTAGAGAGAGAGATAAGCAAATTATAGAGAGAGATAAGCAAATTATAGAGAGAGATAAGCAAATTATAGAGAGAGATAAGCAAATTAGAGAGAGAGATAAGCAAATAGAGAGAGACAGATAAGCACATTACAGAGAGATATATAAGCAAATAGAGAGAGACAGATAAGCAAATTAGAGAGCGAGAGATAAGCAAATAGAGAGAGACAGATAAGCAAATTAGAGAGCGAGAGATAAGCAAATTATAGAGAGAGAGATAAGCAAATTATAGAGAGAGAGATAAGCAAATTAGAGAGAGAGATAAGCAAATTATAGAGAGAGAAAGATAAGCAAATTAGAGAGAGAGATAAACAAATGAGAGAGAGAGATAAGCAAATAAGAGAGAGAGATAAGCAAATTAGAAAGAGAAAGAGATAAGCAAATTATAGAGAGAGAGAAAAGCAAATTATAGAGAGAGATAAGCAAATTATATATATAGAGAGAGATTAGCAAATTAGAGAGAGAGATAAGCAAATTATATATATAGAGAGAGATTAGCAAATTAGAGAGAGAGATAAGCAAATTATAGAGAGAGATAAGCAAATTATAGAGAGAGAGAGATAAGCAAATTAGAGAGAGAGATAAGCAAATTATAGAGAGAGAGAGAGATAAGCAAATTATAGAGAGAGATAAGAAAATTATAGAGAGAGAGAGATAAGCAAATTATAGAGAGAGATAAGCAAATTATAGAGAGAGAGAGATAAGCAAATTATAGAGAGAGAGAGATAATCAAATTATAGAGAGAGAGAGAGAGATAAGCAAATTAGAGAGAGAGAGAGATAAGCAAATTATAGAGAGAGAGAGAGAGATAAGTAAATTATAGAGAGAGAGATAAGCAAATTATAGAGAGAGATAAGCAAATTATAGAGAGAGATAAGCAAATTATAGAGAGAGATAAGCAAATTATAGAGAGAGATAAGCAAATTAGAGAGAGATAAGCAAATTATAGAGAGAGAGAGATAAGCAAATTATAGAGAGAGAGAGAGATAAGCAAATTATAGAGAGAGAGATAAGCAAATTAGAGAGAGAGATAAGCAAATAGAGAGAGACAGATAAGCAAATTAGAGAGATAAGCAAATAGAGAGAGACAGATAAGCAAATTATAGAGCGAGAGATAAGCAAATAGAGAGAGAGAGATAAGCAAATTAGAGAGCGAGAGATAAGCAAATTATAGAGAGAGAGATAAGCAAATTATAGAGAGAGAGATAAGCAAATTAGAGAGAAAGGTAAGCAAATTATAGAGAGAGAGATAAGCAAATTAGAGAGAGAGATAAACAAATTAGAGAGAGAGAGATAAGCAAATAAGAGAGAGAGATAAGCAAATTAGAAAGAGAGAGAGATAAGCAAATTATAGAGAGAGAGAAAAGCAAATTATAGAGAGAGATAAGCAAATTATATATATAGAGAGAGATTAGCAAATTAGAGAGAGAGATAAGCAAATTATATATATAGAGAGAGCTTAGCAAATTAGAGAGAGAGATAAGCAAAGTATAGAGAGAGAGATAAGCAAATTATAGAGAGAGAGAGAGATAAGCAAATTAGAGAGAGAGATAAGCAAATTATAGAGAGAGAGAGAGATAAGCAAATTATAGAGAGAGATAAGCAAATTATAGAGAGAGAGAGATAAGCAAATTATAGAGAGAGAGATAAGCAAATTATAGAGAGAGAGATAAGCAAATTATAGAGAGAGAGAGAGAGATAAGCAAATTATAGAGAGAGAGAGAGATAAGCAAATTATAGAGAGAGAGAGAGAGAGATAAGCAAATTATAGTGAGAGAGAGAGATTAGCAAATTAGAGAGAGAGATAAGCAAATTATATATATAGAGAGAGATTAGCAAATTAGAGAGAGAGATAAGCAAATTATAGAGAGAGGGATAAGCAAATTAGAGAGAGAGAGAGATAAGCAAATTAGAGAGAGAGATAAGCAAATTATATAGAGAGAGAGAGATAAGCAAATTATTGAGAGAGAGATAAGCAAATTATAGAGAGAGAGAGATAAGCAAATTATAGAGAGAGAGAGAGAGATAAGCAAATTATATATAGAGAGAGAGATAAGCAAATTATAGAGAGAGAGAAAGATAAGCAAATTATAGAGAGAGAGAGAGATAAGCAAATTATAGAGAGAGAGAGATAAGCAAATTAGAGAGAGAGATAAGCAAATTATAGAGAGAGATAAGCAAATTATAGAGAGAGATAAGCAAATTAGAGAGAGAGATAAGCAAATTATAGAGAGAGAGATAAGCAAATTAGAGAGAGAGATAAGCAAATAGAGAGAGACAGATAAGCAAATTAGAGAGAGAGATAAGCAAATAGAGAGAGACAGATAAGCAAATTAGAGAGCGAGAGATAAGCAAATAGAGAGAGACAGATGAGCAAATTAGAGAGCGAGAGATAAGCAAATTATAGAGAGAGAGAAAAGCAAATTATAGAGAGAGATAAGCAAATTATATATATAGAGAGAGATTAGCAAATTAGAGAGAGAGATAAGCAAATTATATATATAGAGAGAGATTAGCAAATTAGAGAGAGAGATAAGCAAATTATAGAGAGAGAGATAAGCAAATTATAGAGAGAGAGAGATAAGCAAATTAGAGAGAGAGATAAGCAAATTATAGAGAGAGAGATAAGCAAATTATAGAGAGAGATAAGAAAATTATAGAGAGAGAGAGAGATAAGCAAATTATAGAGAGAGATAAGCAAATTATAGAGAGAGAGAGATAAGCAAATTATAGAGAGAGAGAGAGATAATCAAATTATAGAGAGAGAGAGAGAGAGATAAGCAAATTAGGGAGAGAGAGAGAGATAAGCAAATTATAGAGAGAGAGAGAGATAAGTAAATTATAGAGAGAGAGATAAGCAAATTATAGAGAGAGATAAGCAAATTATAGAGAGAGATAAGCAAATTATAGAGAGAGATAAGCAAATTATAGAGAGAGATAAGCAAATTAGAGAGAGATAAGCAAATTATAGAGAGAGAGAGAGATAAGCAAATTATAGAGAGAGAGAGAGATAAGCAAATTATAGAGAGAGAGATAAGCAAATTAGAGAGAGAGATAAGCAAATAGAGAGAGACAGATAAGCAAATTAGAGAGATAAGCAAATAGAGAGAGACAGATAAGCAAATTATAGAGCGAGAGATAAGCAAATAGAGAGAGAGAGATAAGCAAATTAGAGAGCGAGAGATAAGCAAATTATAGAGAGAGAGATAAGCAAATTATAGAGAGAGAGATAAGCAAATTAGAGAGAAAGATAAGCATATTATAGAGAGAGAGATAAGCAAATTAGAGATAGAGATAAACAAATTAGAGAGAGAGAGATAAGCAAATAAGAGAGAGAGATAATCAAATTAGAAAGAGAGAGAGATAAGCAAATTATAGAGAGAGAGAAAAGCAAATTATAGAGAGAGATAAGCAAATTATATATATAGAGAGAGATTAGCAAATTAGAGAGAGAGATAAGCAAATTATATATATAGAGAGAGCTTAGCAAATTAGAGAGAGAGATAAGCAAAGTATAGAGAGAGAGATAAGCAAATTATAGAGAGAGAGAGAGATAAGCAAATTAGAGAGAGAGATAAGCAAATTATAGAGAGAGAGAGAGATAAGCAAATTATAGAGAGAGATAAGCAAATTATAGAGAGAGAGAGATAAGCAAATTATAGAGAGAGAGATAAGCAAATTATAGAGAGAGAGATAAGCAAATTATAGAGAGAGAGAGAGAGATAAGCAAATTATAGAGAGAGAGAGAGATAAGCAAATTATAGAGAGAGAGAGAGAGAGAGAGATAAGCAAATTATAGAGAGAGAGAGATAAGCAAATTATAGAGAGAGAGAGATTAGCAAATTAGAGAGAGAGATAAGCAAATTATATATATATAGAGAGATTAGCAAATTAGAGAGAGAGATAAGCAAATTATAGAGAGAGGGATAAGCAAATTATAGAGAGAGAGAGATAAGCAAATTAGAGAGAGAGATAAGCAAATTATAGAGAGAGAGAGAGATAAGCAAATTATTGAGAGAGAGATAAGCAAATTATAGAGAGAGAGAGATAAGCAAATTATAGAGAGAGAGAGAGATAAGCAAATTATATATATAGAGAGAGATAAGCAAATTATAGAGAGAGAGAGATAAGCAAATTATAGAGAGAGAGAGAGATAAGCAAATTATAGAGAGAGAGAGATAAGCAAATTAGAGAGAGAGATAAGCAAATTATAGAGAGAGATAAGCAAATTATAGAGAGAGATAAGCAAATTAGAGAGAGATAAGCAAATTATAGAGAGAGAGATAAGCAAATTAGAGAGAGAGATAAGCAAATAGAGAGAGACAGATAAGCAAATTAGAGAGAGAGATAAGCAAATAGAGAGAGACAGATAAGCAAATTAGAGAGCGAGAGATAAGCAAATTATAGAGAGAGAGAAAAGCAAATTATAGAGAGAGATAAGCAAATTATATATATATAGAGAGATTAGCAAATTAGAGAGAGAGATAAGCAAATTATAGAGAGAGAGATAAGCAAATTATAGAGAGAGAGAGATAAGCAAATTAGAGAGAGAGATAAGCAAATTATAGTGAGAGAGAGAGATAAGCAAATTATAGAGAGAGATAAGCAAATTATAGAGAGAGAGAGAGATAAGCAAATTATAGAGAGAGAGATAAGCAAATTATAGAGAGAGAGATAAGCAAATTATAGAGAGAGAGAGAGATAAGCAAATTATATATAGAGAGAGAGAGATAAGCAAATTATAGAGAGAGAGAGAGAGATAAGCAAATTATAGAGAGAGAGAGATAAGCAAATTATAGAGAGAGAGAGATTAGCAAATTAGAGAGAGCGATAAGCAAATTATAGAGAGAGAGAGAGAGATAAGCAAATTATAGAGAGAGATAAGCAAATTATAGAGAGAGATAAGCAAATTATAGAGAGAGAGATAAGCAAATTATAGAGATAGAGAGATAAGCAAATTATAGAGAGAGAGAGAGATAAGCAAATTATATATAGAGAGAGAGATAAGCAAATTATAGAGAGAGAGAGAGATAAGCAAATTATAGAGAGAGAGAGAGATAAGCAAATTATAGAGAGAGAGAGAGATAAGCAAATTAGAGAGAGAGATAAGCAAATTAGAGAGAGAGATAAGCAAATAGAGAGAGACAGATAAGCAAATTAGAGAGAGAGATAAGCAAATAGAGAGAGATAGATAAGCAAATTAGAGAGCGAGAGATAAGCAAATAGAGAGAGACAGATAAGCAAATTAGAGAGCGAGAGATAAGCAAATTATAGAGAGAGAGATAAGCAAATTATAGAGAGAGAGATAAGCAAATTAGAGAGAGAGATAAGCAAATTATAGAGAGAGAAAGATAAGCAAATTAGAGAGAGAGATAAACAAATTAGAGAGAGAGAGATAAGCAAATAAGAGAGAGAGATAAGCAAATTAGAAAGAGAGAGAGATAAGCAAATTATAGAGAGTGAGAAAAGCAAATTATAGAGAGAGATAAGCAAATTATATATATAGAGAGAGATTAGCAAATTAGAGAGAGAGATAAGCAAATTATATATATAGAGATTAGCAAATTAGAGAGAGAGATAAGCAAATTATATATATATAGAGAGATTAGCAAATTAGAGAGAGAGATAAGCAAATTATAGAGAGAGAGATAAGCAAATTATAGAGAGAGAGAGATAAGCAAATTAGAGAGAGAGATAAGCAAATTATAGTGAGAGAGAGAGATAAGCAAATTATAGAGAGAGATAAGCAAATTATAGAGAGAGAGAGAGATAAGCAAATTATAGAGAGAGAGATAAGCAAATTATAGAGAGAGAGAGAGATAAGCAAATTATAGAGAGAGAGAGAGATAAGCAAATTATAGAGAGAGAGAGAGATAAGCAAATTAGAGAGAGAGAGAGAGAGATAAGCAAATTATATAGAGAGAGAGAGAGATAAGCAAATTATAGAGAGAGAGATAAGCAAATTAGAGAGAGAGATAAGCAAATTATACAGAGAGAGAGATAAGCAAATTATAGAGAGAGAGATAAGCAAATTATAGAGAGAGAGAGAGATAAGCAAATTATAGAGAGAGAGATCAGCAAATTATAGAGAGAGAGAGAAATAAGCAAATTAGAGAGAGAGATAAGCAAATTAGAGAGAGAGAGAGAGTGATAAGCAAATTATAGAAAGAGAGAGAGATAAGCAAATTAGAGAGAGTGATAAGCAAATTAGAGAGAGAGAAAAGCAAATTATAGAGAGAGAGAGATAAGCAAATTATAGAGAGAGAGTGATAAGCAAATTATAGAGAGAGATAAGCAAATTAGAGAGAGAGAGATAAGCAAATTAGAGAGAGAGATAAGCAAATTAGAGAGAGAGATAAACAAATTAGAGAGAGAGAGATAAGCAAATTAGAGAGAGAGATAAGCAAATTATAGAGAGAGAGAATGATAAGCAAATTATATATATAGAGAGAGAGTGATAAGCAAAGTATAGAGAGAGAGATAAGCAAATTAGAGAGAGAGAGATAAGCAAATTAGAGAGAGAGATAAGCAAACTATAGAGAGAGAGAGATACGCAAATTATAGAGAGAGAGAGTGATAAGCAAATTATAGAGAGAGATAAGCAAATTAGAGAGAGAGATAAGCAAATTAGAGAGAGAGATAAGCAAATTATAGAGAGAGAGAAAGATAAGCAAATTAGAGAGAGAGATAAACAAATTAGAGAGAGAGATAAGTAAATAAGAGAGAGAGATAAGCAAATTAGAAAGAGAGAGAGATAAGCAAATTATAGAGAGAGAAAAGCAAATTATAGAGAGAGATAAGCAAATTATATATATAGAGAGAGATTAGCAAATTAGAGAGAGAGATAAGCAAATTATATATATAGAGAGAGATTAGCAAATTAGAGAGAGAGATAAGCAAATTATAGAGAGAGAGATAAGCAAATTATAGAGAGAGAGAGATAAGCAAATTAGAGAGAGAGATAAGCAAATTATAGAGAGAGAGAGAGATAAGCAAATTATAGAGAGAGATAAGCAAATTATAGAGAGAGAGATAAGAAAATTATAGAGAGAGATAAGCAAATTATAGAGAGAGAGATAAGCAAATTATAGAGAGAGAGAGAGATAATCAAATTATAGAGAGAGAGAGAGATAAGCAAATTATAGAGAGAGAGAGAGATAAGCAAATTATAGAGAGAGAGAGAGAGATAAGCAAATTATAGAGAGAGAGATAAGCAAATTATAGAGAGAGATAAGCAAATTATAGAGAGAGATAAGCAAATTATAGAGAGAGATAAGCAAATTATAGAGAGAGATAAGCAAATTCGAGAGAGAGATAAGCAAATTATAGAGAGAGAGAGATAAGCAAATTATATATATAGAGAGAGATAAGCAAATTATAGAGAGAGATAAGCAAATTAGAGAGAGAGATAAGCAAATAGAGAGAGACAGATAAGCAAATTAAAGAGAGAGATAAGCAAATAGAGAGAGACAGATAAGCAAATTATAGAGCGAGAGATAAGCAAATAGAGAGAGACAGATAAGCAAATTAGAGAGCGAGAGATAAGCAAATTATAGAGAGAGAGATAAGCGAATTAGAGAGAGAGAGATAAGCAAATTAGAGAGAGAGATAAGCAAATTATAGAGAGAGAGATAAGCAAATTAGAGAGAGAGATAAACAAATTAGAGAGAGAGATAAGCAAATAAGAGAGAGAGAGAGATAAGCAAATTAGAAAGAGAGATAGATAAGCAAATTATAGAGTGAGAGAAAAGCAAATTATAGAGAGAGATAAGCAAATTATATATATATAGAGAGATTAGCAAATTAGAGAGAGAGATAAGCAAATTATATATATAGAGAGAGATTAGCAAATTAGAGAGAGAGATAAGCAAATTATAGAGAGAGAGATAAGCAAATTAGAGAGAGAGATAAGCAAATAGAGAGAGACAGATAAGCAAATTAGAGAGAGAGATAAGCAAATAGAGAGAGACAGATAAGCAAATTAGAGAGCGAGAGATAAGCAAATTATAGAGAGAGAGAAAAGCAAATTATAGAGAGAGATAAGCAAATTATATATATATAGAGAGATTAGCAAATTAGAGAGAGAGATAAGCAAATTATAGAGAGAGAGATAAGCAAATTATAGAGAGAGAGAGATAAGCAAATTAGAGAGAGAGATAAGCAAATTATAGTGAGAGAGAGAGATAAGCAAATTATAGAGAGAGATAAGCAAATTATAGAGAGAGAGAGAGATAAGCAAATTATAGAGAGAGAGATAAGCAAATTATAGAGAGAGAGATAAGCAAATTATAGAGAGACAGAGATAAGCAAATTATATATAGAGAGAGAGAGATAAGCAAATTATAGAGAGAGAGAGAGAGATAAGCAAATTATAGAGAGAGAGAGATAAGCAAATTATAGAGAGAGAGAGAGATTAGCAAATTAGAGAGAGCGATAAGCAAATTATAGAGAGAGAGAGAGAGATAAGCAAATTATAGAGAGAGATAAGCAAATTATAGAGAGAGATAAGCAAATTATAGAGAGAGAGATAAGCAAATTATAGAGATAGAGAGATAAGCAAATTATAGAGAGAGAGAGAGATAAGCAAATTATATATAGAGAGAGAGATAAGCAAATTATAGAGAGAGAGAGAGATAAGCAAATTATAGAGAGAGAGAGAGATAAGCAAATTATAGAGAGAGAGAGAGATAAGCAAATTAGAGAGAGAGATAAGCAAATTAGAGAGAGAGATAAGCAAATAGAGAGAGACAGATAAGCAAATTAGAGAGAGAGATAAGCAAATAGAGAGAGATAGATAAGCAAATTAGAGAGCGAGAGATAAGCAAATAGAGAGAGACAGATAAGCAAATTAGAGAGCGAGAGATAAGCAAATTATAGAGAGAGAGATAAGCAAATTATAGAGAGAGAGATAAGCAAATTAGAGAGAGAGATAAGCAAATTATAGAGAGAGAAAGATAAGCAAATTAGAGAGAGAGATAAACAAATTAGAGAGAGAGAGATAAGCAAATAAGAGAGAGAGATAAGCAAATTAGAAAGAGATAGAGATAAGCAAATTATAGAGAGTGAGAAAAGCAAATTATAGAGAGAGATAAGCAAATTATATATATAGAGAGAGATTAGCAAATTAGAGAGAGAGATAAGCAAATTATATATATAGAGATTAGCAAATTAGAGAGAGAGATAAGCAAATTATATATATATAGAGAGATTAGCAAATTAGAGAGAGAGATAAGCAAATTATAGAGAGAGAGATAAGCAAATTATAGAGAGAGAGAGATAAGCAAATTAGAGAGAGAGAGATAAGCAAATTATAGTGAGAGAGAGAGATAAGCAAATTATAGAGAGAGATAAGCAAATTATAGAGAGAGAGAGAGATAAGCAAATTATAGAGAGAGAGATAAGCAAATTATAGAGAGAGAGAGATAAGCAAATTATAGAGAGAGAGAGAGATAAGCAAATTATAGAGAGAGAGATAAGCAAATTAGAGAGAGAGAGAGAGAGATAAGCAAATTATATAGAGAGAGAGAGATAAGCAAATTATAGAGAGAGAGATAAGCAAATTAGAGAGAGAGATAAGCAAATTATACAGAGAGAGAGATAAGCAAATTATAGAGAGAGAGATAAGCAAATTATAGAGAGAGAGAGAGATAAGCAAATTATAGAGAGAGAGATCAGCAAATTATAGAGAGAGAGAGAAATAAGCAAATTAGAGAGAGAGATAAGCAAATTAGAGAGAGAGAGAGAGTGATAAGCAAATTATAGAAAGAGAGAGAGATAAGCAAATTAGAGAGAGTGATAAGCAAATTAGAGAGAGAGAAAAGCAAATTATAGAGAGAGAGAGATAAGCAAATTATAGAGAGAGAGTGATAAGCAAATTATAGAGAGAGATAAGCAAATTAGAGAGAGAGAGATAAGCAAATTAGAGAGAGAGATAAGCAAATTAGAGAGAGAGATAAACAAATTAGAGAGAGAGAGATAAGCAAATTAGAGAGAGAGATAAGCAAATTATAGAGAGAGAGAATGATAAGCAAATTATATATATAGAGAGAGAGTGATAAGCAAAGTATAGAGAGAGAGATAAGCAAATTAGAGAGAGAGAGATAAGCAAATTAGAGAGAGAGATAAGCAAACTATAGAGAGAGAGAGATACGCAAATTATAGAGAGAGAGAGTGATAAGCAAATTATAGAGAGAGATAAGCAAATTAGAGAGAGAGATAAGCAAATTAGAGAGAGAGATAAGCAAATTATAGAGAGAGAGAAAGATAAGCAAATTAGAGAGAGAGATAAACAAATTAGAGAGAGAGATAAGTAAATAAGAGAGAGAGATAAGCAAATTAGAAAGAGAGAGAGATAAGCAAATTATAGAGAGAGAGAAAAGCAAATTATAGAGAGAGATAAGCAAATTATATATATAGAGAGAGATTAGCAAATTAGAGAGAGAGATAAGCAAATTATATATATAGAGAGAGATTAGCAAATTAGAGAGAGAGATAAGCAAATTATAGAGAGAGAGATAAGCAAATTATAGAGAGAGAGAGATAAGCAAATTAGAGAGAGAGATAAGCAAATTATAGAGAGAGAGAGAGATAAGCAAATTATAGAGAGAGATAAGCAAATTATAGAGAGAGAGATAAGAAAATTATAGAGAGAGATAAGCAAATTATAGAGAGAGAGATAAGCAAATTATAGAGAGAGAGAGAGATAATCAAATTATAGAGAGAGAGAGAGATAAGCAAATTATAGAGAGAGAGAGAGATAAGCAAATTATAGAGAGAGAGAGATAAGCAAATTATAGAGAGAGAGATAAGCAAATTATAGAGAGAGATAAGCAAATTATAGAGAGAGATAAGCAAATTATAGAGAGAGATAAGCAAATTATAGAGAGAGATAAGCAAATTCGAGAGAGAGATAAGCAAATTATAGAGAGAGAGAGAGATAAGCAAATTATATATATAGAGAGAGATAAGCAAATTATAGAGAGAGATAAGCAAATTAGAGAGAGAGATAAGCAAATAGAGAGAGACAGATAAGCAAATTAAAGAGAGAGATAAGCAAATAGAGAGAGACAGATAAGCAAATTATAGAGCGAGAGATAAGCAAATAGAGAGAGACAGATAAGCAAATTAGAGAGCGAGAGATAAGCAAATTATAGAGAGAGAGATAAGCAAATTAGAGAGAGAGAGATAAGCAAATTAGAGAGAGAGATAAGCAAATTATAGAGAGAGAGATAAGCAAATTAGAGAGAGAGATAAACAAATTAGAGAGAGAGAGATAAGCAAATAAGAGAGAGAGAGAGATAAGCAAATTAGAAAGAGAGATAGATAAGCAAATTATAGAGTGAGAGAAAAGCAAATTATAGAGAGAGATAAGCAAATTATATATATATAGAGAGATTAGCAAATTAGAGAGAGAGATAAGCAAATTATATATATAGAGAGAGATTAGCAAATTAGAGAGAGAGATAAGCAAATTATAGAGAGAGAGATAAGCAAATTATAGAGAGAGAGAGAGATAAGCAAATTAGAGAGAGAGATAAGCAAATTATAGAGAGAGAGAGATAAGCAAATTATAGAGAGAGAGATAAGCAAATTATAGAGAGAGAGAGAGATAAGCAAATTATAGAGAGAGAGAGAGATAAGCAAATTATATAGAGAGAGAGTGATTAGCAAATTAGAGAGAGAGATAAGCAAATTATATATATAGAGAGAGATTAGCAAATTAGAGAGAGAGATAAGCAAATTATAGAGAGAGGGATAAGCAAATTATAGAGAGAGAGAGATAAGCAAATTAGAGAGAGAGATAAGCAAATTATAGAGAGAGAGAGAGATAAGCAAATTATAGAGAGAGATAAGCAAATTATAGAGAGAGAGAGAGATAAGCAAATTATAGAGAGAGAGATAAGCAAATTATAGAGAGAGAGAGATAAGCAAATTATAGAGAGAGAGAGAGAGATAAGCAAATTATAGAGAGAGAGAGATATGCAAATTATAGAGAGAGAGAGAGATAAGCAAATTATAGAGAGAGAGAGAGAGATAAGCAAATTATAGAGAGAGAGATAAGCAAATTAGAGAGAGAGATAAGCAAATTATATATATAGAGAGAGATTAGCAAATTAGAGAGAGAGATAAGCAAATTATATATATAGAGAGAGATTAGCAAATTAGAGAGAGAGATAAGCAAATTATAGAGAGAGAGATAAGCAAATTATAGAGAGAGAGAGATAAGCAAATTAGAGAGAGAGATAAGCAAATTATAGAGAGAGAGAGAGATAAGCAAATTATAGAGAGAGATAAGCAAATTATAGAGAGAGAGATAAGAAAATTATAGAGAGAGATAAGCAAATTATAGAGAGAGAGATAAGCAAATTATAGAGAGAGAGAGAGATAATCAAATTATAGAGAGAGAGAGAGATAAGCAAATTATAGAGAGAGAGAGAGATAAGCAAATTATAGAGAGAGAGAGAGAGATAAGCAAATTATAGAGAGAGAGATAAGCAAATTATAGAGAGAGATAAGCAAATTATAGAGAGAGATAAGCAAATTATAGAGAGAGATAAGCAAATTATAGAGAGAGATAAGCAAATTCGAGAGAGAGATAAGCAAATTATAGAGAGAGAGAGAGATAAGCAAATTATATATATAGAGAGAGATAAGCAAATTATAGAGAGAGATAAGCAAATTAGAGAGAGAGATAAGCAAATAGAGAGAGACAGATAAGCAAATTAAAGAGAGAGATAAGCAAATAGAGAGAGACAGATAAGCAAATTATAGAGCGAGAGATAAGCAAATAGAGAGAGACAGATAAGCAAATTAGAGAGCGAGAGATAAGCAAATTATAGAGAGAGAGATAAGCAAATTAGAGAGAGAGAGATAAGCAAATTAGAGAGAGAGATAAGCAAATTATAGAGAGAGAGATAAGCAAATTAGAGAGAGAGATAAACAAATTATAGAGAGAGAGATAAGCAAATAAGAGAGAGAGAGAGATAAGCAAATTAGAAAGAGAGATAGATAAGCAAATTATAGAGTGAGAGAAAAGCAAATTATAGAGAGAGATAAGCAAATTATATATATATAGAGAGATTAGCAAATTAGAGAGAGAGATAAGCAAATTATATATATAGAGAGAGATTAGCAAATTAGAGAGAGAGATAAGCAAATTATAGAGAGAGAGATAAGCAAATTATAGAGAGAGAGAGAGATAAGCAAATTAGAGAGAGAGATAAGCAAATTATAGAGAGAGAGAGATAAGCAAATTATAGAGAGAGAGATAAGCAAATTATAGAGAGAGAGAGAGATAAGCAAATTATAGAGAGAGAGAGAGATAAGCAAATTATATAGAGAGAGAGTGATTAGCAAATTAGAGAGAGAGATAAGCAAATTATATATATAGAGAGAGATTAGCAAATTAGAGAGAGAGATAAGCAAATTATAGAGAGAGGGATAAGCAAATTATAGAGAGAGAGAGATAAGCAAATTAGAGAGAGAGATAAGCAAATTATAGAGAGAGAGAGAGAGATAAGCAAATTATAGAGAGAGATAAGCAAATTATAGAGAGAGAGAGAGATAAGCAAATTATAGAGAGAGAGATAAGCAAATTATAGAGAGAGAGAGATAAGCAAATTATAGAGAGAGAGAGAGATAAGCAAATTATAGAGAGAGAGAGATATGCAAATTATAGAGAGAGAGAGAGATAAGCAAATTATAGAGAGAGAGAGAGAGATAAGCAAATTATAGAGAGAGAGATAAGCAAATTAGAGAGAGAGATAAGCAAATTATAGAGAGAGATAAGCAAATTATAGAGAGAGATAAGCAAATTAGAGAGAGAGATAAGCAAATTATAGAGAGAGAGATAAGCAAATTATATAGAGAGAGAGAGATAAGCAAATTATAGAGAGAGAGATAAGCAAATTAGAGAGAGAGATAAGCAAATAGAGAGAGACAGATAAGCAAATTAGAGAGAGAGATAAGCAAATAGAGAGAGACAGATAAGCAAATTAGAGAGCGAGAGATAAGCAAATAGAGAGAGACAGATAAGCAAATTAGAGAGCGAGAGATAAGCAAATTATAGAGAGAGAGATAAGCAAATTATAGAGAGAGAGATAAGCAAATGAGAGAGAGAGATAAGCAAATTATAGAGAGAGAGAGATAAGCAAATTAGAGAGAGAGATAAACAAATTAGAGAGAGAGAGAGATAAGCAAATACGAGAGAGAGAGATAAGCAAATTAGAAAGAGAGAGAGATAAGAAAATTATAGAGAGAGAGAAAAGCAAATTATAGAGAGAGATAAGCAAATTATATATATAGAGAGAGATTAGCAAATTAGAGAGAGAGATAAGCAAATTATATATATATAGAGAGAGATTAGCAAATTAGAGAGAGAGATAAGCAAATTATAGAGAGAGAGATAAGCAAATTATAGAGAGAGAGAGATAAGCAAATTAGAGAGAGAGATAAGCAAATTATAGAGAGAGAGAGATAAGCAAATTATAGAGAGAGATAAGCAAATTATAGAGAGAGAGAGATAAGCAAACTATAGAGAGAGAGAGATAAGCAAATTATAGAGAGAGAGAGATAAGCATATTATAGAGAGAGAGAGAGATAAGCAAATTATAGAGAGAGAGAGAGATAAGCAAATTAGACAGAGAGAGAGAGATAAGCAAATTATAGAGAGAGAGAGAGATAAGCAAATTATAGAGAGAGAGATAAGCAAATTAGAGAGAGAGATAAGCAAATTATACAGAGAGAGAGATAAGCAAATTATAGAGAGAGAGATAAGCAAATTATAGAGAGAGAGAGATAAGCAAATTATAGAGAGAGAGATCAGCAAATTATAGAGAGAGAGAGAAATAAGCAAATTAGAGAGAGAGATAAGCAAATTAGAGAGAGTGATAAGCAAATTAGAGAGAGCGAAAAGCAAATTATAGAGAGAGAGAGATAAGCAAATTATAGAGAGAGAGTGATAAGCAAATTATAGAGAGAGAGATAAGCAAATTAGAGAGAGAGATAAGCAAATTAGAGAGAGATAAGCAAATTAGAGAGAGAGATAAACAAATTAGAGAGAGAGAGATAAGCAAATTAGAGAGAGAGATAAGCAAATTATAGAGAGAGAGAATGATAAGCAAATTATATATATAGAGAGAGAGTGATAAGCAAATTATAGAGAGAGAGAGAGATAAGCAAATTAGAGAGAGAGATAAGCAAATTAGAGTGAGAGATAAGCAAATTATAGAGAGAGAGATACGCAAATTATAGAGAGTGATAAGCAAATTATAGAGAGAGATAAGCAAATTAGAGAGAGAGATAAGCAAATTAGAGAGAGAGATAAGCAAATTATAGAGAGAGAGATAAGCAAATTATATATATAGAGAGAGAGATAAGCGAATCATATGTTTTTATGTTTCATATTTTTCATTCTTTGATATGTTTCATTGTTTCATATTTTTCATATGTTTCATATGTTCCATTGTTTCATATGTTCCATTGTTTCATTTGTTTCATTGTTTCATATGTTTCATTGTTTCATATGTTCCATTGTTTCATATGTTTCATTGTTTCATATGTTTCATTGTTTGATATGTTCCATTGTTTCAAATGGTTCATTGTTTCATACATATGAAACAATGAAACATAGGAAACAATGGAACATATGAAACAATGGAACATATGAAACAGTGGAACATATGAAACAGTGGAACATATGAAACAATGAAACAAATGAAACAATGGAACATATGATACATATGAAACAATGGAACATATGAAACATATGAAACATATGAAACATATGAAACAATGGAACATATGAAACAATGGAACATATGAACCATATGAAACATATGAAACATAGGAATATATGAAACAATGAAACATATGAAACTATGGAACATATGAAACAATGGAACATATGAAACAATGGAACATATGAAACAATGGAACATAAGAAACAATGGAACATACAAATAATGGGACATATGAAACAATGGAACATATGAAACAATGGAACATATGAAACAATGAAACATATGAAACAATAGAACATACGAAACAATGGGAAAATGGAACATATGAAACAATGGAACATATGAAACAATGGAACATATGAAACATATGAAACATGTTAAAAATATGAAACAAATGAAACATATGAAACATATGAAACATATGAAACAATGAAACATATGAAACAATGGAACATATGAAACAGTGGAACATATGAAACAGTGGAACATATGAAACAATCAAACATATGAAACAATGGAACATATGAAACAATGAAACATATAAAACAATCAAACATATGAAACAATGGAACATATGAAACAATAGAACATATGAAACAATGGAACATATAGAACATATGAAACAATGGAACATATGAAACATATGAAACAATGAAACATATTAAACAATGAAACATATGAAACAATGAAACATATGAAACAATGAAACATATAAAACAATGAAACTTATGAAACAATTGAACATATGAAACAATGGAACATATGAAACTTATGAAACAATGGAACATATGAAACAGTGGAACATATGAAACCGTGGAACTTATGAAACAATGGAACATATGATACATATGAAACAATGGAACATTTGAAACATATGAAACATATGAAAAATATGAAACACATGAAACATATGAAACATATGAAACATATGAAACATATGAAACATATGAAACATAGGAACATATGAAACAATGAAACATATGAAACAATGGAACATATGAAAGAATGGAACATATGAAACAATGGAACATATGAAACAATGGAACATATGAAACAATGGAACATATGATACAATGGAATATATGAAACAATAAACATATGAAACAATCAAACATATGAAACAATGGAACATATGAAACAATAGAACATATGAAACAATGGAACATATGAAACATATGAAACAATGAAACATATGAAACAATGAAACATATGAAACAATGAAAAATATGAAATAATGAAATATATGAAACTATGGAACATATGAATCATATGAAACAATGGAACATATGAAACAATGGAACATACGAAACAATGAAACATATGAAACAATGAAACATATGAATTATTTTATACGTTCCATTGTTTCATGTGTTTCACTGTTTCATATGTTTCATTGTTTCATATGTCCCACTGTTTCATATGTTTCACTGTTTCATATGTTCCATTGTTTCATATGTTCCATTGTTTCATATGTTTCATTGTTTCATATGTTGCATTGTTTCATTTTTTTCATTGTTTCATATGTTTCGTTGTTTCATATGTTTCATATGTTACATTGTTTTATATGTTTCATTGTTTCATATGTTGAATTGTTTCATATGTTCCACTGTTTCATATGTTCCACTGTTTCATATGTTCCACTGTTTCATATGTTCCATTGTTTCATATGTTTCATTGTTTCATATGTTTCATATGTTTCATATGTTTCATATGTTTCATTTGTTTCATATTTTTAATATGTTTCATATGTTTCATATGTTCCATTGTTACATATGTTCCATTGTTTCATATGTTCCATTGTTTCATATGTTCCATTTTCCCATTGTTTCGTATGTTCTATTGTTTCATATGTTTCATTGTTTCATATGTTCCATTGTTTCATGTTCCATTGTTTCATATGTCCCATTATTTGTATGTTCCATTGTTTCCTATGTTCCATTGTTTCATATGTTAAATTCTTTCAAATGTTCCATTGTTTCATATGTTCCATTGTTTCATATGTTCCATTGTTTCATATGTTCCATAGTTTCATATGTTTCATTGTTTCATATATTCCTATGTTTCATATGTTTCATATGTTCCACTGTTTCATATGTTCCATTGTTTCATATGTTTCATATGTTCCATTGTTTCATATGTTCCATTGTTTCCTATGTTTCATTGTTTCATATGTATGAAACAATGAACCATTTGAAACAATGGAACATATGAAACAATGAAACATATGAAACAATGAAACATATGAAACAATGGAACATGTGAAACAATGAAACATATGAAACAATGAAACAAATGAAACAATGGAACATATGAAACATATAAAAAATATGAAACAATGAAACATATGAAAGAATGAAAAATATGAAACAATGAAACATATGATTTGCTTATCTCTCTCTCTATATATATAATTTGCTTATCTCTCTCTATAATTTGCTTATCTCTCTCTCTAATTTGCTTATCTCTCTCTCTAATTTGCTTATCTCTCTCTCTCTCAATAAGTTGTTTATCACTCTCTCTCTTTATAATTTGCTTATCATTCTCTCTCTCTATAATTTGCTTATCTCTCTCTCTAATTTGCTTATCTCTCTCTCTAATTTGTTTATCTCTCTCTCTAATTTGCTTATCTCTCTCTCTAATTTGCTTATCTCTCTCTCTAATTTGCTTATCTCTCTCTCTATAATTTGCTTATCACTCTCTCTCTCTATAATTTGCTTATCTCTCTCTCTAATTTGCTTATCTCTCTCTCTTTCTATAATTTGCTTATCACTCTCTCTCTCTCTAATTTGCTTATCTCTCTCTCTAATTTGCTTATTTCTCTCTCTCTCTATAATTTGCTGATCTCTCTCTCTCTAATTTGCTTATCACTCTCTCTCTCTATAATTTGCTTATCTCTCTCTCTCTATAATTTGCTTATCTCTCTCTCTCTATAATTTGCTTATCTAAGGACACTTAGATAAACATCTCTTTCCATAGAAACTATCATTGCACGATCCCAGACAGGCACCATCGACAGAGCACGAATTGTTATAACACGTGGCCGGGCAAGCAGTCAAACATTTCTCTCCATAAAATCCACTTTTACAAGTGGAGCACGATCCACTTACAGCGTGGCACATTCCATTGTTACAATTATCAGGACAAGGACTTGAACAACCATGTCCATAGAATCCACGTAAACAACTCAAACATGTACCATTTCTCTTGTCACATCTATTGTTCTGACAGTTTGGGGAACATGACGACAAACATTTCTCTCCAAAATATCCAAACGCGCAGATTGAACACGTGCCATCGGTTGCGTTACATAAACGTGGTTGACAAAATTCTGGGCATGCAGTTAAACATAACTCACCATATATTCCAGAGTAGCAATTGCTGCATGTACCATGTACTTGATTGCATACTTTGTTTGGGCAGTTAGCGCGACATACCGTTAAACATTTGTAACCGAAATATCCCGCATTACAACTGGGACATTCACCGCTCGTTTTATTGCACCTGTTATTGGTACATTTTTCTGGACACCTCACAGTGCACGTCTCTCCGTAAAATCCATCGTCACACAAGTCGCAGGTACCATTCTCAAAGTTACACATATTATTTATACAGTTCTCAGGACAACTCGTTATGCATTTGTGTCCAAAATATCCAGTAGTACAAGACAAACACGCACCTTGTTTAATCTCGCATCTGTTATTTTTGCATCGAATGGAACAACGAAAACTACATGTCTCTCCATAAAAACCAGCGTTGCACGATGTACATGAACCATTTTTTGTAGAACATGAATTGTTAAAACAATTTATAGAATAGGTGGTTCCACACTTTTCTCCGTAAAATCCTTGTTTACAATCAAAGCACAAACCAGTTCGACTGCAGTTATTGTTAAAGCAATTGGGTGGACAAGAAGATATACATTTATCTCCATAGAATCCATTTTCACAAGAGTTACAAAGTCCATTTGAAGTGTTGCACAACTTACTCAGACAATGATTTGGACAGGCATGTGAGCACTTCTCATCGTAATATCCAACTACACAAGCCAAACAATCACCGTTTATAGCATTGCATTCTTTATTAAGACAATGTTCTGGACATGGGGTAGAACATGCCGACCCGTAAAATCCAATGCTACAAGGCCCACATTCACCGTTTCTATCTTGACAAACAGAATCCGAACAATCTGGAGGACAGGCTTGAGAGCAATTTTTGCCATAAAAACCTTCAATACATCTGTAACAGAATCCTGTATCTGGTTCACATTCTTGTAAGAGACATTGAAGAGAACATTGTGAAAGACACTTAAGTCCAAACGTTCCTACGGCACACGTGTCCTCACATAATAACCCTCTGAAACCTGGATTACATTCCAAACATATACCTAATCTGACTGAACATATTCCGCCACGATTACAGTTGACAGGGCATCGATACTCGCAATATATTCCATATAGACCAACAGGACATTCAGAGGTGCATTGTCCAGTGTAGGGAGAACACACCTGTCTTGAGTTACATTCACATGGTGTATTGCAGTACAATCCATAGTTATTAACAGGACAAGAGGGCTCTCCGTAAGTTTCTAATTCACAGATTGTTAATAACCCTTCACGTTCACCACTAACTAGTGTTAACATTTTCGCAACTTCAGTCTTGTTTAGTAGAACGATATATCTGGGTGCACTCAATCCAGGCTCTTTGTATGATTCAATCACAGAGCCATTAGATCTGACTGTATCTAAACCAAATCCTGTCAATCGTTCCCTAACAAGATCTCTGTTGTATATAATAATCGTATGCAGCAATCGATCAATTGAGAAAAATAAATTGAACCTACCAAATATCCATAAACCCACGTGAGCTGTACTTGAACAAGAATGATAATCAAAGTCCGGATTTCTGTTTCCGTCAACAGCAAGAGGTGATGCGTAATGAAAACCCTCTGTATACGTAGTACTTTGGTTGGTGTACTCTTTAAGAGCAAAGTTCCTGCCGCCTGAAATACTTAAACTGCATAAGCGTCCAACAACAGAACCTGCAATAGAAATCTGGTTTATGCGTGTAGTGAAATTACATTCAATGACGACAGTTTTGGTATTCATTCTGTACAACTGCTGGTCAGTGCACATCTGGGCTGTATTATTGAATGTGAGACGGAACAGAAGGAGACGGCTGTCTTGATTGACAACTAGTTGCATCCATGAAAAGAATATTGGATATCTCAAGTTCAATGACAGGGAATCAGTTAAAACAGATGGCGAACACGTAGCGTCGTTTCCATCTGTCAAGTAAGATGGTGCATTGTTGACAACATCAGTAGCATCTCTGTACTGGCAGGCAAGACCTATCCAACCGACGACACATGTGCCTCCAGTATTACATTTACCTTGATCGTTACAATTGTTTCTAGTACAGTGACATTGTAATTCACAAGCATTACCAAACCAACCAGCTGTACAAGCTGAATGTCCGCCATGAATAAGAAATGACAGATAAACAATGTTGACCAAGAGTGTATAGGACACAGTCATAGTTTGTCAGTATCTATCGTGTCCATTCACGAACACACCACAAGCACATCTCCAATACATCTGGTCTCAGACAAGGCTAATGTGATGTGTACACCGTAAACCAGTAATATAGTAGAAGAAAATATCCTATGCATATATATTTACGGCATCTTGTCTTTATCGTGAATTTAATTTTTGAATATTGTTCAGTAAATTACGTGGCTTGTAAATATAAAAATTCCCGTATTTTCCTTTAGGATAGCCAGCATAAATATCTCTGTACAAATATATATATATATATATATTAGTACAAATAAGACAAACGTATTCAGGAAAACTTGTATGTAAAAGTCTGTATATAAGAAAATGTACTTCAAAACAAACATAAAAGCAGACGTATACATCTGCGCAAAATATCGTTAAGTTGCCATTATTTCTTAGTTCCTCGCATATTTGGTGCACAACAGTGCGCACAATGTTCGATTTTTGTAATTTTTTCCCGTTTTTCAATCCGTTATTTCTGCGCATCTTTAGGCACACACTTAAGTCGGCTTTTGTCTTTCTTTTTGCTTTATACACCTTTCTGCCTTACAACGTCAGCGGTAGAAGAGTTCTTTGGAGATGGCTTTTTATGTGCTTTATATATGCTTCTTTTCGTTGACTCTTTTATTTCTGTAATCCATCGTTTGCAAGGTCTGCGCCTGGCATTGTATTTTTTTGTGTCCGTGTGAATGTCGTCTTCTTAGAATTCTATAATTTGTCTACGAGTGTGTTGGTTCTAAAGTCTAGATTTTCTAGACCTGTCATAATGTTGTTTCAGCGCCACAAGATAATTAATTCGTGTTTTAATCTATCGTAATGTTGTTTCAGATGTTATTCGAGTTCTGAAGATTCGAGCAAGCTAGTAGAAGGAGTTAAGGACTCCCCACAACATAGTCGGACCGACTAAAAGAGGCTAATTACTAAGTAGCACAATCAATCTGCGGGAAGCTAGGAAGCGCATATAGACCAATAGGTTGACAAAAGTCGTTTCATAACTGAAAATTTCTAAGAATTAAGAGAAGCAAATCTAGAAGAACCATTCAAGGACAAGAGATAAGCAAATTAGAGAGAGATATATAAGCAAATTAGAGAGAGAGATAAGCAAATAGAGAGAGACAGATAAGCAAATTACAGAGAGATATATAAGCAAATTAGAGAGAGAGATAAGCAAATAGAGAGAGACAGATAAGCAAATTAGAGAGAGAGATAAGCAAATAGAGATAGAGATAAGCAAATAGAGAGAGACAGATAAGCAAATTAGAGAGAGAGATAAGCAAATAGAGAGAGACAGATAAGCAAATTAGAGAGAGAGATAAGCAAATAGAGAGAGACAGATAAGCAAATTACAGAGAGATATATAAGTAAATTAGAGAGAGAGATAAGCAAATAGAGAGAGAGAGATAAGCAAATAGAGAGAGACAGATAAGCAAATTACAGAGAGATATATAAGCAAATTACAGAGAGAGATAAGCAAATAGAGAGAGATAAGCAAATAGAGAGAGAGAGATAAGCAAATAGAGAGAGATATAAGCAAATTAGAGAGAGAGATAAGCAAATTAGAGAGAGATATAAGCAAATAGAGAGAGACAGATAAGCAAATTAGAGAGCGAGAGATAAGCAAATTATAGAGAGAGAGATAAGCAAATTAGAGAGAGATATAAGCAAATTAGAGATAGAGATAAGCAAATAGAGAGAGACAGATAAGCAAATTAGAGAGCGAGAGATAAGCAAATTATAGAGAGAGATAAGAAAATTAGAGAGAGATATAAGCAAATTAGAGAGAGAGATAAGCAAAAAGAGAGAGACAGATAAGCAAATTAGAGAGAGAGATAAGCAAATAGAGAGAGACAGATAAGCAAATTACAGAGAGATATATAAGCAAATTAGAGAGAGAGATAAGCAAATAGAGATAGAGATAAGCAAATAGAGAGAGACAGATAAGCAAATTAGAGAGAGAGATAAGCAAATAGAGATAGAGATAAGCAAATAGAGAGAGACAGATAAGCAAATTAGAGAGAGAGATAAGCAAATAGAGAGAGACAGATAAGCAAATTAGAGAGAGAGATAAGCAAATAGAGAGAGACAGATAAGCAAATTACAGAGAGATATATAAGTAAATTAGAGAGAGAGATAAGCAAATAGAGAGAGAGAGAGATAAGCAAATAGAGAGAGACAGATAAGCAAATTACAGAGAGATATATAAGCAAATTACAGAGAGAGATAAGCAAATAGAGAGAGAGATAAGCAAATAGAGAGAGAGAGATAAGCAAATAGAGAGAGATATAAGCAAATTAGAGAGAGAGATAAGCAAATTAGAGAGAGATATAAGCAAATAGAGAGAGACAGATAAGCAAATTAGAGAGCGAGAGATAAGCAAATTATAGAGAGAGAGATAAGCAAATTAGAGAGAGATATAAGCAAATTAGAGATAGAGATAAGCAAATAGAGAGAGACAGATAAGCAAATTAGAGAGCGAGAGATAAGCAAATTATAGAGAGAGATAAGCAAATTAGAGAGAGATATAAGCAAATTAGAGAGAGAGATAAGCAAAAAGAGAGAGACAGATAAGCAAATTAGAGAGCGAGAGATAAGCAAATTATAGAGAGAGAGATAAGCAAATTATAGAGAGAGAGATAAGCAAATTAGAGAGAGAGATAAGCAAATTATAGAGAGAGAGAGATAAGCAAATTAGAGAGAGAGATAAACAAATTAGAGAGAGAGAGATAAGCAAATAGAGAGAGACAGATAAGCAAATTAGAGAGAGAGATAAGCAAATAGAGAGAGAGATAAGCAAATTAGAGAGAGAGATAAGCAAATAGAGAGAGACAGATAAGCAAATTAGAGAGCGAGAGATAAGCAAATTATAGAGAGAGAGATAAGAAATTATAGAGAGCGAGAGATAAGCAAATTAGAGAGAGAGATAAGCAAATTATAGAGAGAGAGATAAGCAAATTAGAGAGAGAGATAAACAAATTAGAGAGAGATATAAGCAAATAAGAGAGAGAGAGATAAGCAAATTAGAAAGAGAGAGAGATAAGCAAATTATAGAGAGAGAGAAAAGCAAATTATAGAGAGAGATATGCAAATTATATATATAGAGAGAGATAAGCAAATTAGAGAGAGAGATAAGCAAATTATATATATAGATAGAGATTAGCGAATTAGAGAGAGAGATAAGCAAATTATAGAGAGAGAGATAAGCAAATTAGAGAGAGAGATAAGCAAATTAGAGAGAGAGATAAGCAAATTATAGAGAGAGAGATAAGCAAATTATAGAGAGAGAGATAAGCAAATTATAGAGAGAGAGAGATAATCAAATTATATAGAGAGAGAGTGATAAGCAAATTAGAGAGAGAGAGAGATCAGCAAATTATAGAGAGAGAGAGAAATAAGCAAATTAGAGAGAGAGATAAGCAAATTAGGGAGAGAGAGAGTGATAAGCAAATTATAGAAAGAGAGAGAGATAAGCAAATTAGAGAGAGTGATAAGCAAATTAGAGAGAGAGATAAGCAAATTATAGAGAGAGAGATAAGCAAATTATAGAGAGAGAGAGTGATAAGCAAATTATAGAGAGAGAGATAAGCAAATTAGAGAGAGAGATAAGCAAATTAGAGAGAGAGAGATAAGCAAATTAGAGAGAGAGATAAACAAATTAGAGAGAGAGAGATAAGCAAATTAGAGAGAGAGATAAGCAAATTATAGAGAGAGAGAGAATGATAAGCAAATTATAGAGAGAGAGAGTGATAAGCAAATTATAGAGAGAGAGAGATAAGCAAATTAGAGAGAGAGATAAGCAAATTAGAGAGAGAGAGATAAGCAAATTATAGAGAGAGAGAGAGATAAGCAAACTATAGAGACAGAGAGTGATAAGCAAATTAGAGAGAGAGATAAGCAAATTATAGAGAGAGATAAGCAAATTATATATATAGAGAGAGAGATAAGCAAATCATATGTTTCATTGTTTCATATTTTTCATTCTTTCATATGTTTCATTGTTTCATATTTTTCATATGTTTCATATGTTCCATTGTTTCATATGTTCCATTGTTTCATTTGTTTCATTGTTTCATATGTTTCATTGTTTCATATGTTCCATTGTTTCATATGTTTCATTGTTTCATATGTTTCATTGTTTCATATGTTCCATTGTTTCAAATGGTTCATTGTTTCATACATATGAAACAATGAAACATAGGAAACAATGGAACATATGAAACAATGGAACATATGAAACATATGAAACACTGGAACATATGAAACAGTGGAACATATGAAACAGTGGAACATATGAAACAATGAAACAAATGAAACAATGGAACATATGAAACAATAGAACATATGAAACAATGAAACAAATGAAACAGTGGAACATATGAAACAATGGAACATATGAAACAATGGAACTTATGATACATATGAAACAATGGAACATATGAAACATATGAAACATATGAAACATATGAAACAATGGAACATATGAAACAATGGAACATATGAAACATATGAAACATATGAAACATATGAAACATAGGAATATATGAAACAATGAAACATATGAAACTATGGAACATATGAAACAATGGAACATATGAAACAATGGAACATATGAAACAATGGAACATATGAAAGAATTGAACATATGAAACAATGGAACATAAGAAACAATGGAACATACGAAACAATGGGAAAATGGAACATATGAAACAATGGAACATATGAAACAATGGAACATATGAAACAATGGAACATATGAAACAATGGAACATATGAAACAATGAAACATATGAAACAATAAAACATATGAAACAATAGAACATACGAAACAATGGGAAAATGGAACATATGAAACATTGGAACATATGAAACAATGGAACATATGAAACAATGGAACATATGAAACAATGGAACATATGAAACAATGAAACATATGAAACAATAGAACATACGAAACAATGGGAAAATGGAACATATGAAACAATGGAACATATGAAACAATGGAACATATGTAACAATGGAACATATGAAACATATGAAACAATGGAACATATGAAACAATGGAACATATGAAACAGTGGAACATATGAAACAGTGGAACATATGAAACAGTGGAACATATGAAACAATGAAACATATGAAACAATGAAACATATAAAACAATGGAACATATGAAACATATGAAACAACGAAACATATGAAACAATGAAAAAAATGAAACAATGCAACATATGAAACAATGAAACATATGAAACAATGGAACATATGAAACAATGGAACATATGAAACAGTGGAACATATGAAACAATGGAACATATGAAACAATGAAACATATGAAACAATGGAACATATGAAACAATGGAACATATGAAACAATGGAACATATTAAATAATGGAACATATGAAACAATGAAACATATGAAACAATGAAACACATGAAACAATGGAACATATAAAATAATGCATATGTTTCATTGTTTCATATGTTTCATTGTTTCGTATGTTCTATTGTTTCATATGTTCCATTGTTTCATATGTTTTATATGTTCCATAGTTTCATATATTTCATTATTTCATATTTTTCATTGTTTCATATGTTTCATTGTTTCATATGTTTCATTGTTTCATATATTTCATTATTTCATATTTTTCATTGTTTCATATGTTTCATTGTTTCATATGTTTCATTGTTTCATATGTTTCATGTGTTTCATATTTTTCATATGTTTCATATGTTTCAAATGTTCCATTGTTTCATATGTTCCATTGTTTCATTGTTTCATAAGTTACACGGTTTCATATGTTCCATTGTTTCATTGTTTCATAAGTTCCACGGTTTCATATGTTCCACTGTTTCATATGTTCCATTGTTTCATAAGTTTCATATGTTTCATTGTTTCATATGTTCAATTGTTTCATAAGTTTCATTGTTTTATATGTTTCATTGTTTCATATGTTTCATTGTTTCATATGTTTCATTGTTTAATATGGTACATTGTTTCATATGTTTCTTATGTTCCATTGTTTCATATGTTTCATATGTTCCATTGTTTCATATGTTCCATTGTATCATATGTTCCATTGTTTCATATGTTTCATATGTTCCATTGTTTCATATGTTCCATTGTTTCATAAATTCCACTGTTTCATATGTTCCATTGTTTCATATGCTTCATTGTTTCAGATGTTTCACTGTTTCATTGTTTCATATGTTTCATTGTTTCATATGTTCCATTGTTTCATATGTTCCATTGTTTCATATGATTCATTGTTTCATTTGTTTCATTGTTTCATATGTTCCATTTTTTCATTTATTTCATGTGATCCATTGTTTCATATGTTCCATTGTTTCATATGTTCCATTGTTTCTTATGTTTCATTGTTTCATATGTTCCACTGTTTCATATGTTCCATTGTTTCATATGTTCCATTGTTTCATATGTTCCATTGTTTCATATATTTCATTGTTTCATATGTTTCATTGCTTCATATGATTCATTGTTTCATATGTTCCATTGTTTCATATGTTCCATTGTTTCATATGTTCAATTGTTGTATATGTTCCATTGTTTCATATGTTCCATTGTTTCATATGTTCCATTGTTTCATATGTTTCATTGTTTCATATGTTCCATTGTTTCATATGTTCCACTGTTTCATATGTTCCATTGTTTCATATGTTCCATTGTTTCATATGTTCCATTGTTTCATATGTTCCATTGTTTCATATGTTCCATTGTTTCATATGTTCCATTGTTTCATATGTTCCATTGTTTCATATGTTCCATTGTTTCATATGTTCCATTGTTTCATATGTTCCATTGTTTCATATATTCCATTGTTTCATATGTTCCATTGTTTCATATGTTCCATTGTTTCATATATTCCATTGTTTCATATGTTTCATTGCTTCATATGATTCATTGTTTCATATGTTCCATTGTTTCATATGTTTCATATGTTTCATTGTTTCATATGTTTCATTGTTTCATATGTTCCATTGTTTCATATGTTTCATTGTTTCATATGTTCCAATGTTTCATATGTTTCATATGTGTCATTGTTTCATATGTTCCATATGTTTCATTGTTTCATATGTTCCATTGTTTCATATGTTACATTGTTTCATATGTTCCATCATTTCATATATTTCATTGTTTCATATGTTTCATTGTTTTATATATTTCATTGTTTCATATGTTTTATATGTTTATATGTTTCATATGTTTCATTGTTTCATATGTTCCATTGTTTCATATGTTCAATTGTTTCATATGTTTCATATTTTTCATATGTTTCTTATGTTTCATTGTTTCAAATGTTTCATATATTCCATTGTTTCATATGTTTCATATGATCCGTTGTTTCATATGTTTCATTGTTTCATATGTTTCATATGTTCCATTGTTTCATATGTATCATATGTTCCATTGTTTCATATGTTCCATTGTATCATATGTTCCATTGTTTCATATGTTTCATATGTTCCATTGTTTCATATGTTCCATTATTTCATAAATTCCACTGTTTCATATGTTCCATTGTTTCATATGTTACATTGTTTCATATGTTCCATTGTTTCATATATTTCATTGTTTCATATGTCTCATTGTTTCATATGTTCCATATGTTTCATATGTTCCATTGTTTCATATGTTCCATTATTTCATAAATTCCACTGTTTCATATGTTCCATTGTTTCATATGTTACATTGTTTCATATGTTCCATTGTTTCATATATTTCAGTGTTTCATATGTCTCATTGTTTCATATGTTCCATATGTTTCATTGTTTCATATGTTCCATTGTTTCATATGTTCCATTGTTTCATCTGTTACATTGTTTCATATATTTCATTGTTTCATATGTCTCATTGTTTCATATGTTTCATTGTTTCATATGTTTCATATGTTTCATTGTTTCATATGTTCCATTGTTTCATATTTTCCATTGTTTCATTGTTTCATATGTTTCATATGTTCCATTGTTTCATATGTTCCATTGTTTCATATGTTACATTGTTTCATATGTTTCATTGTTTCATATGTTTCATTGTTTCATATGTTCCATTTTTTTCATATGTTTCATATGTTTCATTGTTTCATATGTTCCACTGTTTCATATGTTCCAGTGTTTCATATGTTCCATTGTTTCATATGTTCCATTGTTTCATATATTCCATTGTTTCATATGTTCCAGTGTTTCATATGTTCCATTGTTTCATATATTTCATTGTTTCATATGTTTCATTGTTTCATATGTTTCATTGTTTCATATGTTCCATTGTTTCATATGTTTCATATGTTTCATTGTTTCATATGTTCCATTGTTTCATATGTTCCATTGTTTCATATGTTTCATCATTTCATTTGTTCCATTGTTTCATATGTTCCATTGTTTCATTGTTTCATAAGTTCCACGGTTTCATATGTTCCATTGTTTCATTGTTTCATAAGTTCCACGGTTTCATATGTTCCCCTGTTTCATAAGTTTCATATGTTCCATTGTTTCATATGTTCAATTGTTTCATAAGTTTCATTGTTTTATATGTTTCATTGTTTCATATGTTTCATTGTTTCATATGTTTCATTGTTTAATATGGTACATTGTTTCATATGTTTCTTATGTTCCATTGTTTCATATGTTTCATATGTTCCATTGTTTCATATGTTCCATTGTATCATATGTTCCATTGTTTCATATGTTTCATATGTTCCATTGTTTCATATGTTCCATTGTTTCATAAATTCCACTGTTTCATATGTTCCATTGTTTCATATGCTTCATTGTTTCAGATGTTTCACTGTTTCATTGTTTCATATGTTTCATTGTTTCATATGTTCCATTGTTTCATATGTTCCATTGTTTCATATGATTCATTGTTTCATATGATTCATTGTTTCATATGTTCCATTTTTTCATATATTTCATATGATCCATTGTTTCATATGTTCCATTGTTTCATATGTTCCAGTGTTTCATATATTTCATTGTTTCATATGTTTCATTGCTTCATATGATTCATTGTTTCATATGTTCCATTGTTTCATATGTTCCATTGTTTCATATGTTCCATTGTTTCATATGTTCCATTGTTTCATATGTTCCATTGTTTCATATGTTCCATTGTTTCATATGTTTCATTGTTTCATATGTTCCATTGTTTCATATGTTCCACTGTTTCATATGTTCCATTGTTTCATATGTTCCATTGTTTCATATGTTCCATTGTTTCATATGTTCCATTGTTTCATATGTTCCATTGTTTCATATGTTCCATTGTTTCATATGTTCCATTGTTTCATATGTTCCATTGTTTCATATGTTCCATTGTTTCATATATTCCATTGTTTCATATGTTCCATTGTTTCATATGTTCCATTGTTTCATATATTCCATTGTTTCATATGTTTCAGTGCTTCATATGATTCATTGTTTCATATGTTCCATTGTTTCATATGTTTCATATGTTTCATTGTTTCATATGTTTCATTGTTTCATATGTTCCATTGTTTCATATGTTTCATTGTTTCATATGTTCCAATGTTTCATATGTTTCATATGTGTCATTGTTTCATATGTTCCATATGTTTCATTGTTTCATATGTTCCATTGTTTCATATGTTCCAATGTTTCATATGTTTCATATTTTTCATATGTTTCTTATGTTTCATTGTTTCAAATGTTTCATATATTCCAATGTTTCATATGTTTCATATGATCCATTGTTTCATATGTTTCATTGTTTCATATGTTTCATATGTTCCATTGTTTCATATGTTTCATATGTTCCATTGTTTCATATGTTCCACTGTATCATATGTTCCATTGTTTCATATGTTTCATATGTTCCATTGTTTCATATGTTCCATTATTTCATAAATTCCACTGTTTCATATGTTCCATTGTTTCATATGTTACATTGTTTCATATGTTCCATTGTTTCATATATTTCATTGTTTCATATGTCTCAGTGTTTCATATATTCCATATGTTTTATTGTTCCATATGTTTCATTGTTTCATATGTTCCATTGTTTCATATGTTCCATTGTTTCATCTGTTACATTGTTTCATATATGTCATTGTTTCATATGTCTCATTGTTTCATATGTTTCATTGTTTCATATGTATCATATGTTTCAGTGTTTCATATGTTCCATTGTTTCATATTTTCCATTGTTTCATTGTTTCATATGTTTCATATGTTCCATTGTTTCATATGTTCCATTGTTTCATATGTTACATTGTTTCATATGTTTCATTGTTTCATATGTTTCATTGTTTCATATGTTCCATTTTTTTCATATGTTTCATCTGTTCCATTGTTTCATATGTTCCATTGTTTCATATGTTCCATTGTTTCATATGTTTCATTGTTTCATATGTTCCACTGTTTCAGATGTTCCATTGTTTCATATGTTCCATTGTTTCATATATTCCATTGTTTCATATGTTCCAGTGTTTCATATGTTCCATTGTTTCATATATTCCATTGTTTCATAAGTTTCATTGTTTTATATGTTTCATTGTTTCATATGTTTCATTGTTTCATATGTTTCATTGTTTAATATGGTACATTGTTTCATATGTTTCTTATGTTCCATTGTTTCATATGTTTCATATGTTCCATTGTTTCATATGTTCCATTGTATCATATGTTCCATTGTTTCATATGTTTCATATGTTCCATTGTTTCATATGTTCCATTGTTTCATAAATTCCACTGTTTCATATGTTGCATTGTTTCATATGCTTCATTGTTTCAGATGTTTCACTGTTTCATTGTTTCATATGTTTCATTGTTTCATATGTTCCATTGTTTCATATGTTCCATTGTTTCATATGATTCATTGTTTCATTTGTTTCATTGTTTCATATGTTCCATTTTTTCATATATTTCATGTGATCCATTGTTTCATATGTTCCATTGTTTCATATGTTCCATTGTTTCTTATGTTTCATTGTTTCATATGTTCCACTGTTTCATATGTTCCATTGTTTCATATGTTCCATTGTTTCATATGTTCCATTGTTTCATATATTTAATTGTTTCATATGTTTCATAGCTTCATATGATTCATTGTTTCATATGTTCCATTGTTTCATATGTTCCATTGTTTCATATGTTCCATTGTTGTATATGTTCTATTGTTTCATATGTTCCATTGTTTCATATGTTCCATTGTTTCATATGTTTCATTGTTTCATATGTTCCATTGTTTCATATGTTCCACTGTTTCATATGTTCCATTGTTTCATATGTTCCATTGTTTCATATGTTCCATTGTTTCATATGTTCCATTGTTTCATATGTTCCATTGTTTCATATGTTCCATTGTTTCATATGTTCCATTGTTTCATATGTTCCATTGTTTCATATGTTCCATTGTTTCATATGTTCCATTGTTTCATATATTCCATTGTTTCATATGTTCCATTGTTTCATATGTTCCATTGTTTCATATATTCCATTGTTTCATATGTTTCATTGCTTCATATGATTCATTGTTTCATATGTTCCATTGTTTCATATGTTTCATATGTTTCATTGTTTCATATGTTTCATTGTTTCATATGTTCCATTGTTTCATATGTTTCATTGTTTCATATGTTCCAATGTTTCATATGTTTCATATGTGTCATTGTTTCATATGTTCCATATGTTTCATTGCTTCATATGTTCCATTGTTTCATATGTTACATTGTTTCATATGTTCCATCATTTCATATATTTCATTGTTTCATATGTTTCATTGTTTTATATATTTCATTGTTTCATATGTTTTATATGTTTCATATGTTTCATATGTTTCATTGTTTCATATGTTCCATTGTTTCATATGTTCCATTGTTTCATATGTTTCATATTTTTCATATGTTTCTTATGTTTCATTGTTTCAAATGTTTCATATATTCCATTGTTTCATATGTTTCATATGATCCGTTGTTTCATATGTTTCATTGTTTCATATGTTTCATATGTTCCATTGTTTCATATGTATCATATGTTCCATTGTTTCATATGTTCCATTGTACCATATGTTCCATTGTTTCATATGTTTCATATGTTCCATTGTTTCATATGTTCCATTATTTCATAAATTCCACTGTTTCATATGTTCCATTGTTTCATATGTTACATTGTTTCATATGTTTCATATGTTCCATTGTTTCATATGTTCCATTATTTCATAAATTCCACTGTTTCATATGTTCCATTGTTTCATATGTTACATTGTTTCATATGTTCCATTGTTTCATATATTTCATTGTTTCATATGTCTCATTATTTCATATGTTCCATATGTTTCATATGTTCCATTGTTTCATATGTTCCATTATTTCATAAATTCCACTGTTTCATATGTTCCATTGTTTCATATGTTACATTGTTTCATATGTTCCATTGTTTCATATATTTCATTGTTTCATATGTCTCATTGTTTCATATGTTCCATATGTTTCATTGTTTCATATGTTCCATTGTTTCATATGTTCCATTGTTTCATCTGTTACATTGTTTCATATATTTCATTGTTTCATATGTCTCATTGTTTCATATGTTTCATTGTTTCATATGTTTCATATGTTTCATTGTTTCATATGTTCCATTGTTTCATATTTTCCATTGTTTCATTGTTTCATATGTTTCATATGTTCCATTGTTTCATATGTTCCATTGTTTCATATGTTACATTGTTTCATATGTTTCATTGCTTCATATGTTTCATTGTTTCATATGTTCCATTTTTTTCATATGTTTCATATGTTCCATTGTTTCATATGTTCCATTGTTTCATATGTTCCATTGTTTCATATGTTTCATTGTTTCATATGTTCCACTGTTTCATATGTTCCAGTGTTTCATATGTTCCATTGTTTCATATGTTCCATTGTTTCATATATTCCATTGTTTCATATGTTCCAGTGTTTCATATGTTCCATTGTTTCATATATTCCATTGTTTCATATGTTTCATTGTTTCATATGTTTCATTGTTTCATATGTTCCATTGTTTCATATGTTTCATATGTTTCATTGTTTCATATGTTCCATTGTTTCATATGTTCCATTGTTTCATATGTTTCATCATTTCATTTGTTCCATTGTTTCAAATGTTCCATTGTTTCATTGTTTCATAAGTTCCACGGTTTCATATGTTCCACTGTTTCATAAGTTTCATATGTTCCATTGTTTCATATGTTGAATTGTTTCATAAGTTTCATTGTTTTATATGTTTCATTGTTTCATATGTTTCATTGTTTCATATGTTTCATTGTTTAATATGGTACATTGTTTCATATGTTTCTTATGTTCCATTGTTTCATATGTTTCATATGTTCCATTGTTTCATATGTTCCATTGTATCATATGTTCCATTGTTTCATATGTTTCATATGTTCCATTGTTTCATATGTTCCATTGTTTCATAAATTCCACTGTTTCATATGTTCCATTGTTTCATATGCTTCATTGTTTCAGATGTTTCACTGTTTCATTGTTTCATATGTTTCATTGTTTCATATGTTCCATTGTTTCATATGTTCCATTGTTTCATATGATTCATTGTTTCATATGATTCATTGTTTCATATGTTCCATTTTTTCATATATTTCATATGATCCATTGTTTCATATGTTCCATTGTTTCATATGTTCCAGTGTTTCATATATTTCATTGTTTCATATGTTTCAGTGCTTCATATGTTCCATTGTTTCATATGTTTCATTGTTTCATATGTTCCATTGTTTCATATGTTCCACTGTTTCATATGTTCCATTGTTTCATATGTTCCATTGTTTCATATGTTCCATTGTTTCATATGTTCCATTGTTTCATATGTTCCATTGTTTCATATGTTCCATTGTTTCATATGTTCCATTGTTTCATATGTTCCATTGTTTCATATATTCCATTGTTTCATATGTTCCATTGTTTCATATGTTCCATTGTTTCATATATTCCATTGTTTCATATGTTTCATTGCTTCATATGATTCATTGTTTCATATGTTCCATTGTTTCATATGTTTCATATGTTTCATTGTTTCATATGTTTCATTGTTTCATATGTTCCATTGTTTCATATGTTTCATTGTTTCATATGTTCCAATGTTTCATATGTTTCATATGTGTCATTGTTTCATATGTTCCATATGTTTCATTGTTTCATATGTTCCATTGTTTCATATGTTCCAATGTTTCATATGTTTCATATTTTTCATATGTTTCTTATGTTTCATTGTTTCAAATGTTTCATATATTCCATTGTTTCATATGTTTCATATGATCCATTGTTTCATATGTTTCATTGTTTCATATGTTTCATATGTTCCATTGTTTCATATGTTTCATATGTTCCATTGTTTCATATGTTCAACTGTATCATATGTTCCATTGTTTCATATGTTTCATATGTTCCATTGTTTCATATGTTCCATTATTTCATAAATTCCACTGTTTCATATGTTCCATTGTTTCATATGTTACATTGTTTCATATGTTCCATTGTTTCATATATTTCATTGTTTCATATGTCTCATTGTTTCATATGTTCCATATGTTTTATTGTTCCATATGTTTCATTGTTTCATATGTTCCATTGTTTCATATGTTTCATTGTTTCATATGTTCCATTGTTTCATATGTTCCACTGTTTCATATGTTCCATTGTTTCATATGTTCCATTGTTTCATATGTTCCATTGTTTCATATGTTCCATTGTTTCATATGTTCCATTGTTTCATATGTTCCATTGTTTCATATGTTCCATTGTTTCATATGTTCCATTGTTTCATATATTCCATTGTTTCATATGTTCCATTGTTTCATATGTTCCATTGTTTCATATATTCCATTGTTTCATATGTTTCATTGCTTCATATGATTCATTGTTTCATATGTTCCATTGTTTCATATGTTTCATATGTTTCATTGTTTCATATGTTTCATTGTTTCATATGTTCCATTGTTTCATATGTTTCATTGTTTCATATGTTCCAATGTTTCATATGTTTCATATGTGTCATTGTTTCATATGTTCCATATGTTTCATTGTTTCATATGTTCCATTGTTTCATATGTTCCAATGTTTCATATGTTTCATATTTTTCATATGTTTCTTATGTTTCATTGTTTCAAATGTTTCATATATTCCATTGTTTCATATGTTTCATATGATCCATTGTTTCATATGTTTCATTGTTTCATATGTTTCATATGTTCCATTGTTTCATATGTTTCATATGTTCCATTGTTTCATATGTTCCACTGTATCATATGTTCCATTGTTTCATATGTTTCATATGTTCCATTGTTTCATATGTTCCATTATTTCATAAATTCCACTGTTTCATATGTTCCATTGTTTCATATGTTACATTGTTTCATATGTTCCATTGTTTCATATATTTCATTGTTTCATATGTCTCATTGTTTCATATGTTCCATATGTTTTATTGTTCCATATGTTTCATTGTTTCATATGTTCCATTGTTTCATATGTTCCATTGTTTCATCTGTTACATTGTTTCATATATGTCATTGTTTCATATGTCTCATTGTTTCATATGTTTCATTGTTTCATATGTATCATATGTTTCATTGTTTCATATGTTCCATTGTTTCATATTTTCCATTGTTTCATTGTTTCATATGTTTCATATGTTCCATTGTTTCATATGTTCCATTGTTTCATATGTTACATTGTTTCATATGTTTCATTGTTTCATATGTTTCAGTGTTTCATATGTTCCATTTTTTTCATATGTTTCATATGTTCCATTGTTTCATATGTTCCATTGTTTCATATGTTTCATTGTTTCATATGTTCCACTGTTTCATATGTTCCATTGTTTCATATGTTGCATTGTTTCATATATTCCATTGTTTCATATGTTCCAGTGTTTCATATGTTCCATTGTTTCATATATTCCATTGTTTCATATGTTTCATTGTTTCATATGTTTCATTGTTTCATATGTTCCATTGTTTCATATGTTTCATATGTTTCATTGTTTCATATGTTTCATTGTTTCATATGTTCTATATGTTTCATTGTTTTATATGTTCCATTGTTTCATATGTTCCATTATTTCATATGTTTCATATTTTTCATGTTTCATATGTTTCATTGTTTCATATGATTCATTGTTTCATATGTTCCATTGTTTCATATGTTTCATATGTTTCATTGTTTCATATGTTCCATTGTTTCATATGTTCCATTGTTTCATATGTTTCATTGTTTCATATGTTCCATTGTTTCATATGTTTCATTGTTTCACATGTTCCATTGTTTCATATGTTCCATTGTTTCATATGTTTCATGTGTTTCATTGTTTCATATGTTCCATTGTTTCATATGTTCCATTGTTTCATATGTTTCATGTGTTTCATTGTTTCATATGTTTCATATGTTTCATTGTTTCATATGTTCCATTGTTTCATATGTTACATTGTTTCATATGTTTCATATTTTTCATATGTTTCTTATGTTTCATTGTTTCAAATGTTTCATATTTTCCATTGTTTCATATGTTTCATACGATCCATTGTTTCATATGTTCCATTGTATCATATGTTCCATTGTTTCATATGTTTCATATGTTCCATTGTTTCATATGTTCCATTATTTCATAAATTCCACTGTTTCATATGTTCCATTGTTTCATATGTTACATTGTTTCATATGTTCCATTGTTTCATATGTTCCATTGTTTCATATGTTTCATTGTTTCATATGTTCCATTGTTTCATATGTTCCACTGTTTCATATGTTCCATTGTTTCATATGTTCCATTGTTTCATATGTTCCATTGTTTCATATGTTCCATTGTTTCATATGTTCCATTGTTTCATATGTTCCATTGTTTCATATGTTCCATTGTTTCATATGTTCCATTGTTTCATATATTCCATTGTTTCATATGTTCCATTGTTTCATATGTTCCATTGTTTCATATATTCCATTGTTTCATATGTTTCATTGCTTCATATGATTCATTGTTTCATATGTTCCATTGTTTCATATGTTTCATATGTTTCATTGTTTCATATGTTTCATTGTTTCATATGTTCCATTGTTTCATATGTTTCATTGTTTCATATGTTCCAATGTTTCATATGTTTCATATGTGTCATTGTTTCATATGTTCCATATGTTTCATTGTTTCATATGTTCCATTGTTTCATATGTTCCAATGTTTCATATGTTTCATATTTTTCATATGTTTCTTATGTTTCATTGTTTCAAATGTTTCATATATTCCATTGTTTCATATGTTTCATATGATCCATTGTTTCATATGTTTCATTGTTTCATATGTTTCATATGTTCCATTGTTTCATATGTTTCATATGTTCCATTGTTTCATATGTTCCACTGTATCATATGTTCCATTGTTTCATATGTTTCATATGTTCCATTGTTTCATATGTTCCATTATTTCATAAATTCCACTGTTTCATATGTTCCATTGTTTCATATGTTACATTGTTTCATATGTTCCATTGTTTCATATATTTCATTGTTTCATATGTCTCATTGTTTCATATGTTCCATATGTTTTATTGTTCCATATGTTTCATTGTTTCATATGTTCCATTGTTTCATATGTTCCATTGTTTCATCTGTTACATTGTTTCATATATGTCATTGTTTCATATGTCTCATTGTTTCATATGTTTCATTGTTTCATATGTATCATATGTTTCATTGTTTCATATGTTCCATTGTTTCATATTTTCCATTGTTTCATTGTTTCATATGTTTCATATGTTCCATTGTTTCATATGTTCCATTGTTTCATATGTTACATTGTTTCATATGTTTCATTGTTTCATATGTTTCAGTGTTTCATATGTTCCATTGTTTTCATATGTTTCATATGTTCCATTGTTTCATATGTTCCATTGTTTCATATGTTTCATTGTTTCATATGTTCCACTGTTTCATATGTTCCATTGTTTCATATGTTGCATTGTTTCATATATTCCATTGTTTCATATGTTCCAGTGTTTCATATGTTCCATTGTTTCATATATTCCATTGTTTCATATGTTTCATTGTTTCATATGTTTCATTGTTTCATATGTTCCATTGTTTCATATGTTTCATATGTTTCATTGTTTCATATGTTTCATTGTTTCATATGTTCTATATGTTTCATTGTTTTATATGTTCCATTGTTTCATATGTTCCATTATTTCATATGTTTCATATTTTTCATGTTTCATATGTTTCATTGTTTCATATGATTCATTGTTTCATATGTTCCATTGTTTCATATGTTTCATATGTTTCATTGTTTCATATGTTCCATTGTTTCATATGTTCCATTGTTTCATATGTTTCATTGTTTCATATGTTCCATTGTTTCATATGTTTCATTGTTTCACATGTTCCATTGTTTCATATGTTCCATTGTTTCATATGTTTCATGTGTTTCATTGTTTCATATGTTCCATTGTTTCATATGTTCCATTGTTTCATATGTTTCATGTGTTTCATTGTTTCATATGTTTCATATGTTTCATTGTTTCATATGTTCCATTGTTTCATATGTTACATTGTTTCATATGTTTCATATTTTTCATATGTTTCTTATGTTTCATTGTTTCAAATGTTTCATATTTTCCATTGTTTCATATGTTTCATACGATCCATTGTTTCATATGTTCCATTGTATCATATGTTCCATTGTTTCATATGTTTCATATGTTCCATTGTTTCATATGTTCCATTATTTCATAAATTCCACTGTTTCATATGTTCCATTGTTTCATATGTTACATTGTTTCATATGTTCCATTGTTTCATATATTTCATTGTTTCATATGTCTCATTGTTTCATATCTTCCATATGTTTCATTGTTCCATATCTTTCATTGTTTCATATGTTCCATTGTTTCATAGGTTACAGTCTAGCAGAGTGCACCACCAAGACAAGAGACAGGAGATGTTGGAGATACGTTGCAGCCAACCTTCGTTGCGGAGACGGCACTTGATGATGATGATTCACTAGGGAAAGCGATATGTAGCTATAATTTTTGTTGTGGGAATTCGTTTCACACAGACTGTGGTATTACTTATCCCAACAGGTGATGTGAGAACAGGTAATGTGAGAACAGGTGATGTGAGAACATGTGATGTGAGAACAGGTGATGTGAGAACATGTGATGTGAGAACAGGTGATGTGAGAACAGGTAATGTGAGAACATGTGGTGTCGGTAACCTCACAGATTTATGGGACCAATCAATATAGTGCCACGCCGAGTGGCGTAGGCGATCATGTTTTCCTGCAACTCTGTCTCTTGTGTTGCTAAGTTCAGTTGGTGATTTCTTTTTGTGCCACAGTGACAATCCATCCAGAACTTTCTCTCTTTGTCTTCCTCTGTCTCGTCTCTTGATTTTTTTTCGGAGGTTACTAAATATTCATATTGTACTTTTCTCATGCCCTGAAAATCTGGATTGTCTGTTTCTAATTTTTGCTATAATTTGTTGTTTTACTCCAGCATCTATGAGAACGTCTACATTAGTTTTCTTGGTTCTTCATGGAATTTTCATTATTCTTCTTAAAAACCACATCTCATTTGCCTCCAGCTTATCTTGGGCACTTTTGTGCACTGTTCATGCTTTGTTTCCATTAAGAAGTATTGGCTCAATATAACATCCTAGCTATCAAACCGCCCTATGAGCAAAACTTGGCAAAAGAGGAACTGACTGACTGATTCAAACTCGTATGAGACAAATACCTGAATTATTTATCAGAGAATGTTAAACACCAGGTTGAACTTGAAAATCTAGATTCTCAAGTTGTCTATACAGTTAATATATATATATATAAAAATAACATTTTTCAACACACCAAGATCTCCAAGAAAAAACAAATACTTTACCATGTGATTGTTCAAGGAATTTTTTTGAACAACAGATAGGCTTTCAAATAAACACACATAAAAGGCTTTCAAATAAACACACATAAAACGAAAATCATGAACTTTACTGGCCTGATATAATGAATTAAATTAGATGATAATATACTAGACAACGTTTCAAATTTCGTATATTTGGGAAGCAAGATAACACCAGACGGGGATACCAACTCAGAAATCAAGACTCGAATCACTCTCGTCTCCAACGCCTTTAACAAATTCTCATACATCTGGAGATCGAAGATCGCAAGTAAACACATCAAACTGTGACTATTAAATGCAAGTGTGATTCCATTATTGATATATGGAAGTGAAAGTTCGAAATCTACCGCAATAATGGATAAAAAGTTAGTTGCCTTCGAGAATAGATGCCTTAAAAAAATCGCAAATACTAACTGGAAAGACTTCAAATCAAACGATATACTAAGAGAGGAGACAAAACAAGAATAAGTAACCAACATAATCAGAAAACGCCGCTGGACATACATCGACCTCATACTTAGAATCAAGGAATACAGAATTACAGAACAATTCTTCATGTGGACACCATAGGGACTAAGAAAACAGGGAAGACCAAAAAATAACGCTCAGAAGACCATTTATGAATGAATTAAAATTAACAGGCATAAATGCACAAGACCTGCAATCCTTGGCAACTGACCGACAGGCATGGAGAACTATGAGATCCGCCGTATGTGCCAAACTTGGCAAAAGAGGAACTGACTGACAGACTAATATAAAAGTCTTGAATCTGAAATTGTCCATACAGTTGATATATATATATATATAAAACGGTGTTGCTTGACATAGAAGGTGAAATATTATCAATGGAAGGTCCCATTGATACAATCTCTCGGTCTCCCACAAACGAATGGTACACAGATTGCCAATTTATCAACTCAACTGTTAAAACAAACATCATATGATGACAACTTATTAGCTATATATACATACAAGAGAAGGAAGCCAAATTGTTGCACATCACAAAATTGCCTATTTTTCAAATAAAAGAGAAACATATTTCATCAACTGGTGGATTTTCTACTTGGAAACATCTGATGATATTAGAAAAAACATTTTCAACCATTTCTTATTGGTAAATGTTCGGAAGCAGCAAAAAACTTACTGTTGTGACAGCATTGTCTGGCATAACAGCAACATTGTTATATGGTTGTTGTGCAATTATGTCTTCTTTCAAACTAGCACTGGATGCGAACAAAATTCTGGGATGGGAGAGCTCTTTAGAGAATGTGTTCTTATAGTTCGGATGAAAGTACAATTGCCCATAAAAGATCATTGAAAGGACTTAACAAGAGTCTACAAGGTTTGAGAAGGAGCGAAGTAATTTGAGAGGTATATCTGTTGCTATATCTGGAGATGTTGGTCATACTCTGCCAGTAAATACATAACGGGACTAAAGTTCATGAGATATATCGTGAATGATTATATAATCCGGAAACTATGGTGTAACCTTCACACACAAATCTAATATAAAAGACATTCTAGGATGATCAGAATTAAGAATTATTGTACTTCATCTAGGCTAGGGGGTCGGGAACCCATGGCTCGCGAGCCAGATGTGGCTCTATTGATGGCTGCATCTGGCTTGCAGACAAATGTTCGAGTATAAATAAATGTTTAGACTCCTTTGATCTACATATTAATTGCATATCAATATTTCATTCTACAAATGAGCTAAAGCCTGCTGCAGCTCAGCATCAGAAGTCGCATAAGAAATACGTATTATTGATTAGCAACAGCATAACAATGTTATTAAAAAGAATTCAGAGACATAATTATTGTACTTTTAGTGTTGAAATTACACAAAATGCACACATTTACTTGAATTTTTAGTTTTAAACATAATTTATGGCTCTCACAGATTTACTTTTCAAAATATGTGGTGTCCATGGTCAACATTTGAATGAGAAAAGAAAGTTATAATGTCAACATTTTAATGAGAAAAAAGAAAGTTATAATGTCAACATTTGAATGAGAAAAAAGAAAGTTATAATGTCAACATTTGAATGAGAAAAAAGAAAGTTATAATGTCAACATTTGAATGAGAAAAAAGAAAGTTATAATGTCAACATTTTAATGAGAAAAAAGAAAGTCATAATGTCAACATTTTAATGAGAAAAAAGAAAGTTATAATGTCAACATTTGAATGAGAAAAAAGAAAGTTATAATGTCAACATTTGAATGAGAAAAAAGAAAGTTATAATGTCAACATTTTAATGAGAAAAGGAAGGTTCTTCTTCTTCTTCATTGTTCTTATGTATCAGGTTACAGCGCAAATATCTTCAGTCAGATATCAGGTTACAGCGCCAATAGCTTCAGTCAGATATCAGGTTACAGCGCCAATAGCTTCAACCAGATATCAGCTTACAGCGCCAATAGCTTCAGTCAGATATCAGGTTACAGCGCCAATATCTTCAGTCAGATATCAGGTAACAGCACCAATATCTTCAGTCAGATATCAGGTTACAGCGCCAATAGCTTCAGTCAGATATCAGGTTACAGCACCAATAGCTTCAGTCAGATATTAGGTTACAGCACCAATAGCTTCAGTCAGATATCAGGTTACAGCACCAATAGCTTCAATGAATTGTGTGATTCGCTTCAGGACATCCATGGAACCCCTCAAGAATGGAAGCAGTGCCGTCTAAGTAGGCCATATTTTCACCCTCTCTTCTTGGTAGAGTTGACAGGCATGAAGAATGTGTTCTGCAGTCTCTGGGCTCAGTCCACAGGTCTGGCTCACCAATCTTCAGCTTTCGGAATATGTGACTTCTCAGTCTGTTGTGACCAGTTCGTAGTCTGAAAATGATGGTTTGTTCCTTGCGTGACATTTGGTGGTAGGGGTCATTTGATTCTGCAGTTGGGTGCATCTGCTTCCACTTTTTCTTATATTTTGCTTTTAATATGGTCTTACATTCATAGTACATATTATCATTTTCTATTTGTTCCAGTGATCCCCTTTCCTTGCAAGGAGATGCATTTCTCTATTTCTTTTCCATCTGGTGTTACTATATATATATATATATTCCTGATCCTCCATCTAATAGAAAGGTATAATGTCAACATGTGATACAGTTGTTCAAACTCTTCATGAATAATTGTAATGTGCATGTTCTAATATCATGTGCCACCTACACAGACGATCTCGTTGTCGCGAATAATATCAGTCCTGACACTTAAAGCAATGTATAAAGCAATGTATATAAAACAATATATATAAAACATAAAACAATATATATAAAACATAAAACAATATATATAAAACAATATATATAAAACATAAAACAATATATATAAAACATAAAACAATATATATACAACATAAAACAATATCTATAAAATATATAAAACAATATATATAACACAATATATATAAAACATAAAACAATATATATAAAAATATATAAAACAATATATATAACACAATATATATAAAACAATATATATAACACAATATATATAAAACATAAAACAATATATATAAAAATATATAAAACAATATATATAAAACAATATATAAAACAATATATATATAAATATATATAAAAATATATATAAAAATATATAAAACAATATATAAAGCAAACAATATATAAAACAATATATAAAGCAAACAATATATATATATAAATATATAAATTAATATATAAAACAATATATAAAACATATAAAACAATATATATATAAACCAGCGTGTACACCAGATATTGCTTATATCTTATATATTTGCTAATAATTAGAGGATAGAGATTACTGCCAAGCGTGATACTGTTAGTGACTGGAAGGTATTTCAATGTTAGGACACAAGCTGGATGACGTCAGATAAAAAATGTGATTTAAATGGGCATGGGTCAGCTGGTTTCTTAACTTGCTCTACGTATATTTCTTTAACGAGGATAGTTGCTTACACTGATGTAAGTACTACCGAACATGGAGGAGAATTGCTCACATTTGTAAGCACTGCAGAAATAGTTAGATATGTTACCAGAATTTAAAAAAAATAAAACAACCTAACAACGAGATACAGAGACAGACGACGTTTCAAATAAAAAGCCTTTATCAGGACAAACAAACGACAACAATAAAACAAAGCTGAAAAAATTAAACTGTGATAGCGACAGGACCGAGCTCCTGGAAACAAATGGTCACACACTGTATTGCACAATGTCAAAATTGGACAGTGGAGGCCAAATAATGGCCCAGGCCATTGTAACACGTGAGCCAGGTTAGGAAAACACATATATAACGCAGTAGCTCGCAATAAAAGAGGCGCCAGTGTAAAAAGAAAACAACATCCCGAAATACAATAGCCAGGAGGAAAGACAGATAGCAGCGGACACGCACCAAAGTAGAAGCAGGGGCGTAAAAGCGAAAATCTAAGAGTGGGCGGATTTTGAACCATAACTACAACCAAATGACCATAGAGAAAGACAACAGAGGATGAGGAAAATGCAGAGGTGAAGAAGAAAAGAAGAAAAATGGGGTGGATGGACGTAGACACTTAGACGGAAATACGTCACGCAAGGAAGGCATGTGGGAGTGGGAGGGAGCCCAAAAGACATAAGGAGAGGGAGGGAACAGCAGGGGACGGTAAGGGTTATCGCGGGAAAGCACGTCGTGAGATGGTATCTGACATATAGCGAGACATAGGAAGAGGGTGCCGGAGAGGACACCAGAGAAGGTAGGGAATTAAAGAGACATGAAACGAAGACCCGGAACTACAGCCAAAACATGTGAGGAAGTGGAGGGTCGTAAGTGACGATGTAAGGGTCATCTGTCCACAATGTCGTAGTAAGTGATTGTCGGTGTAGCAGAGGTAACGATGAAATGTGATGGAAGATGGACCAAGGTCACAACCGCAACGACAAGTACCTTATAGACCAGGTATTGGGAAATGAGACCGGTCGCATAAACCGAAGATGATACAAGGATGAGTTAGCCGCACGTCGCAATTCCTATGTGGGTATTGCCCTCACTATTCTTACCGTTACTTTGTCCTCGCTACTCTTAATTACGATTCTCTTTCAACATCCCTCTCCCTGATCTCTGTATGACTTTCTGACTCTTCTTCTGACTCACTTCTAGCTATATTACTATTCCTTCTCTTAAGCAACTCCTCCACTCCATCATCTGTGCTTTCTTACCTTTTCCATTGGATCTTTCTCGTACAGTTATGTCTTTCGCTTCCCTCACCCTCAAGAAAACTCGCTTCTCCTGTCACCCATACTTCCTACGACGCTGTCTGCGAAACTCGCTTCTCCTGTCACCCATACTTCCTACGACGCTGTCTGCGTCATCATCTCTTACCTCGTGGCTTGAAATCCTCAATTAGGCCACTCCTCCCCTGCTATCCTCTCTCGGTTCTTCCGTATCGACTGCCGCTGTGGTTTCTTCAGGATGCGTGCTGTCCTTGCCTGTCACTCTCTATCTTTATGAATTCCTCTGCTCTGCCCACTCTCACAAGTTCTCTTCTCTCCGTCCCTCTCCTCTGCACCTCCCCTACTACATCCCGAGCTCCCTACTTCTACCTCTTCATATTTATCTACGCCTTTGGTCCGCTGCATACCTTCGGACCTTCCATTCTCTGCCAGAGAGATTTCAGTTCTCAGCTAGGGACTTAAATTTGTTCCACTTCGTCCTGCTTCTGACCACTTCTCCCTGCTTCTGATCAGTTCTCCCTGTTTCGATACATTGCGAGATTTCATCACCAGCTCCGCTTCCAGTTCCATTTTTGTCTTAACCCATCTTCGGCGGAATCTAGCGCTCTAGCCACGCGCTGATGATCCTTTCTCATCCTTCCACCACTGGAAACATGACTGGACACCTCTTTCTTCTCATCGCACCCGCACCGTAGACCTTTACATCCAGAACACTCGTCGTGCCATATTTGTCTCCGCTCTGCACCGTTGCGCCACTTTAATCTCCATCCTTCGGAGACTGAGGTCCTCTCCAATCTCCGAGCTCGTCGTGACATTGTCATCAAACCTGCTGACAAATGCGGCGCGGTCGTTGTGTGGCACCGTGATAGGTACATCCAGGAAGCCTCTCGTCAACTAGAAGATGCTACCTTCTACAAGCCTCTCGTCAATTAGTAGATGCTACCTTCTACAAGCCTCTCGTCAATTAGTAGATGCTACCTTCTACAAGCCTCTCGTCAACTAGAAGATGCTACCTTCTACAAGCCTCTCGTCAATTAGTAGATGCTACCTTCTACAAGCCTCTCGTCAATTAGTAGATGCTACCTTCTACAGGCCTCTCGTCAATTAGTAGATGCTACCTTCTACAAGCCTCTCGTCAATTAGTAGATGCTACCTTCTACAAGCCTCTCGTCAACTAGAAGATGCTACCTTCTACAAGCCTCTCCATTCGGACCCTATTCCTGTTCATAACCTTACATTAGGTTGCATTGTCAAACGACTCATACTACAAAACCTCCTGTCTTCTGCTGTCCCCCTCCTTATCCACAAGGCCAAGCTTGGTAAACATGCCCTCTACCGTCTGCCGAAATCAACAAGGATCTTCATCCTGGCAGACCTATTGTATCTGCATGCTCATGTCCCACTGAAGATATCTCTGCGTTCCTTGATAGTGTTTTTCAACCTATTGTCTATTCTCTCCCGTCGTACCCTGAGGACACCAACCATGCGTTAACCACTTTCGCATCGGCTGAGCTGCTCCCCCATCATACCTATCATCTCTTCCTCCTTGACCTTGTTTTTCTCTACACGTCTATTCCTCACAACATGTGCCTCACCGCTATTCAGTTGTTTCTTGATTAGCAACCATTCCATTGCTACCTCTACCCTGGTCCGCCTGACTGAACTTGTTTGGATTGTTAATTATACCCCCGTTTTATTGATTTGATTCAATCGCAAGAGGAGAAATGTTCTCAATTGTATTCGGAAACTTATCTATTATCTATTCCATGTTCGCAACGCCGAGGAAGTTTCTATAGTATATATATATATATGTATCATCATATTCATCATCAGGTGTCGGCTGGCGTAGGCGATCATGGCTCTCCACAGCGCTCTATCTCCAGCATTATGTATCAAGATCGTTGTTGTTCCCTGCCGTGTCAGGTAGTCAAACTGTATACAATTTTCTCACGTTGTCTCCCCCTGTCTCTGTTGACTTCAATCTTGCCTGCTGTGACTATGTTCTCCAAACCTCCCTGTCTCATGAAGTGGCCAAAAAATGAAGATTGTTTTTTTCTTATATTACTGATTAAGTTCCTTTTCACATTCAGGCCATGTATATTTATACTGTTCAAATAAAGAAACACAACTCTTCTTCTATCAAATATATTCACTGATTGGATATTATTCAACCAATCAACTACGCTAACCTGAGACCATATGATTCAGATGGCTAAACGAGGAATCAGTGTTATCAAGGTTATGGAGACCTACGACATGTAGCAATGGGTACTGTTTCCGCTTCTACAAGAGATGGTGCTATATGGCCTCTTCCTACTAACAATATCACAGACACAAGTAGATTGATTGGAAAAAATCAGCAATGAGAGCTCTACTGGGGTGTACTAGAGATACGCCCATCTTTGCTATGAGATTTCTGCTTGATCTCCCCAGCGTTAAAGTGCGACATCAGGTAGCAGAAGTTAGGTCGTGCCTTAAACTAACAGAATACAACCACCACCAACGTCTAGATGAGTCAAGAGGAAAACAAATCAAGCGTGGCAGATCATGGATGGCAGAGGCTGAAGACACACTGAAAAGAGTATATGAATTTGAAGAAATAGGAAAAGGCAGTGAATGGGTGTAGGTAGAAACTGAGAAGAAATCACCGACTAAAGTAATAATACAACTAGATAAAGCGTGTCGAAAATGGACGGGTATCAGGGCCCAGGTTACAGTACATGAAGACGCCCAGCTACACTCGAAACCACAAAACATAATTATATACACAGATGGCCTACAGAAACGGCGTAAAGTTGGTTGAGAAATCTTCAACATATTCTACTGTCACATCGAGCATGAGGATGGAGATAGAGGGAGTTACAGCAGCTCTTAATTGGTTGATAACTTATACATCAACACACTCAGTAATACTCACAGACTCTCAAAGCATAATGCGCAAGATAGAAAAGTTTATACTTAGAAAAGAATGGTGGGACTTATTAAACAACTCAATTGTCCAGAGCATTACATGGATATACTGCCCTGGTCATGCTAGGGTAAGAGGAAACGAGAGAGCCGACTTATTGGCAGGCAATGCGGCGATAGACGGCACATTGCTGAGGAGAGATAAAGCAGATTTAATAAAGGCAGTAATAAATTCATTTCAAGATGAAGATGATGTCAATGAGGTTGAGAACGTACACATACAGAGAATGTTAGAAATGGGAGTATTCAGAGGTGAGGGAGGGAAAAGTACATTTTTTGGAAAGTCCCGAAGATCAAAAAATCAACAACTGACCGGAACTCTGAGTCTACATACACTGGTATCTTCTTCTTCTTTTTTCTGTCCTCATGTACCTTTCGGTGTTGAGAGGAGAGTGAGTGTATGGTCTTTTGCCTTCTATTTGCCTCTTCCGCTGTTATATTTCAGAGTGTCTGTAATACACTATCTATCCACCTTTTACGAGGGCGTCCAATAGGTCGACTGTTTTCGTATCGTTTATTAAGTGTATTTTGGATAGTACTTTACTCTATCACTGGTATGACTGATGGAACGAATGGCGAAGCATTTAAAGAAATGCCCCACATGCTGTTAAGCAGTTTATAACAAAAAATTAAAAACAGCCTGAGCGCCTGTTCTTCTGTGATTATACATCTAAGATATTGGTAATCATCTGCATCTTACCGTGTATTTTTATGTTTGATACATGTTCTACGATTTTTCATATTATTATGGTTTTTGTTTGTTTGTATGCATATATGCTGCAATTCTGGAAGCACACGTATTATTAGTAAATATACGCATACATTATAACATCATGGAAAAATGAATAGCTGAAGGCAGAGTTAACGGCGACAGGAAAAGAGGACGATAGTGATATATCAGATTGCTTAAAAATGTGTCTAGCTGCGGCAGTTCAACTCGCCCAGATTCTTGGAGCATTTAGAGAAACCGTAAAGAAGACCACGTTCTGGAAAGAATATGTTACATGATGATAATATACATACATATACATATATCTATATGCTGTTTTGTCCATCAATGAATTTGTGTAGAAAGTAATTCCCGACACATTACGTGCCAAACGTGTGCACACTGCCATATAGAAAGTGTTAAAAGGTGCAGCTGACTATACAAATATGGCAACTACAAATATTGTCTGATATTTTCAGATATGAAAGAATACACAGAAGAGGACACAGCAGTGTCAGATATGAAAGAAGACAACAGTGCCAGATATCAGAGAAGTTTAGAATCAGGTAATCGCAACTAACCACTCTTAAATGCAAACGTTGTGAATTATGTTTGACTAGACATATTCTCCAGAATGCAGGAGCTACTCTTCTCGCTGCAGAACAAGGTGATGCGTATTTAACCCAACAGTTAAACGTCCTTGTCTGATTCATGTTTTTAAATTCATCTCAAGATAAACACAAGATGCCGTAAATATACATACACCTTGACTATATTACTGGTTTACGGTGGACACATCACATTAGCCTTGTCTGAGACCAGATGTATTGGAGATGTGCTTGTGGTGTGTTCGTGAATGGACACGATAGATACTGACAAAACTATGACTGTGTCCTATACACGCTTGGTCAACATTGTTTATCTGTCATTTCTTATTCATGGCGGACATTCAGATTGTACAGCTGGTTGGTTTGGTAATGCTTGTGAATTCCAATGTCACTGTACTAGCAACAATTGTAACGATCACGGTAAATGTAATACTGGAAGCAAATGTGTCGTCGGTTGGATAGGTTTTGCCTGCCAGTACAGAGATGCTACTGATGTTGTCAACAATGCACCATCTTACTTGACAGATGGAAACGACGCTACGTGTTCGCCATCTGTTTTAACTGATTCCCTGTCATTGAACTTGAGATATCCAATATTCTTTTCATGGATGCAACTAGTTGTCAATCAAGACAGCCGTCTCCTTCTGTTCCGTCTATCATTCAATAATATAGCCCAGCTGTGCACTGACCAGCAGTTGTACATAATGAATACCAAAACTGTCGTCATTGAATGTAATTTCACTACACGCATAGACCAGATTTCTATTGCAGGTTCTGTTGTTGGACGCTTATGCAGTTTAAGTATTTCAGGCGGCAGGAACTTTGCTCTTAAAGAGTACACCAACCAAAGTTCTACGTATACAGAGGATGGTATTCATTACCTATCACCTCTTGCTGTTGACGGAAACAGAAATCCGAGATTTTATTCTAAAAGTTGTACACATACACGTAGCGGGTCAGTAAAGGGTAGGGCCAATTTATTTTTCTCAACTGATAGACTGCTGCATACGATTTTTATATACAACAGAGATGATGCTTCTTTTCGATTGCCAAGATTTGGTTTAGATACAGTCAGATCTAATGGCTCTGTGATTGAATCATACAAAGAGCCTGGATTGAGTGCACCCAGATATATCGTTCCACTAAACAAGACTGAATTTGTCAATATGGTAACAGTAGTTAGTGGTCACAGTGAAGGGATATTAGCAATCTGTGAATTAGAAACTTACGGCGAGTCCTCTTGTCCTGTTAATAACTATGGATTGTACTGCAATACACCATGTGAATGTAACTCAAGACAGGTGTGTTCTCCCTACACTGGACAATGCACCTCTGAATGTCCTGTTGGTCTATATGGAATATATTGCGAGTATCGATGCCCTGTCAACTGTAATCGTGGCGGATTATGTTCAGTCAGATTAGGTATATGTTTGGAATGTAATCCAGGTTTCAGAGGGTTATTATGTGAGGACACGTGTGCCGTAGGAACGTTTGGATTTAAGTGTCTTTCACAATGTTCTCTTCAATGTCTCTTACAAGAATGTGAACCAGATACAGGATTCTGTTACAGATGTATTGAAGGTTTTTATGGCAAAAATTGCTCTCAAGCCTGTCCTCCAGATTGTTCGGATTCTGTTTGTCAAGATAGAAACGGTGAATGTGGGCCTTGTAGCATTGGATTTTACGGGTCGGCATGTTCTACCCCATGTCCAGAACATTGTCTTAATAAAGAATGCAATGCTATAAGCGGTGATTGTTTGGCTTGTGTAGTTGGATATTACGATGAGAAGTGCTCCCATGCCTGTCCAAATCATTGTCTGAGTAAGTTGTGCAACACTTCAAATGGTATTTGTAACTCTTGTGAAAATGGATTCTATGGAGATAAATGTATATCTTCTTGTCCACCCAATTGCTTGAACAATAACTGCAGTCGAACTGGTTTGTGCGTTCATTGTAAACAAGGATTTTACGGAGAAAAGTGTGGAACCACCTGTTCTATAAATTGTTTTAACAATTCATGTTCTACAAAAAATGGTTCATGTACATCGTGCAACGCTGGTTTTTATGGAGACAAATGTGGTTCTCGATGTTCAATTCGATGCAGAAATAACAGATGCGAGATGACAGAGGGTAATTGTTTGCTGTGCAACAGTGGATATTATGGACACCAATGCTTATCGAAGTGCCCAGTTAACTGTAGAAATGATGTGTGTAATGCTGAGAATGGTACCTGCGACTTGTGTGACGATGGATTTTACGGAGAGACGTGCACTGTGAGGTGTCCAGAAAAATGTGGCAATAACAGGTGTAATAAAACGAGCGGTGAATGTTTGAGTTGTCAAATAGGATATTTCGGTTACAAATGTTTATCGGTCTGTCTCGCTAACTGCCCAAAACAAAGTATGCAATCAAGTACATGGTACATGCAGCAATTGCTACTCTGGAATATATGGTGAGTTATGTTTAACTGCATGCCCAGAATTTTGTCAACCACGTTTATGTAACGCAACCGATGGCACGTGTTCAATCTGCGCGTTTGGATATTTTGGAGAGAAATGTTTGTCGTCATGCTCTCCAAACTGTCAGAACAATAGATGTGACAAGAGAAATGGTACATGTTTGAGTTGTTTACGTGGATTCTATGGGCATGGCTGTTCAAGTCCTTGTCCTGATAATTGTAACAATGGAATGTGCCACGCTGTAAGTGGATCGTGCTCCACTTGTAAAAGTGGATTTTATGGAGAGAAATGTTTGACTGCTTGCGCGGCCACGTGTTATAACAATTCGTGCTCTGTCGATGGTGCCTGTCTGGGATCGTGCAATGATAGTTTCTATGGAAAGAGATGTTCATCTAAGTGTCCTACAAGCTGTAAGGATGACAGATGCAATTTCTCAGAAGGTACATGTCTGACTTGTGACCCTGGATTCTATGGGCAGAATTGTGATACGGCTTGTCCTGAACACTGTGAAAACAATGTGTGTAGAGTCACAGACGGAAGCTGTTTATCATGTGACACTGGATACTATGGACAAACATGTGAGAATGCCTGCCCTATAAATTGTGAGAACGCTTCGTGTCGTGCTGATGGGACATGTTTTGGCTGCAATGGTAACTTTTATGGCGATCAATGTTTAATTTCCTGTTCTACAAACTGTGAATCAGGTAGATGTCAATACAGAAATGGTTCATGTTATTCTTGTGTAGAAGGATTCTTTGGACATACGTGCTCAGAAGCTTGTCCAGCAAACTGCCAGGAAGATCGATGTGATGGAATTAATGGCACCTGTTTTTCCTGCGATGTGGGATTTTATGACGACAAATGTTTTACAAAGTGTCCCGCAGAATGTCAAAACGATGAGTGTGATTTCACATATGGAAACTGCTCTTCGTGTGACAGCGGATTTTATGGAGACAAATGTTTACAGAACTGTTCCGTGAACTGTGAAAACAGATTATGTAATAAAGTGAACGCTACCTGTTCACCGTGTGTAAATGGGTTTTATGAGAAACGATGCTTAACTCCATGCCCAGTCAACTGTGCTAACGATACCAACGATAAATGTGACGATGTTGATGGCTCTTGTGGTTCATGTTCCACTGGATTTTATGCAAATAAATGTAACATTCCATGTCCAGTTCACTGTATGAATAACACATGTGATAGAATATCGGGCAACTGTTTGGACTGTACCAGTGGATTTTATGGATATAAATGCTTGACTTCATGTTCGAGAAATTGTGAAAACAGTCTGTGTAATGCAATAAATGGCACATGTCTAGCTTGTAAGGCCGGTCGATATGGAGATAAATGTTCCAAGACCTGTCCTTTACATTGTGAAAACAATACTTGTGATAATTCTGACGGCACGTGTTTCTCATGTCAAGATGAATATTATGGGCCGAAATGCAGCGTTACGTGTGCTAGAAACTGCTTGAACAAAATATGCGATCTTACAGACGGAAAGTGTGCATCTTGTGAGAATGGATTCTATGGAGAATTCTGTTCAACTGCCTGCTCCACACAATGTGCGAATAACTCCTGTAGTATTACAAACGGGGCATGTACTCCTTGTAAAGATGGCTATTTTGGTACCAACTGTAGAGATAGTTGTAATACAAATTGTATGAACAGAAAGTGTGATCCCATATCTGGAAACTGTGTTACTTGCACCACTGGTTTCTTTGGAGTAAAATGCTTAACAGCATGTCCAGGAAATTGCAAGGACAACAAATGCAACGTTATAAATGGCAGTTGTTTTACCTGCAACAAAGGATTCTTTGGAGAGAAATGTTCATCTGCTTGTCCTACACAATGTAAAGATAAAAAATGTAATGATAAAACTGGAAAATGCTATTCTTGTAATTTGGGATATTACGGAGAGAAATGTTCTAGCCCCTGCCCAAGATATTGTACTGGGAAAGTCTGCGATATGAAAAATGGTACATGCAGATCATGTGTGACTGGATATTTTGGTGATAAATGTGCAACTGCCTGTGGGAACCAATGTAAAAACAAATTATGCAATAAATTAGGCATGTGCTTTTCATGTAACGTCGGTTATTTTGGTGGCAAATGTTCAAACCCATGTCCAAAAAATTGTAAGAATAAATTATGCAATTTCCAAAGTGGCAACTGTGTAGTTTGTACTGAAAAATTTTGGGGAGAAACGTGTTGGAATGACTGTCCCACATACTGCAACAGTACCTTATGTAGATCAAACAACGGCAGCTGTGTCGCCTGTCAAGACGGATATTTTGGGCCATTGTGTAATGTGTCGTGTTCGATGACTTGTGTCAAAAGTATATGCGATATCATGACTGGTGAGTGTACATACGGTACGTACACGGTTGAGGGTTACGATATTTTAGACACACTGATAATCGTGGTTTTAGTGCTTGTTCTGACTTTTCTATACTTTATCTGTCGTAGGAAAACTAACCCAATGGACGATGAAGGCCTTAATGAGTAATTGTGGTAAATAGACAGTGTCAGATACAAAACAAGAAAGATATGTCAGTAAAATGTGAGAAAGGAATTTGAAATATTATCACACGAAAAAATCCCCACAAAACGACGAAAACGACGATGTCCTTATACACGAGAAAATTGACAGTGGGAAATGGCAATGCTTTATACACGAGAAAATTGACAGTGTATCGTACGCGTGAAAAATAGCGGGTCTATGGTCAATGTTTATGTGTATGTTTATGTGTATTTTTGGTCTCAGCCTTGCTTCTATGATACATTCATTTGTTTGTGTCTTGTGATAATATAATTAAAAAAATAGCAGTGTATCGGATAATAGAAAAACGAAAGTGTACACCACAATAACAATATGGAAATGCATAAAACAAAATAAAGCAGAAGGTACATTGTGCAGAATAAAACTGAAGTTTCAAACACAGGAAAGAACAAAGGAGGGTAACAGGCTATTAATTGATCAAATAAAAAAACAACTGAAGTCTGATGTGGAAAATGGCACCACGAATCATATTCGTTGTCAGGGTTACATCTAGCTTGAAATATAACAGGAACAACTTCTAGTTACAACCTAGTTTAAGTAGCAGTGAAAGGTTACAACCTAGTTTAAGTAGCAATATACAACATTTATGTCATTTATGACAGAAGAGACCGGAGTATGAGACATGAAACAGAAGACAACACTATCAGATATGAAACAAGAGACAAAAACAATATCAGATATGAAATAAGAGACAAAAAGTATCAGATATGAAATAAGAAACAACAGTGTCAGATATGAAAGAAGAAAAAACATTTTTAGTTATAATAGAAGAAACAGTATCAGATATAAAAACAAGAGACATTATCAGATATGAAACAAGAGAGAACAGTATCAGATATGAAACAAGAGAGAACAGTATCAGATATGAAACAAGAGACAAGAGTATCAGATATGAAACACGAGACAGTATCAGATATGAAACAAGAGAGAACAGTATCAGATATGAAACACGAGACAGTATCAGAAATGAAACAAGAGAGAACAGTATCAGATATGAAACAAGAGAGAACAGAATCAGATTTTAAAGAAGAGACAACAGAATCAGATATGAAACAAGAGACATTATCAGATATGAAACAAGAGAGAACAGTATCAGATATGAAACAAGAGAGAACAGTATCAGATATGAAACAAGAGAGAAAAGAATCAGATATGAAACAAGAGAGAACAGTATCAGATATGAAACAAGAGACAGTATCAGATATGAAATAAGAGACAACAGTATCAGATATGAAACAAGAGACAACAGTATCAGATATGAAATAAGAGACAGTATCAGATTTTAAAGAAGAGACAACAGAATCAGATATGAAATAAGAGACAGTATCAGATATCAAACAAGAGACAGTATCAGATATGAAACAAGATACAACAGTATCAGATTTGAAACAAGAGAGAACAGTATCAGATATGAAACAAGAGACAGTATCAGATATGAAACAAGAGACAACAGTATCAGATATGAAACAAGAGAGAACAGTATCAGATATGAAACAAGAGAGAACAGTATCAGATATGAAACAAGAGAGAACAGTATCAGATATGAAACAAGAGAGAACAGTATCAGATATGAAACAAGAGACATTATCAGATATGAAACAAGAGAGAACAGTATCAGATATGAAACAAGAGAGAACAGTATCAGATATGAAACAAGAGACAGTATCAGATATGAAACAAGAGAGAACAGTATCAGATATGAAACAAGAGACAGTATCAGATATGAAACAAGAGAGAACAGTATCAGATATGAAACAAGAGAGAACAGTATCAGATATGAAACAAGAGAGAACAGTATCAGATATGAAACAAGAGACAACAGAATCAGATATGAAACAAGAGAGAACAGTATCAGATATGAAACAAGAGACAGTATCAGATATGAAACAAGAGACAACAGAATCAGATATGAAAAAAGAGAGAACAGTATCAGATATGAAAAAAGAGACAGTATCAGATATGAAACAAGAGAGAACAGTATCAGATATGAAACAAGAGACAGTATCAGATATGAAACAAGAGAGAACAGTATCAGATATGAAACAAGAGACAGTATCAGATATGAAACAAGAGAGAACAGTATCAGATATGAAACAAGAGACAGTATCAGATATGAAACAAGAGAGAACAGTATCAGATATGAAACAAGAGAGAACAGTATCAGATATGAAACAAGAGAGAACAGTATCAGATATGAAACAAGAGAGAACAGTATCAGATATGAAACAAGAGACAGTATCAGATATGAAACAAGAGACAGTATCAGATATGAAACAAGAGACAACAGAATCAGATATGAAACAAGAGAGAACAGTATCAGATATGAAACAAGAGAGAACAGTATCAGATATGAAACAAGAGACAACAGAATCAGATATGAAACAAGAGAGAACAGTATCAGATATGAAACAAGAGAGAACAGTATCAGATATGAAACAAGAGAGAACAGTATCAGATATGAAACAAGAGACAGTATCAGATATGAAACAAGAGACAACAGAATCAGATATGAAAAAAGAGAGAACAGTATCAGATATGAAACAAGAGACAGTATCAGATATGAAACAAGAGAGAACAGTATCAGATATGAAACAAGAAACAGTATCAGATATGAAACAAGAGAGAACAGTATCAGATACGAAACAAGAGACAGTATCAGATATGAAACAAGAGAGAACAGTATCAGATATGAAACAAGAGACAGTATCAGATATGAAACAAGAGAGAACAGTATCAGATATGAAACAAGAGACAGTATCAGATATGAAACAAGAGAGAACAGTATCAGATATGAAACAAGAGAGAACAGTATCAAATATGAAACAAGAGAGAACAGTATCAGATATGAAACAAGAGACAGTATCAGATATGAAACAAGAAACAGTATCAGATATGAAACAAGAGAGAACAGTATCAGATACGAAACAAGAGACAGTATCAGATATGAAACAAGAGAGAACAGTATCAGATATGAAACAAGAGACAGTATCAGATATGAAACAAGAGAGAACAGTATCAGATATGAAACAAGAGACAGTATCAGATATGAAACAAGAGAGAACAGTATCAGATATGAAACAAGAGAGAACAGTATCAAATATGAAACAAGAGAGAACAGTATCAGATATGAAACAAGAGACAGTATCAGATATGAAACAAGAGAGAACAGTATCAGATATGAAACAAGAGAGAACAGTATCAAATATGAAACAAGAGAGAACAGTATCAGATATGAAACAAGAGAGAACAGTATCAGATATGAAACAAGAGACAGTATCAGATATGAAACAAGAGAGAACAGTATCAGATATGAAACAAGAGAGAACAGTATCAGATATGAAACAAGAGAGAACAGTATCAGATATGAAACAAGAGAGAAAAGTATCAGATATGAAACAAGAGACAACAGAATCAGATATGAAACAAGAGAGAACAGTATCAGATATGAAACAAGAGACAGTATCAGATATGAAACAAGAGACAACAGAATCAGATATGAAAAAAGAGAGAACAGTATCAGATATGAAACAAGAGAGAAAAGTATCAGATATGAAACAAGAGACAACAGAATCAGATATGAAACAAGAGAGAACAGTATCAGATATGAAACAAGAGACAGTATCAGATATGAAACAAGAGACAACAGAATCAGATATGAAAAAAGAGAGAACAGTATCAGATATGAAACAAGAGACAGTATCAGATATGAAACAAGAGACAGTATCAGATATGAAACAAGAGAGAACAGTATCAGATATGAAACAAGAGAGAACAGTATCAGATATGAAACAAGAGAGAACAGTATCAGATATGAAACAAGAGACAGTATCAGATATGAAACAAGAGAGAACAGTATCAGATATGAAACAAGAAACAGTATCAGATATGAAACAAGAGAGAACAGTATCAGATACGAAACAAGAGACAGTATAAGATATGAAACAAGAGAGAACAGTATCAGATATGAAACAAGAGACAGTATCAGATATGAAACAAGAGAGAACAGTATCAGATATGAAACAAGAGACAGTATCAGATATGAAACAAGAGAGAACAGTATCAGATATGAAACAAGAGAGAACAGTATCAAATATGAAACAAGAGAGAACAGTATCAGATATGAAACAAGAGAGAACAGTATCAGATATGAAACAAGAGACAGTATCAGATATGAAACAAGAGAGAACAGTATCAGATATGAAACAAGAGAGAACAGTATCAGATATGAAACAAGAGAGAACAGTATCAGATATGAAACAAGAGAGAAAAGTATCAGATATGAAACAAGAGACAACAGAATCAGATATGAAACAAGAGAGAACAGTATCAGATATGAAACAAGAGACAGTATCAGATATGAAACAAGAGACAACAGAATCAGATATGAAAAAAGAGAGAACAGTATCAGATATGAAACAAGAGAGAAAAGTATCAGATATGAAACAAGAGACAACAGAATCAGATATGAAACAAGAGAGAACAGTATCAGATATGAAACAAGAGACAGTATCAGATATGAAACAAGAGACAACAGAATCAGATATGAAAAAAGAGAGAACAGTATCAGATATGAAACAAGAGACAGTATCAGATATGAAACAAGAGAGAACAGTATCAGATATGAAACAAGAAACAGTATCAGATATGAAACAAGAGAGAACAGTATCAGATACGAAACAAGAGACAGTATCAGATATGAAACAAGAGAGAACAGTATCAGATATGAAACAAGAGACAGTATCAGATATGAAACAAGAGAGAACAGTATCAGATATGAAACAAGAGACAGTATCAGATATGAAACAAGAGAGAACAGTATCAGATATGAAACAAGAGAGAACAGTATCAAATATGAAACAAGAGAGAACAGTATCAGATATGAAACAAGAGACAGTATCAGATATGAAACAAGAGAGAACAGTATCAGATATGAAACAAGAGAGAACAGTATCAAATATGAAACAAGAGAGAACAGTATCAGATATGAAACAAGAGAGAACAGTATCAGATATGAAACAAGAGACAGTATCAGATATGAAACAAGAGAGAACAGTATCAGATATGAAACAAGAGAGAACAGTATCAGATATGAAACAAGAGAGAACAGTATCAGATATGAAACAAGAGAGAAAAGTATCAGATATGAAACAAGAGACAACAGAATCAGATATGAAACAAGAGACAACTGTATCAGATATGAAACAAGAGACAGTATCAGATATGAAACAAGAGACAACAGAATCAGATATGAAACAAGAGACAACAGTATCAGATATGAAACAAGAGACAACATAATCAGATATGAAATAAGAGAGAACAGTATCAGATATGAAACAAGAGACAACAGAATCAGATATGAAACAAGAGACAACAGTATCAGATATGAAACAAGAGACAACAGTATCAGATATGAAACAAGAGACAACAGTATCAGATATGAAACAAGAGACAACAGAATCAGATATGAAACAAGAGACAACAGAATCAGATATGAAACAAGAGACAGTATCAGATATGAAACAAGAGACAACAGAATCAGATATGAAACAAGAGACAACAGAATCAGATATGAAACAAGAGACAACTGTATCAGATATGAAACAAGAGACAGTATCAGATATGAAACAAGAGACAACAGAATCAGATATGAAACAAGAGACAACAGTATCAGATATGAAACAAGAGACAACATAATCAGATATGAAATAAGAGAGAACAGTATCAGATATGAAACAAGAGACAACAGAATCAGATATGAAACAAGAGAGAACAGTATCAGATATGAAACAAGAGACAACAGTATCAGATATGAAACAAGAGACAACAGTATCAGATATGAAACAAGAGACAGTATAAGATATGAAACAAGAGAGAACAGTATCAGATATGAAACACGAGAGAACAGTATCAGATATGAAACAAAAGAGAACAGTATCAGATATGAAACAAGAGAGAACAGTATCAGATATGAAACAAGAGACAACAGAATCAGATATGAAACAAGAGACAACAGTATCAGATATGAAACAAGAGACAGTATAAGATATGAAACAAGAGAGAACAGAATCAGATATAAAAAAAGAGACAGTATCATATATGAAACAAAAGAGAACAGTATCAGATATGAAACAAGAGACGGTATCAGATATGAACCAAGAGAGAACAGTATCAGATATGAAACAAGAGACAACAGTATCAGATATGAAACAAGAGACAACAGTATCAGATATGAAACAAGAGACAACAGAATCAGATATGAAACAAGAGACAACAGAATCAGATATGAAACAAGAGACAGTATCAGATATGAAACAAGAGACAACAGAATCAGATATGAAACAAGAGACAACAGAATCAGATATGAAACAAGAGACAACTGTATCAGATATGAAACAAGAGACAGTATCAGATATGAAACAAGAGACAACAGAATCAGATATGAAACAAGAGACAACAGTATCAGATATGAAACAAGAGACAACATAATCAGATATGAAATAAGAGAGAACAGTATCAGATATGAAACAAGAGACAACAGAATCAGATATGAAACAAGAGAGAACAGTATCAGATATGAAACAAGAGAGAACAGTATCAGATATGAAACAAGAGACAACAGAATCAGATATGAAACAAGAGAGAACAGTATCAGATATGAAACAAGAGACAGTATCAGATATGAAACAAGAGAGAACAGTATCAGATATGAAACAAGAGACAGTATCAGATATGAAACAAGAGACAGTATCAGATATGAAACAAGAGACAGTATCAGATATGAAACAAGAGAGAACAGTATCAGATATGAAACAAGAGACAGTATCAGATATGAAACAAGAGACAACAGAATCAGATATGAAAAAAGAGAGAACAGTATCAGATATGAAACAAGAGACAGTATCAGATATGAAACAAGAGACAACAGTATCAGATATGAAACAAGAGAGAACAGTATCAGATATGAAACAAGAGAGAACAGTATCAGATATGAAACAAGAGACAACAGAATCAGATATGAAACAAGAGAGAACAGTATCAGATATGAAACAAGAGACAGTATCAGATATGAAACAAGAGACAACAGAATCAGATATGAAAAAAGAGAGAACAGTATCAGATATGAAACAAGAGACAGTATCAGATATGAAACAAGAGAGAACAGTATCAGATATGAAACAAGAGACAGTATCAGATATGAAACAAGAGAGAACAGTATCAGATATGAAACAAGAGACAGTATCAGATATGAAACAAGAGAGAACAGTATCAGATATGAAACAAGAGACAGTATCAGATATGAAACAAGAGAGAACAGTATCAGATATGAAACAAGAGAGAACAGTATCAGATATGAAACAAGAGAGAAAAGTATCAGATATGAAACAAGAGACAACAGAATCAGATATGAAACAAGAGAGAACAGTATCAGATATGAAACAAGAGAGAACAGTATCATATATGAAACAAGAGACAACAGAATCAGATATGAAACAAGAGACAACTGTATCAGATATGAAACAAGAGACAGTATCAGATATGAAACAAGAGACAACAGAATCAGATATGAAACAAGAGACAACAGTATCAGATATGAAACAAGAGACAACATAATCAGATATGAAATAAGAGAGAACAGTATCAGATATGAAACAAGAGACAACAGAATCAGATATGAAACAAGAGACAACAGTATCAGATATGAAACAAGAGACAACAGTATCAGATATGAAACAAGAGACAACAGTATCAGATATGAAACAAGAGACAACAGAATCAGATATGAAACAAGAGACAACAGAATCAGATATGAAACAAGAGACAGTATCAGATATGAAACAAGAGACAACAGAATCAGATATGAAACAAGAGACAGTATCAGATATGAAACAAGAGACAACAGAATCAGATATGAAACAAGAGACAACAGTATCAGATATGAAACAAGAGACAACATAATCAGATATGAAATAAGAGAGAACAGTATCAGATATGAAACAAGAGACAACAGAATCAGATATGAAACAAGAGAGAACAGTATCAGATATGAAACAAGAGACAACAGTATCAGATATGAAACAAGAGACAACAGTATCAGATATGAAACAAGAGACAGTATAAGATATGAAACAAGAGAGAACAGTATCAGATATGAAACACGAGAGAACAGTATCAGATATGAAACAAAAGAGAACAGTATCAGATATGAAACAAGAGAGAACAGTATCAGATATGAAACAAGAGACAACAGAATCAGATATGAAACAAGAGACAACAGTATCAGATATGAAACAAGAGACAGTATAAGATATGAAACAAGAGAGAACAGTATCAGATATGAAACAATAGACAACAGAATCAGATATGAAAAAAGAGACAGTATCATATATGAAACAAAAGAGAACAGTATCAGATATGAAACAAGAGACGGTATCAGATATGAACCAAGAGAGAACAGTATCAGATATGAAACAAGAGACAACAGTATCAGATATGAAACAAGAGACAACAGTATCAGATATGAAACAAGAGACAACAGAATCAGATATGAAACAAGAGACAACAGAATCAGATATGAAACAAGAGACAGTATCAGATATGAAACAAGAGACAACAGAATCAGATATGAAACAAGAGACAACAGAATCAGATATGAAACAAGAGACAACTGTATCAGATATGAAACAAGAGACAGTATCAGATATGAAACAAGAGACAACAGAATCAGATATGAAACAAGAGACAACAGTATCAGATATGAAACAAGAGACAACATAATCAGATATGAAATAAGAGAGAACAGTATCAGATATGAAACAAGAGACAACAGAATCAGATATGAAACAAGAGAGAACAGTATCAGATATGAAACAAGAGAGAACAGTATCAGATATGAAACAAGAGAGAACAGTATCAGATATGAAACAAGAGAGAACAGTATCAGATATGAAACAAGAGACAGTATCAGATATGAAACAAGAGAGAACAGTATCAGATATGAAACAAGAGACAGTATCAGATATGAAACAAGAGAGAACAGTATCAGATATGAAACAAGAGACAGTATCAGATATGAAACAAGAGAGAACAGTATCAGATATGAAACAAGAGAGAACAGTATCAGATATGAAACAAGAGAGAAAAGTATCAGATATGAAACAAGAGACAACAGAATCAGATATGAAACAAGAGAGAACAGTATCAGATATGAAACAAGAGAGAACAGTATCATATATGAAACAAGAGACAACAGAATCAGATATGAAACAAGAGACAACTGTATCAGATATGAAACAAGAGACAGTATCAGATATGAAACAAGAGACAACAGAATCAGATATGAAACAAGAGACAACAGTATCAGATATGAAACAAGAGACAACATAATCAGATATGAAATAAGAGAGAACAGTATCAGATATGAAACAAGAGACAACAGAATCAGATATGAAACAAGAGACAACAGTATCAGATATGAAACAAGAGACAACAGTATCAGATATGAAACAAGAGACAACAGTATCAGATATGAAACAAGAGACAACAGAATCAGATATGAAACAAGAGACAACAGAATCAGATATGAAACAAGAGACAGTATCAGATATGAAACAAGAGACAACAGAATCAGATATGAAACAAGAGACAACAGAATCAGATATGAAACAAGAGACAACTGTATCAGATATGAAACAAGAGACAGTATCAGATATGAAACAAGAGACAACAGAATCAGATATGAAACAAGAGACAACAGTATCAGATATGAAACAAGAGACAACATAATCAGATATGAAATAAGAGAGAACAGTATCAGATATGAAACAAGAGACAACAGAATCAGATATGAAACAAGAGAGAACAGTATCAGATATGAAACAAGAGACAACAGTATCAGATATGAAACAAGAGACAACAGTATCAGATATGAAACAAGAGACAGTATAAGATATGAAACAAGAGAGAACAGTATCAGATATGAAACACGAGAGAACAGTATCAGATATGAAACAAAAGAGAACAGTATCAGATATGAAACAAGAGAGAACAGTATCAGATATGAAACAAGAGACAACAGAATCAGATATGAAACAAGAGACAACAGTATCAGATATGAAACAAGAGACAGTATAAGATATGAAACAAGAGAGAACAGTATCAGATATGAAACAATAGACAACAGAATCAGATATGAAAAAAGAGACAGTATCATATATGAAACAAAAGAGAACAGTATCAGATATGAAACAAGAGACGGTATCAGATATGAACCAAGAGAGAACAGTATCAGATATGAAACAAGAGACAACAGTATCAGATATGAAACAAGAGACAACAGTATCAGATATGAAACAAGAGACAACAGAATCAGATATGAAACAAGAGACAACAGAATCAGATATGAAACAAGAGACAGTATCAGATATGAAACAAGAGACAACAGAATCAGATATGAAACAAGAGACAACAGAATCAGATATGAAACAAGAGACAACTGTATCAGATATGAAAAAAGAGACAGTATCAGATATGAAACAAGAGACAACAGAATCAGATATGAAACAAGAGACAACAGTATCAGATATGAAACAAGAGACAACATAATCAGATATGAAATAAGAGAGAACAGTATCAGATATGAAACAAGAGACAACAGAATCAGATATGAAACAAGAGAGAACAGTATCAGATATGAAACAAGAGAGAACAGTATCAGATATGAAACAAGAGAGAACAGTATCAGATATGAAACAAGAGAGAACAGAATCAGATATGAAACAAGAGACAACAGTATCAGATATGAAACAAGAGAGAACAGTATCAGATATGAAACAAGAGAGAACAGTATCAGATATGAAACAAGAGACAACAGAATCAGATATGAAACAAGAGAGAACAGTATCAGATATGAAACAAGAGACAGTATCAGATATGAAACAAGAGAGAACAGTATCAGATATGAAACAAGAGACAGTATCAGATATGAAACAAGAGACAGTATCAGATATCAAACAAGAGAGAACAGTATCAGATATGAAACAAGAGAGAACAGTATCAGATATGAAACAAGAGACATTATCAGATATTAAACAAGAGAGAACAGTATCAGATATGAAACAAGAGAGAACAGTATCAGATATGAAACAAGAGACAGTATCAGATATGAAACAAGAGAGAACAGTATCAGATATGAAACAAGAGACAGTATCAGATATGAAACAAGAGAGAACAGTATCAGATATGAAACAAGAGAGAACAGTATCAGATATGAAACAAGAGAGAACAGTATCAGATATGAAACAAGAGACAACAGAATCAGATATGAAACAAGAGAGAACAGTATCAGATATGAAACAAGAGACAGTATCAGATATGAAACAAGAGACAACAGAATCAGATATGAAAAAAGAGAGAACAGTATCAGATATGAAACAAGAGACAGTATCAGATATGAAACAAGAGAGAACAGTATCAGATATGAAACAAGAGACAGTATCAGATATGAAACAAGAGAGAACAGTATCAGATATGAAACAAGAGACAGTATCAGATATGAAACAAGAGAGAACAGTATCAGATATGAAACAAGAGACAGTATCAGATATGAAACAAGAGAGAACAGTATCAGATATGAAACAAGAGAGAACAGTATCAGATATGAAACAAGAGAGAACAGTATCAGATATGAAACAAGAGACAGTATCAGATATGAAACAAGAGAGAACAGTATCAGATATGAAACAAGAGACAGTATCAGATATGAAACAAGAGAGAACAGTATCAGATATGAAACAAGAGACAGTATCAGATATGAAACAAGAGAGAACAGTATCAGATATGAAACAAGAGAGAACAGTATCAGATATGAAACAAGAGAGAACAGTATCAGATATGAAACAAGAGACAGTATCAGATATGAAACAAGAGACAACAGAATCAGATATGAAAAAAGAGAGAACAGTATCAGATATGAAACAAGAGACAGTATCAGATATGAAACAAGAGAGAACAGTATCAGATATGAAACAAGAGACAGTATCAGATATGAAACAAGAGAGAACAGTATCAGATATGAAACAAGAGAGAACAGTATCAGATATGAAACAAGAGAGAACAGTATCAGATATGAAACAAGAGACAGTATCAGATATGAAACAAGAGAGAACAGTATCAGATATGAAACAAGAGACAGTATCAGATATGAAACAAGAGAGAACAGTATCAGATATGAAACAAGAGACAGTATCAGATATGAAACAAGAGAGAACAGTATCAGATATGAAACAAGAGAGAACAGTATCAGATATGAAACAAGAGAGAACAGTATCAGATATGAAACAAGAGACAGTATCAGATATGAAACAAGAGACAACAGAATCAGATATGAAAAAAGAGAGAACAGTATCAGATATGAAACAAGAGACAGTATCAGATATGAAACAAGAGAGAACAGTATCAGATATGAAACAAGAGAGAACAGTATCAGATATGAAACAAGAGAGAACAGTATCAGATACGAAACAAGAGACAGTATCAGATATGAAACAAGAGAGAACAGTATCAGATATGAAACAAGAGACAGTATCAGATATGAAACAAGAGAGAACAGTATCAGATATGAAACAAGAGACAGTATCAGATATGAAACAAGAGAGAACAGTATCAGATATGAAACAAGAGAGAACAGTATCAAATATGAAACAAGAGAGAACAGTATCAGATATGAAACAAGAGACAGTATCAGATATGAAACAAGAGAGAACAGTATCAGATATGAAACAAGAGAGAACAGTATCAAATATGAAACAAGAGAGAACAGTATCAGATATGAAACAAGAGAGAACAGTATCAGATATGAAACAAGAGACAGTATCAGATATGAAACAAGAGAGAACAGTATCAGATATGAAACAAGAGAGAACAGTATCAGATATGAAACAAGAGAGAACAGTATCAGATATGAAACAAGAGAGAAAAGTATCAGATATGAAACAAGAGACAACAGAATCAGATATGAAACAAGAGAGAACAGTATCAGATATGAAACAAGAGAGAACAGTATCATATATGAAACAAGAGACAACAGAATCAGATATGAAACAAGAGACAACTGTATCAGATATGAAACAAGAGACAGTATTAGATATGAAACAAGAGACAACAGAATCAGATATGAAACAAGAGACAACAGTATCAGATATGAAACAAGAGACAACATAATCAGATATGAAATAAGAGAGAACAGTATCAGATATGAAACAAGAGACAACAGAATCAGATATGAAACAAGAGACAACAGTATCAGATATGAAACAAGAGACAACAGTATCAGATATGAAACAAGAGACAACAGTATCAGATATGAAACAAGAGACAACAGAATCAGATATGAAACAAGAGACAACAGAATCAGATATGAAACAAGAGACAGTATCAGATATGAAACAAGAGACAACAGAATCAGATATGAAACAAGAGACAACAGAATCAGATATGAAACAAGAGACAACTGTATCAGATATGAAACAAGAGACAGTATCAGATATGAAACAAGAGACAACAGAATCAGATATGAAACAAGAGACAACAGTATCAGATATGAAACAAGAGACAACATAATCAGATATGAAATAAGAGAGAACAGTATCAGATATGAAACAAGAGACAACAGAATCAGATATGAAACAAGAGAGAACAGTATCAGATATGAAACAAGAGACAACAGTATCAGATATGAAACAAGAGACAACAGTATCAGATATGAAACAAGAGACAGTATAAGATATGAAACAAGAGAGAACAGTATCAGATATGAAACACGAGAGAACAGTATCAGATATGAAACAAAAGAGAACAGTATCAGATATGAAACAAGAGAGAACAGTATCAGATATGAAACAAGAGACAACAGAATCAGATATGAAACAAGAGACAACAGTATCAGATATGAAACAAGAGACAGTATAAGATATGAAACAAGAGAGAACAGTATCAGATATGAAACAATAGACAACAGAATCAGATATGAAAAAAGAGACAGTATCATATATGAAACAAAAGAGAACAGTATCAGATATGAAACAAGAGACAACAGTATCAGATATGAAACAAGAGACAACAGTATCAGATATGAAACAAGAGACAACAGTATCAGATATGAAACAAGAGAGAACAGTATCAGATATGAAACAAGAGACAACAGTATCAGATATGAAACAAGAAACAACAGTATCAGATATGAAACAAGAGACAACAGTATCAGAAATGAAACAAGAGAGAACAGTATCAGATATGAAACAAGAGACAACAGTATCAGATATGAAACAAGAGAGAACAGTATCAGATATGAAACAAGAGACAACAGTATCAGATATGAAACAAGAGACAACAGTATCAGATATGAAACAAGAGACAACAGAATCAGATATGAAACAAGAGAGAACAGTATCAGATATGAAACAAGAGACATTATCAGATATAAAACAAGAGAGAACAGTATCAGATATGAAACAAGAGACAGTATCAGATATGAAACAAGAGAGAACAGTATCAGATATGAAACAAGAGAGAACAGTATCAGATATGAAACTAGAGAGAACAGTATCAGATATGAAACAAGAGACATTATCAGATATGAAACAAGAGAGAACAGTATCAGATATGAAACAAGAGACAGTATCAGATATGAAACAAGAGAGAACAGTATCAGATATGAAACAAGAGACAGTATCAGATATGAAACAAGAGAGAACAGTATCAGATATGAAACAAGTGACAGTATCAGATATGAAACAAGAGACAACAGAATCAGATATGAAACAAGAGACAACAGAATCAGATATGAAACAAGAGACAACAGAAGCAGATATGAAACAAGAGACAGTATCAGATATGAAACAAGAGACAACAGAATCAGATATGAAACAAGAGACAACAGAATCAGATATGAAACAAGAGACAACAGAATCATATATGAAACAAGAGACAACAGAATCAGATATGAAACAAGAGACAGTATCAGATATGAAACAAGAGACAACAGAATCAGATATGAAACAAGAGACAACAGAATCAGATATGAAACAAGAGACAACAGAATCAGATATGAAACAAGAGACAACAGTATCAGATATGAAACAAGAGAGAACAGTATCAGATATGAAACAAGAGACAGTATCAGATATGAAACAAGAGACAACAGTATCAGATATGAAACAAGAGACAACAGAATCAGATATGAAACAAGAGAGAACAGTATTAGATATGAAACAATAGACAACAGAATCAGATATGAAACAAGAGACAACAGAATCATATATGAAACAAGAGACAACAGAATCAGATATGAAACAAGAGACAGTATCAGATATGAAACAAGAGACAACAGAATCAGATATGAAACAAGAGACAACAGAATCAGATATGAAACAAGAGACAACAGAATCAGATATGAAACAAGAGACAACAGTATCAGATATGAAACAAGAGAGAACAGTATCAGATATGAAACAAGAGACAGTATCAGATATGAAACAAGAGACAACAGTATCAGATATGAAACAAGAGACAACAGAATCAGATATGAAACAAGAGAGAACAGTATTAGATATGAAACAAGAGACAACAGAATCAGATATGAAACTAGAGAAAACAGTATCAGATATGAAACAAGAGACAGTATCAGATATGAAACAAGAGACAGTATCAGATATGAAACAAGAGAGAACAGTATCAGATATGAAACAAGAGAGAACAGTATCAGATATGAAACAAGAGACAGTATCAGATATGAAACAAGAGAGAACAGTATCAGATATATAACAAGAGAGAACAGTATCAGATATGAAACAAGAGACAACAGTATCAGATATGAAACAAGAGAGAACAGTATCAGATATGAAACAAGAGACAGTATCAGATATGAAACAAGAGAGAACAGTATCAGATATGAAACAAGAGACAACAGAATCAGATATGAAACAAGAGACAGTATCAGATATGAAACTAGAGATAACAGTATCAGATATGAAACAAGAGACAACAGTATCAGATATGAAACAAGAGAGAACAGTATCAGATATGAAACAAGAGACAGTATCAGATATGAAACAAGAGACAACAGAATCAGATATGAAACAAGAGACAGTATCAGATATGAAACTAGAGATAACAGAATCAGATATGAAACTAGAGAGAACAGTATCAGATATGAAACAAGTGACAGTATCAGATATGAAACAAGAGACAACAGAATCAGATATGAAACAAGAGACAACAGAATCAGATATGAAACAAGAGACAACAGAATCAGATATGAAACAAGAGACAACAGTATCAGATATGAAACAAGAGAGAACAGTATCAGATATGAAACAAGAGACAGTATCAGATATGAAACAAGAGACAACAGTATCAGATATGAAACAAGAGACAACAGAATCAGATATGAAACAAGAGAGAACAGTATTAGATATGAAACAAGAGACAACAGAATCAGATATGAAACTAGAGAAAACAGTATCAGATATGAAACAAGAGACAGTATCAGATATGAAACAAGAGACAGTATCAGATATGAAACAAGAGAGAACAGTATCAGATATGAAACAAGAGAGAACAGTATCAGATATGAAACAAGAGACAGTATCAGATATGAAACAAGAGAGAACAGTATCAGATATGAAACAAGAGACAACAGTATCAGATATGAAACAAGAGAGAACAGTATCAGATATGAAACAAGAGACAGTATCAGATATGAAACAAGAGACAACAGAATCAGATATGAAACAAGAGACAGTATCAGATATGAAACTAGAGAGAACAGTATCAGATATGAAACAAGAGAGAACAGTATCAGATATGAAACAAGAGACAGTATCAGATATGAAACAAGAGAGAACAGTATCAGATATATAACAAGAGAGAACAGTATCAGATATGAAACAAGAGACAACAGTATCAGATATGAAACAAGAGAGAACAGTATCAGATATGAAACAAGAGACAGTATCAGATATGAAACAAGAGAGAACAGTATCAGATATGAAACAAGAGACAACAGAATCAGATATGAAACAAGAGACAGTATCAGATATGAAACTAGAGATAACAGTATCAGATATGAAACAAGAGACAACAGTATCAGATATGAAACAAGAGAGAACAGTATCAGATATGAAACAAGAGACAGTATCAGATATGAAACAAGAGACAACAGAATCAGATATGAAACAAGAGACAGTATCAGATATGAAACTAGAGATAACAGAATCAGATATGAAACTAGAGAGAACAGTATCAGATATGAAACAAGTGACAGTATCAGATATGAAACAAGAGACAACAGAATCAGATATGAAACAAGAGACAACAGAATCAGATATGAAACAAGAGACAACAGAAGCAGATATGAAACAAGAGACAGTATCAGATATGAAACAAGAGACAACAGAATCAGATATGAAACAAGAGACAACAGAATCAGATATGAAACAAGAGACAACAGAATCATATATGAAACAAGAGACAACAGAATCAGATATGAAACAAGAGACAGTATCAGATATGAAACAAGAGACAACAGAATCAGATATGAAACAAGAGACAACATAATCAGATATGAAACAAGAGACAACAGAATCAGATATGAAACAAGAGACAACAGTATCAGATATGAAACAAGAGAGAACAGTATCAGATATGAAACAAGAGACAGTATCAGATATGAAACAAGAGACAACAGTATCAGATATGAAACAAGAGACAACAGAATCAGATATGAAACAAGAGAGAACAGTATTAGATATGAAACAAGAGACAACAGAATCAGATATGAAACAAGAGACAACAGAATCATATATGAAACAAGAGACAACAGAATCAGATATGAAACAAGAGACAGTATCAGATATGAAACAAGAGACAACAGAATCAGATATGAAACAAGAGACAACAGAATCAGATATGAAACAAGAGACAACAGAATCAGATATGAAACAAGAGACAACAGTATCAGATATGAAACAAGAGAGAACAGTATCAGATATGAAACAAGAGACAGTATCAGATATGAAACAAGAGACAACAGTATCAGATATGAAACAAGAGACAACAGAATCAGATATGAAACAAGAGAGAACAGTATTAGATATGAAACAAGAGACAACAGAATCAGATATGAAACAAGAGACAACAGTATTAGATATGAAACAAGAGACAACAGAATCAGATATGAAACAAGAGACAGTATCAGATATGAAACAAGAGACAGTATCAGATATGAAACAAGAGAGAACAGTATCAGATATGAAACAAGAGAGAACAGTATCAGATATGAAACAAGAGAGAACAGTATCAGATATGAAACAAGAGACAGTATCAGATATGAAACAAGAGAGAACAGTATCAGATATATAACAAGAGAGAACAGTATCAGATATGAAACAAGAGACAACAGTATCAGATATGAAACAAGAGAGAACAGTATCAGATATGAAACAAGAGACAGTATCAGATATGAAACAAGAGAGAACAGTATCAGATATGAAACAAGAGACAACAGAATCAGATATGAAACAAGAGACAGTATCAGATATGAAACTAGAGATAACAGTATCAGATATGAAACAAGAGACAACAGTATCAGATATGAAACAAGAGACAACAGAATCAGATATGAAACAAGAGACAGTATCAGATATGAAACTAGAGATAACAGTATCAGATATGAAACAAGAGAGAACAGTATCAGATATGAAACAAGAGACAGTATCAGATATGAAACAAGAGACAACAGAATCAGATATGAAACAAGAGACAGTATCAGATATGAAACTAGAGATAACAGAATCAGATATGAAACTAGAGATAACAGTATCAGATATGAAACAAGAGAGAACAGTATCAGATATGAAACAAGAGACAGTATCAGATATGAAACAAGAGACAACAGTATCAGATATGAAGCAAGAGACAACAGTATCAGATATGAAACAAGAGACAGTATCAGATATGAAACAAGAGAGAACAGTATCAGATTTGAAACAAGAGACAACAGTATCAGATATGAAACAAGAGAGAACAGTATCAGATATGAAACAAGAGAGAACAGTATCAGATATGAAACTAGAGAGAACAGTATCAGATATGAAACAAGAGAGAACAGTATCAGATATGAAACAAGAGAGAACAGTATCAGATATGAAACAAGAGAGAACAGTATCAGATATGAAACTAGAGAGAACAGTATCAGATATGAAACAAGAGAGAACAGTATCAGATATGAAACAAGAGAGAACAGTATCAGATATGAAACAAGAGAGAACAGTATCAGATATGAAACAAGAGAGAACAGTATCAGATATGAAACAAGAGAGAACAGTATCAGATATGAAACTAGAGAGATCAGTATCAGATATGAAACAAGAGAGAACAGTATCAGATATGAAACTAGAGAGAACAGTATCAGATATGAAACAAGAGAGAACAGTATCAGATATGAAACAAGAGACAGTATCAGATATGAAACAAGAGAAAACAGTATCAGATATGAAACAAGAGACAGTATCAGATATGAAACATGTGAGAACAGTATCAGATATGAAACAAGAGAAAACAGTATCAGATATGAAACAAGAGAGAACAGTATCAGATATGAAACAAGAGACAGTATCAGATATGAAACATGTGAGAACAGTATCAGATATGAAACAAGAGACAACAGTATCAGATATGAAACAAGAGACAACAGAATCAGATATGAAACAAGAGAACAGTATCAGATATGAAACAAGAGACAACAGAATCAGATATGAAACAAGAGACAACAGTATCAGATATGAAACAAGAGAGAACAGTATCAGATATGAAACAAGAGAAAACAGTATCAGATATGAAACAAGAGAAAACAGTATCAGATATGAAACAAGAGAAAACAGTATCAGATATGAAACAAGAGAAAACAGTATCAGATATGAAACAAGAGACAGTATCAGATATGAAACATGTGAGAACAGTATCAGATATGAAACAAGAGAGAACAGTATCAGATATGAAACAAGAGACAACAGTATCAGATATGAAACAAGAGACAACAGAATCAGATATGAAACAAGAGAACAGTATCAGATATGAAACAAGAGACAACAGAATCAGATATGAAACAAGAGACAACAGTATCAGATATGAAACAAGAGAGAACAGTATCAGATATGAAACAAGAGAGAACAGTATCAGATATGAAACAAGAGAGAACAGTATCAGATATGAAACAAGAGAGAACAGTATCAGATATGAAACAAGAGAGAACAGTATATGATATGAAACAAGAGAGAACAGTATCAGATATGAAACAAGAGACAACAGAATCAGATATGAAACAAGAGACAGTATCAGATATGAAACAAGAGAGAACAGTATCAGATATGAAACAAGAGACAACAGTATCAGATATGAAACAAGAGACAGTATCAGATATGAAACAAGAGACAACAGTATCAGATATGAAACAAGAGAGAACAGTATCAGATATGATACAAGAGAGAACAGTATCAGATATGAAATAAGAGACAACAGAATCAGATATGAAACAAGAGACAACAGTATCAGATATGAAACAAGAGAGAACAGTATCAGATATGAAACAAGATAGAACAGTATCAGATATGAAACAAGAGACAGTATCATATATGAAACAAGAGAGAACAGTATCAGATATGAAACAAGAGACGTTATCAGATATGAAACAAGAGACAAAATAATCAGATATGAAACAAGAGAGAACAGTATCAGATATGAAACAAGTGACAGTATCAGATATGAAACAAGAGACAACAGAATCAGATATGAAACAAGAGACAACAGAATCAGATATGAAACAAGAGACAACAGAATCAGATATGAAACAAGAGACAACAGAATCAGATATGAAACAAGAGACAACAGAATCATATATGAAACAAGAGACAAAAGAATCAGATATGAAACAAGAGACAGTATCAGATATGAAACAAGAGACAACAGAATCAGATATGAAACAAGAGACAACAGAATCAGATATGAAACAAGAGACAACAGAATCAGATATGAAACAAGAGACAACAGTATCAGATATGAAACAAGAGAGAACAGTATCAGATATGAAACAAGAGACAGTATCAGATATGAAACAAGAGACAGTATCAGATATGAAACAAGAGAGAACAGTATCAGATATGAAACAAGAGAGAACAGTATCAGATATGAAACAAGAGAGAACAGTATCAGATATGAAACAAGAGACAGTATCAGATATGAAACAAGAGAGAACAGTATCAGATATATAACAAGAGAGAACAGTATCAGATATGAAACAAGAGACAACAGTATCAGATATGAAACAAGAGAGAACAGTATCAGATATGAAACAAGAGACAGTATCAGATATGAAACAAGAGAGAACAGTATCAGATATGAAACAAGAGACAACAGAATCAGATATGAAACAAGAGACAGTATCAGATATGAAACTAGAGATAACAGTATCAGATATGAAACAAGAGACAACAGTATCAGATATGAAACAAGAGACAACAGAATCAGATATGAAACAAGAGACAGTATCAGATATGAAACTAGAGATAACAGTATCAGATATGAAACAAGAGAGAACAGTATCAGATATGAAACAAGAGACAGTATCAGATATGAAACAAGAGACAACAGAATCAGATATGAAACAAGAGACAGTATCAGATATGAAACTAGAGATAACAGAATCAGATATGAAACTAGAGATAACAGTATCAGATATGAAACAAGAGAGAACAGTATCAGATATGAAACAAGAGACAGTATCAGATATGAAACAAGAGACAACAGTATCAGATATGAAACAAGAGACAACAGTATCAGATATGAAACAAGAGACAGTATCAGATATGAAACAAGAGAGAACAGTATCAGATATGAAACAAGAGACAACAGTATCAGATATGAAACAAGAGAGAACAGTATCAGATATGAAACAAGAGACAGTATCAGATATGAAACAAGAGAGAACAGTATCAGATATGAAACAAGAGACAGTATCAGATATGAAACAAGAGACAGTATCAGATATGAAACAAGAGAGAACAGTATCAGATATGAAACAAGAGACAGTATCAGATATGAAACAAGAGACAGTATCAGATATGAAACAAGAGAGAACAGTATCAGATATGAAACAAGAGAGAACAGTATCAGATATGAAACAAGAGAGAACAGTATCAGATATGAAACAAGAGAGAACAGTATCAGATATGAAACAAGAGACAGTATCAGATATGAAACAAGAGACAGTATCAGATATGAAACAAGAGAGAACAGTATCAGATATGAAACAAGAGAGAACAGTATCAGATATGAAACAAGAGACAGTATCAGATATGAAACAAGAGACAACAGTATCAGATATGAAACAAGAGACAGTATCAGATATGAAACAAGAGAGAACAGTATCAGATATGAAACAAGAGAGAACAGTATCAGATATGAAACAAGAGAGAACAGTATCAGATATGAAACAAGAGACAGTATCAGATATGAAACAAGAGACAGTATCAGATATGAAACAAGAGAGAACAGTATCAGATATGAAACAAGAGAGAACAGTATCAGATATGAAACAAGAGACAGTATCAGATATGAAACAAGAGACAACAGTATCAGATATGAAACAAGAGACAGTATCAGATATGAAACAAGAGAGAACAGTATCAGATATGAAACAAGAGAGAACAGTATCAGATATGAAACAAGAGAGAACAGTATCAGATATGAAACTAGAGAGAACAGTATCAGATATGAAACAAGAGAGAACAGTATCAGATATGAAACAAGAGAGAACAGTATCAGATATGAAACAAGAGAGAACAGTATCAGATATGAAACAAGAGACAACAGTATCAGATATGAAACAAGAGAGAACAGTATCAGATATGAAACAAGAGACAGTATCAGATATGAAACAAGAGAGAACAGTATCAGATATGAAACAAGAGAGAACAGTATCAGATATGAAACAAGAGAGAACAGTATCAGATATGAAACTAGAGAGAACAGTATCAGATATGAAACAAGAGAGAACAGTATCAGATATGAAACAAGAGAGAACAGTATCAGATATGAAACTAGAGAGAACAGTATCAGATATGAAACAAGAGAGAACAGTATCAGATATGAAACAAGAGACAGTATCAGATATGAAACAAGAGAAAACAGTATCAGATATGAAACAAGAGACAGTATCAGATATGAAACATGTGAGAACAGTATCAGATATGAAACAAGAGAAAACAGTATCAGATATGAAACAAGAGAGAACAGTATCAGATATGAAACAAGAGACAGTATCAGATATGAAACATGTGAGAACAGTATCAGATATGAAACAAGAGACAACAGTATCAGATATGAAACAAGAGACAACAGAATCAGATATGAAACAAGAGAACAGTATCAGATATGAAACAAGAGACAACAGAATCAGATATGAAACAAGAGACAACAGTATCAGATATGAAACAAGAGAGAACAGTATCAGATATGAAACAAGAGAGAACAGTATCAGATATGAAACAAGAGAGAACAGTATCAGATATGAAACAAGAGAGAACAGTATCAGATATGAAACAAGAGAGAACAGTATATGATATGAAACAAGAGAGAACAGTATCAGATATGAAACAAGAGACAACAGAATCAGATATGAAACAAGAGACAGTATCAGATATGAAACAAGAGAGAACAGTATCAGATATGAAACAAGAGACAACAGTATCAGATATGAAACAAGAGACAGTATCAGATATGAAACAAGAGAGAACAGTATCAGATATGAAACAAGAGAGAACAGTATCAGATATGAAACAAGAGAGAACAGTATCAGATATGAAATAAGAGACAACAGAATCAGATATGAAACAAGAGACAACAGTATCAGATATGAAACAAGAGAGAACAGTATCAGATATGAAACAAGATAGAACAGTATCAGATATGAAACAAGAGACAGTATCATATATGAAACAAGAGAGAACAGTATCAGATATGAAACAATAGACGTTATCAGATATGAAACAAGAGACAAAATAATCAGATATGAAACAAGAGAGAACAGTATCAGATATGAAACAAGTGACAGTATCAGATATGAAACAAGAGACAACAGAATCAGATATGAAACAAGAGACAACATAATCAGATATGAAACAAGAGACAACAGAATCAGATATGAAACAAGAGACAACAGAATCAGATATGAAACAAGAGACAACAGAATCATATATGAAACAAGAGACAAAAGAATCAGATATGAAACAAGAGACAGTATCAGATATGAAACAAGAGACAACAGAATCAGATATGAAACAAGAGACAACAGAATCAGATATGAAACAAGAGACAACAGAATCAGATATGAAACAAGAGACAACAGTATCAGATATGAAACAAGAGAGAACAGTATCAGATATGAAACAAGAGACAGTATCAGATATGAAACAAGAGACAACAGTATCAAATATGAAACAAGAGACAACAGAATCAGATATGAAACAAGAGAGAACAGTATCAGATATGAAACAAGAGACAACAGAATCAGATATGAAACTAGAGAAAACAGTATCAGATATGAAACAAGAGACAGTATCAGATATGAAACAAGAGACAGTATCAGATATGAAACAAGAGAGAACAGTATCAGATATGAAACAAGAGAGAACAGTATCAGATATGAAACAAGAGAGAACAGTATCAGATATGAAACAAGAGACAGTATCAGATATGAAACAAGAGAGAACAGTATCAGATATATAACAAGAGAGAACAGTATCAGATATGAAACAAGAGACAACAGTATCAGATATGAAACAAGAGAGAACAGTATCAGATATGAAACAAGAGACAGTATCAGATATGAAACAAGAGAGAACAGTATCAGATATGAAACAAGAGACAACAGAATCAGATATGAAACAAGAGACAGTATCAGATATGAAACAAGAGAGAACAGTATCAGATATGAAACAAGAGACAACAGAATCAGATATGAAACAAGAGACAGTATCAGATATGAAACTAGAGATAACAGTATCAGATATGAAACAAGAGACAACAGTATCAGATATGAAACAAGAGAGAACAGTATCAGATATGAAACAAGAGACAGTATCAGATATGAAACAAGAGACAACAGAATCAGATATGAAACAAGAGACAGTATCAGATATGAAACTAGAGATAACAGAATCAGATATGAAACAAGAGAGAACAGTATCAGATATGAAACAAGAGACAACAGTATCAGATATGAAACAAGAGAGAACAGTATCAGATATGAAACAAGAGACAGTATCAGATATGAAACATGTGAGAACAGTATCAGATATGAAACAAGAGACAACAGTATCAGATATGAAACAAGAGACAACAGAATCAGATATGAAACAAGAGAACAGTATCAGATATGAAACAAGAGACAACAGAATCAGATATGAAACAAGAGACAACAGTATCAGATATGAAACAAGAGAGAACAGTATCAGATATGAAACAAGAGAGAACAGTATCAGATATGAAACAAGAGAGAACAGTATCAGATATGAAACAAGAGAGAACAGTATCAGATATGAAACAAGAGAGAACAGTATAAGATATGAAACAAGAGAGAACAGTATCAGATATGAAACAAGAGACAACAGAATCAGATATGAAACAAGAGACAGTATCAGATATGAAACAAGAGAGAACAGTATCAGATATGAAACAAGAGACAACAGTATCAGATATGAAACAAGAGACAGTATCAGATATGAAACAAGAGAGAACAGTATCAGATATGAAACAAGAGAGAACAGTATCAGATATGAAACAAGAGAGAACAGTATCAGATATGAAATAAGAGACAACAGAATCAGATATGAAACAAGAGACAACAGTATCAGATATGAAACAAGAGAGAACAGTATCAGATATGAAACAAGATAGAACAGTATCAGATATGAAACAAGAGACAGTATCATATATGAAACAAGAGAGAACAGTATCAGATATGAAACAAGAGACGTTATCAGATATGAAACAAGAGACAAAATAATCAGATATGAAACAAGAGAGAACAGTATCAGATATGAAACAAGTGACAGTATCAGATATGAAACAAGAGACAACAGAATCAGATATGAAACAAGAGACAACAGAATCAGATATGAAAAAAGAGACAACAGAATCAGATATGAAACAAGAGACAACAGAATCAGATATGAAACAAGAGACAACAGAATCATATATGAAACAAGAGACAAAAGAATCAGATATGAAACAAGAGACAGTATCAGATATGAAACAAGAGACAACAGAATCAGATATGAAACAAGAGACAACAGAATCAGATATGAAACAAGAGACAACAGAATCAGATATGAAACAAGAGACAACAGTATCAGATATGAAACAAGAGAGAACAGTATCAGATATGAAACAAGAGACAGTATCAGATATGAAACAAGAGACAACAGTATCAGATATGAAACAAGAGACAACAGAATCAGATATGAAACAAGAGAGAACAGTATCAGATATGAAACAAGAGACAACAGAATCAGATATGAAACTAGAGAAAACAGTATCAGATATGAAACAAGAGACAGTATCAGATATGAAAGAAGAGACAGTATCAGATATGAAACAAGAGAGAACAGTATCAGATATGAAACAAGAGAGAACAGTATCAGATATGAAACAAGAGAGAACAGTATCAGATATGAAACAAGAGACAGTATCAGATATGAAACAAGAGAGAACAGTATCAGATATATAACAAGAGAGAACAGTATCAGATATGAAACAAGAGACAACAGTATCAGATATGAAACAAGAGAGAACAGTATCAGATATGAAACAAGAGACAGTATCAGATATGAAACAAGAGAGAACAGTATCAGATATGAAACAAGAGACAACAGAATCAGATATGAAACAAGAGACAGTATCAGATATGAAACTAGAGATAACAGTATCAGATATGAAACAAGAGATAACAGTATCAGATATGAAACAAGAGAGAACAGTATCAGATATGAAACAAGAGACAGTATCAGATATGAAACAAGAGACAACAGAATCAGATATGAAACAAGAGACAGTATCAGATATGAAACTAGAGATAACAGAATCAGATATGAAACTAGAGATAACAGTATCAGATATGAAACAAGAGAGAACAGTATCAGATATGCAACAAGAGACAGTATCAGATATGAAACAAGAGACAACAGTATCAGATATGAAACAAGAGACAACAGTATCAGATATGAAACAAGAGACAGTATCAGATATGAAACAAGAGAGAACAGTATCAGATATGAAACAAGAGACAACAGTATCAGATATGAAACAAGAGAGAACAGTATCAGATATGAAACAAGAGAGAACAGTATCAGATATGAAACAAGAGACAGTATCAGATATGAAACAAGAGAGAACAGTATCAGATATGAAACAAGAGAGAACAGTATCAGATATGAAACAAGAGAGAACAGTATCAGATATGAAGCAAGAGAGAACAGTATCAGATATGAAACTAGAGAGAACAGTATCAGATATGAAACAAGAGAGAACAGTATCAGATATGAAACTAGAGAGAACAGTATCAGATATGAAACAAGAGAGAACAGTATCAGATATGAAACAAGAGACAGTATCAGATATGAAACAAGAGAGAACAGTATCAGATATGAAACAAGAGACAACAGTATCAGATATGAAACAAGAGACAACAGAATCAGATATGAAACAAGAGAACAGTATCAGATATGAAACAAGAGACAACAGAATCAGATATGAAACAAGAGACAACAGTATCAGATATGAAACAAGAGAGAACAGTATCAGATATGAAACAAGAGAGAACAGTATCAGATATGAAACAAGAGAGAACAGTATCAGATATGAAACAAGAGAGAACAGTATCAGATATGAAACAAGAGAGAACAGTATAAGATATGAAACAAGAGAGAAAAGTATCAGATATGAAACAAGAGACAACAGAATCAGATATGAAACAAGAGACAGTATCAGATATGAAACAAGAGAGAACATTATCAGATATGAAACAAGAGACAACAGTATCAGATATGAAACAAGAGACAGTATCAGATATGAAACAAGAGAGAACAGTATCAGATATGAAACAAGAGAGAACAGTATCAGATATGAAACAAGAGAGAACAGTATCAGATATGAAACAAGAGACAACAGAATCAGATATGAAACAAGAGACAACAGTATCAGATATGAAACAAGAGAGAACAGTATCAGATATGAAACAAGAGACAACAGTATCAGATATGAAACAAGAGAGAACAGTATCAGATATGAAACAAGAGACAACAGAATCAGATATGAAACAAGAGACAGTATCAGATATGAAACAAGAGATAACAGTATCAGATATGAAACAAGAGACAACAGTATCAGATATGAAACAAGAGAGAACAGTATCAGATATGAAACAAGAAACAGTATCAGATATGAAACAAGAGACAGTATCAGATATGAAACAAGAGACAGTATCAGATATGAAACAAGAGACAGTATCAGATATGAAACAAGAGAGAACAGTATCAGATATGAAACAAGAGAGAACAGTATCAGATATGAAACAAGAGAGAACAGTATCAGATATGAAACAAGAAACAGTATCAGATATGAAACAAGAGACAGTATCAGATATGAAACAAGAGACAGTATCAGATATGAAACAAGAGAGAACAGTATCAGATATGAAACAAGAGAGAACAGTATCAGATATGAAACAAGAGAGAACAGTATCAGATATGAAACAAGAGACAGTATCAGATATGAAACAAGAGAGAACAGTATCAGATATATAACAAGAGAGAACAGTATCAGATATGAAACAAGAGACAACAGTATCAGATATGAAACAAGAGAGAACAGTATCAGATATGAAACAAGAGACAACAGAATCAGATATGAAACAAGAGACAGTATCAGATATGAAACAAGAGATAACAGTATCAGATATGAAACAAGAGACAACAGAATCAGATATGAAACAAGAGACAACAGTATCAGATATGAAACAAGAGAGAACAGTATCAGATATGAAACAAGAGAGAACAGTATCAGATATGAAACAAGAGAGAACAGTATCAGATATGAAACAAGAGAGAACAGTATCAGTTATGAAACAAGAGAGAACAGTATAAGATATGAAACAAGAGAGAACAGTATCAGATATGAAACAAGAGACAACAGAATCAGATATGAAACAAGAAACAGTATCAGATATGAAACAAGAGACAGTATCAGATATGAAACAAGAGACAGTATCAGATATGAAACAAGAGAGAACAGTATCAGATATGAAACAAGAGAGAACAGTATCAGATATGAAACAAGAGAGAACAGTATCAGATATGAAACAAGAGACAGTATCAGATATGAAACAAGAGAGAACAGTATCAGATATATAACAAGAGAGAACAGTATCAGATATGAAACAAGAGACAACAGTATCAGATATGAAACAAGAGAGAACAGTATCAGATATGAAACAAGAGACAACAGAATCAGATATGAAACAAGAGACAGTATCAGATATGAAACAAGAGATAACAGTATCAGATATGAAACAAGAGACAACAGAATCAGATATGAAACAAGAGACAACAGTATCAGATATGAAACAAGAGAGAACAGTATCAGATATGAAACAAGAGAGAACAGTATCAGATATGAAACAAGAGAGAACAGTATCAGATATGAAACAAGAGAGAACAGTATCAGTTATGAAACAAGAGAGAACAGTATAAGATATGAAACAAGAGAGAACAGTATCAGATATGAAACAAGAGACAACAGAATCAGATATGAAACAAGAGACAGTATCAGATATGAAACAAGAGAGAACATTATCAGATATGAAACAAGAGACAACAGTATCAGATATGAAACAAGAGACAGTATCAGATATGAAACAAGAGAGAACAGTATCAGATATGAAACAAGAGAGAACAGTATCAGATATGAAACAAGAGAGAACAGTATCAGATATGAAACAAGAGACAACAGAATCAGATATGAAACAAGAGACAACAGTATCAGATATGAAACAAGAGAGAACAGTATCAGATATGAAACAAGATAGAACAGTATCAGATATGAAACAAGAGACAGTATCATATATGAAACAAGAGAGAACAGTATCAGATATGAAACAAGAGACGGTATCAGATATGAATCAAGAGACAAAATAATCAGATATGAAACAAGAGAGAACAGTATCAGATATGAAACAAGAGACAACAGTATCAGATATGAAACAAGAGACAGTATCATATATGAAACAAGAGACAACAGAATCAGATATGAAACAAGAGACAACAGAATCAGATATGAAACAAGAGACAACAGAATCAGATATGAAACAAGAGACAACAGTATCAGATATGAAACAAGAGAGAACAGTATCAGATATGAAACAAGAGACAGTATCAGATATGAAACAAGAGACAACAGTATCAGATATGAAACAAGAGACAACAGAATCAGATATGAAACAAGAGAGAACAGTATCAGATATGAAACAAGAGACAACAGAATCAGATATGAAACTAGAGAAAACAGTATCAGATATGAAACAAGAGACAGTATCAGATATGAAACAAGAGACAGTATCAGATATGAAACAAGAGAGAACAGTATCAGATATGAAACAAGAGAGAACAGTATCAGATATGAAACAAGAGAGAACAGTATCAGATATGAAACAAGAGACAGTATCAGATATGAAACAAGAGAGAACAGTATCAGATATATAACAAGAGAGAACAGTATCAGATATGAAACAAGAGACAACAGTATCAGATATGAAACAAGAGAGAACAGTATCAGATATGAAACAAGAGACAACAGAATCAGATATGAAACAAGAGACAGTATCAGATATGAAACAAGAGATAACAGTATCAGATATGAAACAAGAGACAACAGTATCAGATATGAAACAAGAGAGAACAGTATCAGATATGAAACAAGAAACAGTATCAGATATGAAACAAGAGACAACAGAATCAGATATGAAACAAGAGACAGTATCAGATATGAAACTAGAGATAACAGAATCAGATATGAAACTAGAGATAACAGTATCAGATATGAAACAAGAGAGAACAGTATCAGATATGCAACAAGAGACAGTATCAGATATGAAACAAGAGACAACAGTATCAGATATGAAACAAGAGACAACAGTATCAGATATGAAACAAGAGACAGTATCAGATATGAAACAAGAGAGAACAGTATCAGATATGAAACAAGAGACAACAGTATCAGATATGAAACAAGAGAGAACAGTATCAGATATGAAACAAGAGAGAACAGTATCAGATATGAAACAAGAGACAGTATCAGATATGAAACAAGAGAGAACAGTATCAGATATGAAACAAGAGACAGTATCAGATATGAAACAAGAGACAGTATCAGATATGAAACAAGAGAGAACAGTATCAGATATGAAACAAGAGACAGTATCAGATATGAAACAAGAGAGAACAGTATCAGATATGAAACAAGAGACAGTATCAGATATGAAACAAGAGAGAACAGTATCAGATATGAAACAAGAGACAGTATCAGATATGAAACAAGAGAGAACAGTATCAGATATGAAACAAGAGACAGTATCAGATATGAAACAAGAGAGAACAGTATCAGATATGAAACAAGAGAGAACAGTATCAGATATGAAACAAGAGAGAACAGTATCAGATATGAAACAAGAGAGAACAGTATCAGATATGAAACAAGAGAGAACAGTATCAGATATGAAACTAGAGAGAACAGTATCAGATATGAAACAAGAGAGAACAGTATCAGATATGAAACTAGAGAGAACAGTATCAGATATGAAACAAGAGAGAACAGTATCAGATATGAAACTAGAGAGAACAGTATCAGATATGAAACAAGAGAGAACAGTATCAGATATGAAACAAGAGAGAACAGTATCAGATATGAAACAAGAGAGAATAGTATCAGATATGAAACAAGAGAGAACAGTATCAGATATGAAACAAGAGACAGTATCAGATATGAAACAAGAGAGAACAGTATCAGATATGAAACAAGAGACAACAGTATCAGATATGAAACAAGAGACAACAGAATCAGATATGAAACAAGAGAACAGTATCAGATATGAAACAAGAGACAACAGAATCAGATATGAAACAAGAGACAACAGTATCAGATATGAAACAAGAGAGAACAGTATCAGATATGAAACAAGAGAGAACAGTATCAGATATGAAACAAGAGAGAACAGTATCAGATATGAAACAAGAGAGAACAGTATCAGATATGAAACAAGAGAGAACAGTATAAGATATGAAACAAGAGAGAACAGTATCAGATATGAAACAAGAGACAACAGAATCAGATATGAAACAAGAGACAGTATCAGATATGAAACAAGAGAGAACATTATCAGATATGAAACAAGAGACAACAGTATCAGATATGAAACAAGAGACAGTATCAGATATGAAACAAGAGAGAACAGTATCAGATATGAAACAAGAGAGAACAGTATCAGATATGAAACAAGAGAGAACAGTATCAGATATGAAACAAGAGACAACAGAATCAGATATGAAACAAGAGACAACAGTATCAGATATGAAACTAGAGAAAACAGTATCAGATATGAAACAAGAGAGAACAGTATCAGATATGAAACAAGATAGAACAGTATCAGATATGAAACAAGAGACAGTATCATATATGAAACAAGAGAGAACAGTATCAGATATGAAACAAGAGACGGTATCAGATATGAAACAAGAGACAAAATAATCAGATATGAAACAAGAGAGAACAGTATCAGATATGAAACAAGAGACAACAGTATCAGATATGAAACAAGAGACAGTATCATATATGAAACAAGAGACAACAGAATCAGATATGAAACAAGAGACAACAGAATCAGATATGAAACAAGAGACAACAGAATCAGATATGAAACAAGAGACAACAGTATCAGATATGAAACAAGAGAGAACAGTATCAGATATGAAACAAGAAACAGTATCAGATATGAAACAAGAGACAACAGAATCAGATATGAAACAAGAGACAACAGTATCAGATATGAAACAAGAGAGAACAGTATCAGATATGAAACAAGAGAGAACAGTATCAGATATGAAACAAGAGAGAACAGTACCAGATATGAAACAAGAGAGAACAGTATCAGTTATGAAACAAGAGAGAACAGTATAAGATATGAAACAAGAGAGAACAGTATCAGATATGAAACAAGAGACAACAGAATCAGATATGAAACAAGAGACAGTATCAGATATGAAACAAGAGAGAACATTATCAGATATGAAACAAGAGACAACAGTATCAGATATGAAACAAGAGACAGTATCAGATATGAAACAAGAGAGAACAGTATCAGATATGAAACAAGAGAGAACAGTATCAGATATGAAACAAGAGAGAACAGTATCAGATATGAAACAAGAGACAACAGAATCAGATATGAAACAAGAGACAACAGTATCAGATATGAAACAAGAGAGAACAGTATCAGATATGAAACAAGATAGAACAGTATCAGATATGAAACAAGAGACAGTATCATATATGAAACAAGAGAGAACAGTATCAGATATGAAACAAGAGACGGTATCAGATATGAAACAAGAGACAAAATAATCAGATATGAAACAAGAGAGAACAGTATCAGATATGAAACAAGAGACAACAGTATCAGATATGAAACAAGAGACAGTATCATATATGAAACAAGAGACAACAGAATCAGATATGAAACAAGAGACAACAGAATCAGATATGAAACAAGAGACAACAGAATCAGATATGAAACAAGAGACAACAGTATCAGATATGAAACAAGAGAGAACAGTATCAGATATGAAACAAGAGACAGTATCAGATATGAAACAAGAGACAACAGTATCAGATATGAAACAAGAGACAACAGAATCAGATATGAAACAAGAGAGAACAGTATCAGATATGAAACAAGAGACAACAGAATCAGATATGAAACTAGAGAAAACAGTATCAGATATGAAACAAGAGACAGTATCAGATATGAAACAAGAGAGAACAGTATCAGATATGAAACAAGAGAGAACAGTATCAGATATGAAACAAGAGAGAACAGTATCAGATATGAAACAAGAGACAGTATCAGATATGAAACAAGAGAGAACAGTATCAGATATATAACAAGAGAGAACAGTATCAGATATGAAACGAGAGACAACAGTATCAGATATGAAACAAGAGAGAACAGTATCAGATATGAAACAAGAGACAACAGAATCAGATATGAAACAAGAAACAGTATCAGATATGAAACAAGAGACAACAGAATCAGATATGAAACAAGAGACAGTATCAGATATGAAACTAGAGATAACAGAATCAGATATGAAACTAGAGATAACAGTATCAGATATGAAACAAGAGAGAACAGTATCAGATATGCAACAAGAGACAGTATCAGATATGAAACAAGAGACAACAGTATCAGATATGAAACAAGAGACAACAGTATCAGATATGAAACAAGAGACAGTATCAGATATGAAACAAGAGAGAACAGTATCAGATATGAAACAAGAGACAACAGAATCAGATATGAAACAAGAGAGAACAGTATCAGATATGAAACAAGAGACAACAGTATCAGATATGAAACAAGAGAGAACAGTATCAGATATGAAACAAGAGAGAACAGTATCAGATATGAAACAAGAGAGAACAGTATCAGATATGAAACAAGAGAGAACAGTATCAGATATGAAACAAGAGACAACAGAATCAGATATGAAACAAGAGAGAACAGTATCAGATATGAAACAAGAGACAACAGTATCAGATATGAAACAAGAGAGAACAGTATCAGATATGAAACAAGAGACAACAGAATCAGATATGAAACAAGAGAGAACAGTATCAGATATGAAACAAGAGACAACAGTATCAGATATGAAACAAGAGAGAACAGTATCAGATATGAAACAAGAGAGAACAGTATCAGATATGAAACAAGAGAGAACAGTATCAGATATGAAACAAGAGAGAACAGTATCAGATATGAAACAAGAGACAACAGAATCAGATATGAAACAAGAGAGAACAGTATCAGATATGAAACAAGAGACAACAGTATCAGATATGAAACAAGAGAGAACAGTATCAGATATGAAACAAGAGAGAACAGTATCAGATATGAAACAAGAGAGAACAGTATCAGATATGAAACAAGAGAGAACAGTATCAGATATGAAACAAGAGACAACAGTATCAGATATGAAACAAGAGACAGTATCAGATATGAAACAAGAGAGAACAGTATCAGATATGAAACAAGAGAGAACAGTATCAGATATGAAACAAGAGAGAACAGTATCAGATATGAAACAAGAGAGAACAGTATCAGATATGAAACAAGAGACAGTATCAGATATGAAACAAGAGAGAACAGTATCAGATATATAACAAGAGAGAACAGTATCAGATATGAAACGAGAGACAACAGTATCAGATATGAAACAAGAGAGAACAGTATCAGATATGAAACAAGAGACAACAGAATCAGATATGAAACAAGAGACAGTATCAGATATGAAACAAGAGATAACAGTATCAGATATGAAACAAGAGACAACAGTATCAGATATGAAACAAGAGAGAACAGTATCAGATATGAAACAAGAAACAGTATCAGATATGAAACAAGAGACAACAGAATCAGATATGAAACAAGAGACAGTATCAGATATGAAACTAGAGATAACAGAATCAGATATGAAACTAGAGATAACAGTATCAGATATGAAACAAGAGAGAACAGTATCAGATATGCAACAAGAGACAGTATCAGATATGAAACAAGAGACAACAGTATCAGATATGAAACAAGAGACAACAGTATCAGATATGAAACAAGAGACAGTATCAGATATGAAACAAGAGAGAACAGTATCAGATATGAAACAAGAGAGAACAGTATCAGATATGAAACAAGAGACAGTATCAGATATGAAACAAGAGAGAACAGTATCAGATATGAAACAAGAGAGAACAGTATCAGATATGAAACAAGAGAGAACAGTATCAGATATGAAACAAGAGAGAACAGTATCAGATATGAAACTAGAGAGAACAGTATCAGATATGAAACAAGAGAGAACAGTATCAGATATGAAACAAGAGACAGTATCAGATATGAAACAAGAGAGAACAGTATCAGATATGAAACAAGAGAGAACAGTATCAGATATGAAACAAGAGAGAACAGTATCAGATATGAAACAAGAGACAGTATCAGATATGAAACAAGAGAGAACAGTATCAGATATATAACAAGAGAGAACAGTATCAGATATGAAACGAGAGACAACAGTATCAGATATGAAACAAGAGAGAACAGTATCAGATATGAAACAAGAGACAACAGAATCAGATATGAAACAAGAAACAGTATCAGATATGAAACAAGAGACAACAGAATCAGATATGAAACAAGAGACAGTATCAGATATGAAACTAGAGATAACAGAATCAGATATGAAACTAGAGATAACAGTATCAGATATGAAACAAGAGAGAACAGTATCAGATATGCAACAAGAGACAGTATCAGATATGAAACAAGAGACAACAGTATCAGATATGAAACAAGAGACAACAGTATCAGATATGAAACAAGAGACAGTATCAGATATGAAACAAGAGAGAACAGTATCAGATATGAAACAAGAGACAACAGAATCAGATATGAAACAAGAGAGAACAGTATCAGATATGAAACAAGAGACAACAGTATCAGATATGAAACAAGAGAGAACAGTATCAGATATGAAACAAGAGAGAACAGTATCAGATATGAAACAAGAGAGAACAGTATCAGATATGAAACAAGAGAGAACAGTATCAGATATGAAACAAGAGACAACAGAATCAGATATGAAACAAGAGAGAACAGTATCAGATATGAAACAAGAGACAACAGTATCAGATATGAAACAAGAGAGAACAGTATCAGATATGAAACAAGAGACAACAGAATCAGATATGAAACAAGAGAGAACAGTATCAGATATGAAACAAGAGACAACAGTATCAGATATGAAACAAGAGAGAACAGTATCAGATATGAAACAAGAGAGAACAGTATCAGATATGAAACAAGAGAGAACAGTATCAGATATGAAACAAGAGAGAACAGTATCAGATATGAAACAAGAGACAACAGAATCAGATATGAAACAAGAGAGAACAGTATCAGATATGAAACAAGAGACAACAGTATCAGATATGAAACAAGAGAGAACAGTATCAGATATGAAACAAGAGAGAACAGTATCAGATATGAAACAAGAGAGAACAGTATCAGATATGAAACAAGAGAGAACAGTATCAGATATGAAACAAGAGACAACAGTATCAGATATGAAACAAGAGACAGTATCAGATATGAAACAAGAGAGAACAGTATCAGATATGAAACAAGAGAGAACAGTATCAGATATGAAACAAGAGAGAACAGTATCAGATATGAAACAAGAGAGAACAGTATATGATATGAAACAAGAGAGAACAGTATCAGATATGAAACAAGAGAGAACAGTATCAGAGATGAAACTAGAGAGAACAGTATCAGATATGAAACAAGAGAGAACAGTATCAGATATGAAACAAGAGAGAACAGTATCAGATATGAAACAAGAGAGAACAGTATCAGATATGAAACAAGAGAGAACAGTATCAGATATGAAACAAGAGAGAACAGTATCAGATATGAAACAAGAGAGAACAGTATCAGATATGAAACAAGAGAGAACAGTATCAGATATGAAACTAGAGAGAACAGTATCAGATATGAAACAAGAGAGAACAGTATCAGATATGAAACTAGAGAGAACAGTATCAGATATGAAACAAGAGACAACAGAATCAGATATGAAACAAGAGACAGTATCAGATATGAAACTAGAGATAACAGAATCAGATATGAAACTAGAGATAACAGTATCAGATATGAAACAAGAGAGAACAGTATCAGATATGAAACAAGAGACAGTATCAGATATGAAACAAGAGACAACAGTATCAGATATGAAACAAGAGACAACAGTATCAGATATGAAACAAGAGACAGTATCAGATATGAAACAAGAGAGAACAGTATCAGATATGAAACAAGAGACAACAGTATCAGATATGAAACAAGAGAGAACAGTATCAGATATGAAACAAGAGAGAACAGTATCAGATATGAAACAAGAGAGAACAGTATCAGATATGAAACAAGAGAGAACAGTATCAGATATGAAACTAGAGAGAACAGTATCAGATATGAAACAAGAGAGAACAGTATCAGATATGAAACAAGAGACAGTATCAGATATCAAACAAGAGACAACAGAATCAGATATGAAACAAGAGACAGTATCAGATATGAAACAAGAGACAACAGTATCAGATATGAAACAAGAGACAACAGAATCAGATATGAAACAAGAGAACAGTATCAGATATGAAACAAGAGACAACAGAATCAGATATGAAACAAGAGACAACAGTATCAGATATGAAACAAGAGAGAACAGTATCAGACATGAAACAAGAGAGAACAGTATCAGATATGAAACAAGAGAGAACAGTATCAGATATGAAACAAGAGAGAACAGTATCAGATATGAAACAAGAGAGAACAGTATATGATATGAAACAAGAGAGAACAGTATCAGATATGAAACAAGAGACAACAGAATCAGATATGAAACAAGAGACAGTATCAGATATGAAACAAGAGAGAACAGTATCAGATATGAAACAAGAGACAACAGTATCAGATATGAAACAAGAGACAGTATCAGATATGAAACAAGAGAGAACAGTATCAGATATGAAACAAGAGAGAACAGTATCAGATATGAAACAAGAGAGAACAGTATCAGATATGAAATAAGAGACAACAGAATCAGATATGAAACAAGAGACAACAGTATCAGATATGAAACAAGAGAGAACAGTATCAGATATGAAACAAGATAGAACAGTATCAGATATGAAACAAGAGACAGTATCATATATGAAACAAGAGAGAACAGTATCAGATATGAAACAAGAGACGTTATCAGATATGAAACAAGAGACAAAATAATCAGATATGAAACAAGAGAGAACAGTATCAGATATGAAACAAGTGACAGTATCAGATATGAAACAAGAGACAACAGAATCAGATATGAAACAAGAGACAACAGAATCAGATATGAAACAAGAGACAACAGAATCAGATATGAAACAAGAGACAACAGAATCAGATATGAAACAAGAGACAACAGAATCATATATGAAACAAGAGACAAAAGAATCAGATATGAAACAAGAGACAGTATCAGATATGAAACAAGAGACAACAGAATCAGATATGAAACAAGAGACAACAGAATCAGATATGAAACAAGAGACAACAGAATCAGATATGAAACAAGAGACAACAGTATCAGATATGAAACAAGAGAGAACAGTATCAGATATGAAACAAGAGACAGTATCAGATATGAAACAAGAGACAACAGTATCAGATATGAAACAAGAGACAACAGAATCAGATATGAAACAAGAGAGAACAGTATCAGATATGAAACAAGAGACAACAGAATCAGATATGAAACTAGAGAAAACAGTATCAGATATGAAACAAGAGACAGTATCAGATATGAAACAAGAGACAGTATCAGATATGAAACAAGAGAGAACAGTATCAGATATGAAACAAGAGAGAACAGTATCAGATATGAAACAAGAGAGAACAGTATCAGATATGAAACAAGAGACAGTATCAGATATGAAACAAGAGAGAACAGTATCAGATATATAACAAGAGAGAACAGTATCAGATATGAAACAAGAGACAACAGTATCAGATATGAAACAAGAGAGAACAGTATCAGATATGAAACAAGAGACAGTATCAGATATGAAACAAGAGAGAACAGTATCAGATATGAAACAAGAGACAACAGAATCAGATATGAAACAAGAGACAGTATCAGATATGAAACAAGAGAGAACAGTATCAGATATGAAACAAGAGACAACAGAATCAGATATGAAACAAGAGACAGTATCAGATATGAAACTAGAGATAACAGTATCAGATATGAAACAAGAGACAACAGTATCAGATATGAAACAAGAGAGAACAGTATCAGATATGAAACAAGAGACAGTATCAGATATGAAACAAGAGACAACAGAATCAGATATGAAACAAGAGACAGTATCAGATATGAAACTAGAGATAACAGAATCAGATATGAAACTAGAGATAACATAATCAGATATGAAACAAGAGACAACAGAATCAGATATGAAACAAGAGACAACAGTATCAGATATGAAACAAGAGAGAACAGTATCAGATATGAAACAAGAGACAGTATCAGATATGAAACAAGAGACAACAGTATCAGATATGAAACAAGAGACAACAGAATCAGATATGAAACAAGAGAGAACAGTATTAGATATGAAACAAGAGACAACAGAATCAGATATGAAACAAGAGACAACAGAATCATATATGAAACAAGAGACAACAGAATCAGATATGAAACAAGAGACAGTATCAGATATGAAACAAGAGACAACAGAATCAGATATGAAACAAGAGACAACAGAATCAGATATGAAACAAGAGACAACAGAATCAGATATGAAACAAGAGACAACAGTATCAGATATGAAACAAGAGAGAACAGTATCAGATATGAAACAAGAGACAGTATCAGATATGAAACAAGAGACAACAGTATCAGATATGAAACAAGAGACAACAGAATCAGATATGAAACAAGAGAGAACAGTATTAGATATGAAACAAGAGACAACAGAATCAGATATGAAACAAGAGACAACAGTATTAGATATGAAACAAGAGACAACAGAATCAGATATGAAACAAGAGACAGTATCAGATATGAAACAAGAGACAGTATCAGATATGAAACAAGAGAGAACAGTATCAGATATGAAACAAGAGAGAACAGTATCAGATATGAAATAAGAGAGAACAGTATCAGATATGAAACAAGAGACAGTATCAGATATGAAACAAGAGAGAACAGTATCAGATATATAACAAGAGAGAACAGTATCAGATATGAAACAAGAGACAACAGTATCAGATATGAAACAAGAGAGAACAGTATCAGATATGAAACAAGAGACAGTATCAGATATGAAACAAGAGAGAACAGTATCAGATATGAAACAAGAGACAACAGAATCAGATATGAAACAAGAGACAGTATCAGATATGAAACTAGAGATAACAGTATCAGATATGAAACAAGAGACAACAGTATCAGATATGAAACAAGAGACAACAGAATCAGATATGAAACAAGAGACAGTATCAGATATGAAACTAGAGATAACAGTATCAGATATGAAACAAGAGACAACAGTATCAGATATGAAACAAGAGAGAACAGTATCAGATATGAAACAAGAGACAGTATCAGATATGAAAGAAGAGACAACAGAATCAGATATGAAACAAGAGACAACAGTATCAGATATGAAACAAGAGACAGTATCAGATATGAAACAAGAGAGAACAGTATCAGATATGAAACAAGAGACAACAGTATCAGATATGAAACAAGAGAGAACAGTATCAGATATGAAACAAGAGAGAACAGTATCAGATATGAAACAAGAGAGAACAGTATCAGATATGAAACAAGAGAGAACAGTATCAGATATGAAACTAGAGAGAACAGTATCAGATATGAAACAAGAGAGAACAGTATCAGATATGAAACAAGAGAGAACAGTATCAGATATGAAACAAGAGAGAACAGTATCAGATATGAAACAAGAGAGAACAGTATCAGATATGAAACAAGAGAGAACAGTATCAGATATGAAACTAGAGAGAACAGTATCAGATATGAAACAAGAGAGAACAGTATCAGATATGAAACTAGAGAGAACAGTATCAGATATGAAACAAGAGAGAACAGTATCAGATATGAAACAAGAGACAGTATCAGATATGAAACTAGAGAGAACAGTATCAGATATGAAACAAGAGAGAACAGTATCAGATATGAAACTAGAGAGAACAGTATCAGATATGAAACAAGAGAGAACAGTATCAGATATGAAACAAGAGACAACAGTATATGATATGAAACAAGAGAGAACAGTATCAGATATGAAACAAGAGAGAACAGTATCAGATATGAAACTAGAGAGAACAGTATCAGATATGAAACAAGAGAGAACAGTATCAGATATGAAACAAGAGAGAACAGTATCAGATATGAAACAAGAGAGAACAGTATCAGATATGAAACAAGAGAGAACAGTATCAGATATGAAACAAGAGAGAACAGTATCAGATATGAAACAAGAGAGAACAGTATCAGATATGAAACAAGAGAGAACAGTATCAGATATGAAACTAGAGAGAACAGTATCAGATATGAAACAAGAGAGAACAGTATCAGATATGAAACTAGAGAGAACAGTATCAGATATGAAACAAGAGACAACAGAATCAGATATGAAACAAGAGACAGTATCAGATATGAAACTAGAGATAACAGAATCAGATATGAAACTAGAGATAACAGTATCAGATATGAAACAAGAGAGAACAGTATCAGATATGAAACAAGAGACAGTATCAGATATGAAACAAGAGACAACAGTATCAGATATGAAACAAGAGACAACAGTATCAGATATGAAACAAGAGACAGTATCAGATATGAAACAAGAGAGAACAGTATCAGATATGAAACAAGAGACAACAGTATCAGATATGAAACAAGAGAGAACAGTATCAGATATGAAACAAGAGAGAACAGTATCAGATATGAAACAAGAGAGAACAGTATCAGATATGAAACAAGAGAGAACAGTATCAGATATGAAACTAGAGAGAACAGTATCAGATATGAAACAAGAGAGAACAGTATCAGATATGAAACAAGAGACAGTATCAGATATCAAACAAGAGACAACAGAATCAGATATGAAACAAGAGACAGTATCAGATATGAAACAAGAGACAACAGTATCAGATATGAAACAAGAGACAACAGAATCAGATATGAAACAAGAGAACAGTATCAGATATGAAACAAGAGACAACAGAATCAGATATGAAACAAGAGACAACAGTATCAGATATGAAACAAGAGAGAACAGTATCAGATATGAAACAAGAGAGAACAGTATCAGATATGAAACAAGAGAGAACAGTATCAGATATGAAACAAGAGAGAACAGTATCAGATATGAAACAAGAAAGAACAGTATATGATATGAAACAAGAGAGAACAGTATCAGATATGAAACAAGAGACAACAGAATCAGATATGAAACAAGAGACAGTATCAGATATGAAACAAGAGAGAACAGTATCAGATATGAAACAAGAGACAACAGTATCAGATATGAAACAAGAGACAGTATCAGATATGAAACAAGAGAGAACAGTATCAGATATGAAACAAGAGAGAACAGTATCAGATATGAAACAAGAGAGAACAGTATCAGATATGAAATAAGAGACAACAGAATCAGATATGAAACAAGAGACAACAGTATCAGATATGAAACAAGAGAGAACAGTATCAGATATGAAACAAGATAGAACAGTATCAGATATGAAACAAGAGACAGTATCATATATGAAACAAGAGAGAACAGTATCAGATATGAAACAAGAGACGTTATCAGATATGAAACAAGAGACAAAATAATCAGATATGAAACAAGAGAGAACAGTATCAGATATGAAACAAGTGACAGTATCAGATATGAAACAAGAGACAACAGAATCAGATATGAAACAAGAGACAACAGAATCAGATATGAAACAAGAGACAACAGAATCAGATATGAAACAAGAGACAACAGAATCAGATATGAAACAAGAGACAACAGAATCATATATGAAACAAGAGACAAAAGAATCAGATATGAAACAAGAGACAGTATCAGATATGAAACAAGAGACAACAGAATCAGATATGAAACAAGAGACAACAGAATCAGATATGAAACAAGAGACAACAGAATCAGATATGAAACAAGAGACAACAGTATCAGATATGAAACAAGAGAGAACAGTATCAGATATGAAACAAGAGACAGTATCAGATATGAAACAAGAGACAACAGTATCAGATATGAAACAAGAGACAACAGAATCAGATATGAAACAAGAGAGAACAGTATCAGATATGAAACAAGAGACAACAGAATCAGATATGAAACTAGAGAAAACAATATCAGATATGAAACAAGAGACAGTATCAGATATGAAACAAGAGACAGTATCAGATATGAAACAAGAGAGAACAGTATCAGATATGAAACAAGAGAGAACAGTATCAGATATGAAACAAGAGAGAACAGTATCAGATATGAAACAAGAGACAGTATCAGATATGAAACAAGAGAGAACAGTATCAGATATATAACAAGAGAGAACAGTATCAGATATGAAACAAGAGACAACAGTATCAGATATGAAACAAGAGAGAACAGTATCAGATATGAAACAAGAGACAGTATCAGATATGAAACAAGAGAGAACAGTATCAGATATGAAACAAGAGACAACAGAATCAGATATGAAACAAGAGACAGTATCAGATATGAAACAAGAGAGAACAGTATCAGATATGAAACAAGAGACAACAGAATCAGATATGAAACAAGAGACAGTATCAGATATGAAACTAGAGATAACAGTATCAGATATGAAACAAGAGACAACAGTATCAGATATGAAACAAGAGAGAACAGTATCAGATATGAAACAAGAGACAGTATCAGATATGAAACAAGAGACAACAGAATCAGATATGAAACAAGAGACAGTATCAGATATGAAACTAGAGATTACAGAATCAGATATGAAACTAGAGATAACAGTATCAGATATGAAACAAGAGAGAACAGTATCAGATATGAAACAAGAGACAACAGTATCAGATATGAAACAAGAGAGAACAGTATCAGATATGAAACAAGAGACAGTATCAGATATGAAACATGTGAGAACAGTATCAGATATGAAACAAGAGACAACAGTATCAGATATGAAACAAGAGACAACAGAATCAGATATGAAACAAGAGACAACAGTATCAGATATGAAACAAGAGAGAACAGTATCAGATATGAAACAAGAGAGAACAGTATCAGATATGAAACAAGAGAGAACAGTATCAGATATGAAACAAGAGACAACAGTATCAGATATGAAACAAGAGACAGTATCAGATATGAAACAAGAGAGAACAGTATCAGATATGAAACAAGAGAGAACAGTATCAGATATGAAACAAGAGAGAACAGTATCAGATATGAAATAAGAGACAACAGAATCAGATATGAAACAAGAGACAACAGTATCAGATATGAAACAAGAGAGAACAGTATCAGATATGAAACAAGATAGAACAGTATCAGATATGAAACAAGAGACAGTATCATATATGAAACAAGAGAGAACAGTATCAGATATGAAACAAGAGACGTTATCAGATATGAAACAAGAGACAAAATAATCAGATATGAAACAAGAGAGAACAGTATCAGATATGAAACAAGTGACAGTATCAGATATGAAACAAGAGACAACAGAATCAGATATGAAACAAGAGACAACAGAATCAGATATGAAACAAGAGACAACAGAATCAGATATGAAACAAGAGACAACAGAATCATATATGAAAAAAGAGACAAAAGAATCAGATATGAAACAAGAGACAGTATCAGATATGAAACAAGAGACAACAGAATCAGATATGAAACAAGAGACAACAGAATCAGATATGAAACAAGAGACAACAGAATCAGATATGAAACAAGAGACAACAGTATCAGATATGAAACAAGAGAGAACAGTATCAGATATGAAACAAGAGACAGTATCAGATATGAAACAAGAGACAACAGTATCAGATATGAAACAAGAGACAACAGAATCAGATATGAAACAAGAGAGAACAGTATCAGATATGAAACAAGAGACAACAGAATCAGATATGAAACTAGAGAAAACAGTATCAGATATGAAACAAGAGACAGTATCAGATATGAAACAAGAGACAGTATCAGATATGAAACAAGAGAGAACAGTATCAGATATGAAACAAGAGAGAACAGTATCAGATATGAAACAAGAGAGAACAGTATCAGATATGAAACAAGAGACAGTATCAGATATGATACAAGAGAGAACAGTATCAGATATATAACAAGAGAGAACAGTATCAGATATGAAACAAGAGACAACAGTATCAGATATGAAACAAGAGAGAACAGTATCAGATATGAAACAAGAGACAGTATCAGATATGAAACAAGAGAGAACAGTATCAGATATGAAACAAGAGACAACAGAATCAGATATGAAACAAGAGACAGTATCAGATATGAAACTAGAGATAACAGTATCAGATATGAAACAAGAGACAACAGTATCAGATATGAAACAAGAGAGAACAGTATCAGATATGAAACAAGAGACAGTATCAGATATGAAACAAGAGACAACAGAATCAGATATGAAACAAGAGACAGTATCAGATATGAAACTAGAGATAACAGAATCAGATATGAAACTAGAGATAACAGTATCAGATATGAAACAAGAGAGAACAGTATCAGATATGCAACAAGAGACAGTATCAGATATGAAACAAGAGACAACAGTATCAGATATGAAACAAGAGACAACAGTATCAGATATGAAACAAGAGACAGTATCAGATATGAAACAAGAGAGAACAGTATCAGATATGAAACAAGAGACAACAGAATCAGATATGAAACAAGAGACAGTATCAGATATGAAACAAGAGAGAACAGTATCAGATATGAAACAAGAGACAACAGTATCAGATATGAAACAAGAGACAGTATCAGATATGAAACAAGAGACAACAGTATCAGATATGAAACAAGAGACAACAGTATCAGATATGAAACAAGAGACAGTATCAGATATGAAACAAGAGAGAACAGTATCAGATATGAAACAAGAGACAACAGAATCAGATATGAAACAAGAGACAGTATCAGATATGAAACAAGAGAGAACAGTATCAGATATGAAACAAGAGACAACAGTATCAGATATGAAACAAGAGACAAAAGAATCCGATATGAAACAAGAGAGAACAGTATCAGATATGAAACAAGAGAGAACAGTATCAGATATGAAACAAGAGAGAACAGTATCAGATATGAAACAAGAGACAGTATCAGATATGAAACAAGAGAGAACAGTATCAGATATGAAACAAGAGAGAACAGTATCAGATATGAAACAAGAGAGAACAGTATCAGATATGAAACAAGAGACAGTATCAGATATGAAACAAGAGAGAACAGTATCAGATATGAAACAAGAGAGAACAGTATCAGATATGAAACAAGAGAGAACAGTATCAGATATGAAACAAGAGAGAACAGTATCAGATATGAAACTAGAGAGAACAGTATCAGATATGAAACAAGAGAGAACAGTATCAGATATGAAACTAGAGAGAACAGTATCAGATATGAAACAAGAGAGAACAGTATCAGATATGAAACAAGAGACAGTATCAGATATGAAACAAGAGAGAACAGTATCAGATATGAAACAAGAGACAACAGTATCAGATATGAAACAAGAGACAACAGAATCAGATATGAAACAAGAGAACAGTATCAGATATGAAACAAGAGACAACAGAATCAGATATGAAACAAGAGACAACAGTATCAGATATGAAACAAGAGAGAACAGTATCAGATATGAAACAAGAGAGAACAGTATCAGATATGAAACTAGAGAGAAAAGTATCAGATATGAAACAAGAGAGAACAGTATCAGATATGAAACTAGAGAGAAAAGTATCAGATATGAAACTAGAGAGAAAAGTATCAGATATGAAACAAGAGACAGTATCAGATATGAAACAAGAGACAACAGAATCAGATATGAAACAAGAGACAGTATCAGATATGAAACAAGAGAGAACATTATCAGATATGAAACAAGAGACAACAGTATCAGATATGAAACAAGAGACAGTATCAGATATGAAACAAGAGAGAACAGTATCAGATATGAAACAAGAGAGAACAGTATCAGATATGAAACAAGAGAGAACAGTATCAGATATGAAAAAAGAGACAACAGAATCAGATATGAAACAAGAGACAACAGTATCAGATATGAAACAAGAGAGAACAGTATCAGATATGAAACAAGATAGAACAGTATCAGATATGAAACAAGAGACAGTATCATATATGAAACAAGAGAGAACAGTATCAGATATGAAACAAGAGACGGTATCAGATATGAAACAAGAGACAAAATAATCAGATATGAAACAAGAGAGAACAGTATCAGATATGAAACAAGAGACAACAGTATCAGATATGAAACAAGAGACAGTATCATATATGAAACAAGAGACAACAGAATCAGATATGAAACAAGAGACAACAGAATCAGATATGAAACAAGAGACAACAGAATCAGATATGAAACAAGAGACAACAGTATCAGATATGAAACAAGAGAGAACAGTATCAGATATGAAACAAGAGACAGTATCAGATATGAAACAAGAGACAACAGTATCAGATATGAAACAAGAGACAACAGAATCAGATATGAAACAAGAGAGAACAGTATCAGATATGAAACAAGAGACAACAGAATCAGATATGAAACTAGAGAAAACAGTATCAGATATGAAACAAGAGACAGTATCAGATATGAAACAAGAGACAGTATCAGATATCAAACAAGAGAGAACAGTATCAGATATGAAACAAGAGAGAACAGTATCAGATATGAAACAAGAGAGAAAAGTATCAGATATGAAACAAGAGACAGTATCAGATATGAAACAAGAGAGAACAGTATCAGATATATAACAAGAGAGAACAGTATCAGATATGAAACAAGAGACAACAGTATCAGATATGAAACAAGAGAGAACAGTATCAGATATGAAACAAGAGACAACAGAATCAGATATGAAACAAGAGACAGTATCAGATATGAAACAAGAGATAACAGTATCAGATATGAAACAAGAGACAACAGTATCAGATATGAAACAAGAGAGAACAGTATCAGATATGAAACAAGAAACAGTATCAGATATGAAACAAGAGACAACAGAATCAGATATGAAACAAGAGACAACAGTATCAGATATGAAACAAGAGAGAACAGTATCAGATATGAAACAAGAGAGAACAGTATCAGATATGAAACAAGAGAGAACAGTATCAGATATGAAACAAGAGAGAACAGTATCAGTTATGAAACAAGAGAGAACAGTATCAGATATGAAACAAGAGAGAACAGTATCAGATATGAAACAAGAGACAACAGAATCAGATATGAAACAAGAGACAACAGTATCAGATATGAAACAAGAGAGAACAGTATCAGATATGAAACAAGAGAGAACAGTATCAGATATGAAACAAGAGAGAACAGTATCAGATATGAAACAAGATAGAACAGTATCAGATATGAAACAAGAGACAGTATCATATATGAAACAAGAGAGAACAGTATCAGATATGAAACAAGAGACGGTATCAGATATGAAACAAGAGACAAAATAATCAGATATGAAACAAGAGAGAACAGTATCAGATATGAAACAAGAGACAACAGTATCAGATATGAAACAAGAGACAGTATCATATATGAAACAAGAGACAACAGAATCAGATATGAAACAAGAGACAACAGAATCAGATATGAAACAAGAGACAACAGAATCAGATATGAAACAAGAGACAACAGTATCAGATATGAAACAAGAGAGAACAGTATGAGATATGAAACAAGAGACAGTATCAGATATGAAACAAGAGACAACAGTATCAGATATGAAACAAGAGACAACAGAATCAGATATGAAACAAGAGAGAACAGTATCAGATATGAAACAAGAGACAACAGAATCAGATATGAAACTAGAGAAAACAGTATCAGATATGAAACAAGAGACAGTATCAGATATGAAACAAGAGACAGTATCAGATATGAAACAAGAGAGAACAGTATCAGATATGAAACAAGAGAGAACAGTATCAGATATGAAACAAGAGAGAACAGTATCAGATATGAAACAAGAGACAGTATCAGATATGAAACAAGAGAGAACAGTATCAGATATATAACAAGAGAGAACAGTATCAGATATGAAACAAGAGACAACAGTATCAGATATGAAACAAGAGAGAACAGTATCAGATATGAAACAAGAGACAACAGAATCAGATATGAAACAAGAGACAGTATCAGATATGAAACAAGAGATAACAGTATCAGATATGAAACAAGAGACAACAGTATCAGATATGAAACAAGAGAGAACAGTATCAGATATGAAACAAGAAACAGTATCAGATATGAAACAAGAGACAACAGAATCAGATATGAAACAAGAGACAGTATCAGATATGAAACTAGAGATAACAGAATCAGATATGAAACTAGAGATAACAGTATCAGATATGAAACAAGAGAGAACAGTATCAGATATGCAACAAGAGACAGTATCAGATATGAAACAAGAGACAACAGTATCAGATATGAAACAAGAGACAACAGTATCAGATATGAAACAAGAGACAGTATCAGATATGAAACAAGAGAGAACAGTATCAGATATGAAACAAGAGACAACAGTATCAGATATGAAACAAGAGAGAACAGTATCAGATATGAAACAAGAGAGAACAGTATCAGATATGAAACAAGAGACAGTATCAGATATGAAACAAGAGAGAACAGTATCAGATATGAAACAAGAGAGAACAGTATCAGATATGAAACAAGAGAGAACAGTATCAGATATGAAACAAGAGAGAACAGTATCAGATATGAAACTAGAGAGAACAGTATCAGATATGAAACAAGAGAGAACAGTATCAGATATGAAACTAGAGAGAACAGTATCAGATATGAAACAAGAGAGAACAGTATCAGATATGAAACAAGAGACAGTATCAGATATGAAACAAGAGAGAACAGTATCAGATATGAAACAAGAGACAACAGTATCAGATATGAAACAAGAGACAACAGAATCAGATATGAAACAAGAGAACAGTATCAGATATGAAACAAGAGACAACAGAATCAGATATGAAACAAGAGACAACAGTATCAGATATGAAACAAGAGAGAACAGTATCAGATATGAAACAAGAGAGAACAGTATCAGATATGAAACAAGAGAGAACAGTATCAGATATGAAACAAGAGAGAACAGTATCAGATATGAAACAAGAGAGAACAGTATAAGATATGAAACAAGAGAGAACAGTATCAGATATGAAACAAGAGACAACAGAATCAGATATGAAACAAGAGACAGTATCAGATATGAAACAAGAGACAACAGTATCAGATATGACACAAGAGACAACAGTATCAGATATGAAACAAGAGACAGTATCAGATATGAAACAAGAGAGAACAGTATCAGATATGAAACAAGAGACAACAGTATCAGATATGAAACAAGAGAGAACAGTATCAGATATGAAACAAGAGACAGTATCAGATATGAAACAAGAGAGAACAGTATCAGATATGAAACAAGAGAGAACAGTATCAGATATGAAACAAGAGACAACAGAATCAGATGTGAAACAAGAGAGAACAGAATCAGATATGAAACAAGAGACAGTATCAGATATGAAACAAGAGACAGTATCAGATATGAAACAAGAGACAGTATCAGATATGAAACAAGAGACAGTATCAGATATGAAACAAGAGAGAACAGTATCAGATATGAAACAAGAGAGAACAGTATCAGATATGAAACTAGAGAGAACAGTATCAGATATGAAACTAGAGACAGTATCAGATATGAAACAAGAGAGAACAGTATCAGATATGAAACAAGAGAGAACAGTATCAGATATGAAACTAGAGAGAACAGTATCAGATATGAAACAAGAGAGAACAGTATCAGATATGAAACTAGAGAGAACAGTATCAGATATGAAACAAGAGAGAACAGTATCAGATATGAAACAAGAGACAGTATCAGATATGAAACAAGAGAGAACAGTATCAGATATGAAACAAGAGACAACAGTATCAGATATGAAACAAGAGACAACAGAATCAGATATGAAACAAGAGAACAGTATCAGATATGAAACAAGAGACAACAGAATCAGATATGAAACAAGAGACAACAGTATCAGATATGAAACAAGAGAGAACAGTATCAGATATGAAACAAGAGAGAACAGTATCAGATATGAAACAAGAGAGAACAGTATCAGATATGAAACAAGAGAGAACAGTATCAGATATGAAACAAGAGAGAACAGTATAAGATATGAAACAAGAGAGAACAGTATCAGATATGAAACAAGAGACAACAGAATCAGATATGAAACAAGAGACAGTATCAGATATGAAACAAGAGAGAACATTATCAGATATGAAACAAGAGACAACAGTATCAGATATGAAACAAGAGACAGTATCAGATATGAAACAAGAGAGAACAGTATCAGATATGAAACAAGAGAGAACAGTATCAGATATGAAACAAGAGAGAACAGTATCAGATATGAAACAAGAGACAACAGAATCAGATATGAAACAAGAGACAACAGTATCAGATATGAAACAAGAGAGAACAGTATCAGATATGAAACAAGAGAGAACAGTATCAGATATGAAACAAGAGACAACAGAATCAGATATGAAACAAGATAGAACAGTATCAGATATGAAACAAGAGACAGTATCAGATATGAAACAAGAGAGAACAGTATCAGATATGAAACAAGAGACAGTATCATATATGAAACAAGAGAGAACAGTATCAGATATGAAACAAGAGACGGTATCAGATATGAAACAAGAGACAAAATAATCAGATATGAAACAAGAGAGAACAGTATCAGATATGAAACAAGAGACAACAGTATCAGATATGAAAAAAAAAAAAGAGACAACAGAATCAGATATGAAACAAGAGACAACAGTATCAGAAATGAAACAAGAGACAACAGTAACAGATATGAAACAAGAGACATTATCAGATATTAAACAAGAGAGAAAGGCATCAGATATGAAAGAAGAAAAAACATTTTTAGTTATAATAGAAGAAACAGTATCAGATATAAAAACCAGAGACATTATCAGATATGAAACAAGAGAGAACAGAATCAGATATGAAACAAGACAGAACAGTATCAGATATGAAACAAGAGAGAACAGAATCAGATATGAAACAAGAGACAGTATCAGATTTTAAAGAAGAGACAACAGTATCAGATATGAAACAAGAGACAGTATCAGATATGAAACAAGAGAGAACAGTATCAGATATAAAACAAGAGAGAACAGTATCAGATATGAAACAAGAGACAGTATCAGATATGAAACAAGAGAGCCCCATCGAGGCCAGAACCTTGAAGTGGTGATGGGGCTTAGTTCAGCCATCAGAGGCTGGAAACTAAGACTGGTCGGGCACTCCCACTCGAGCAGGACCATAGTCCAGCGCAAGTAAGCAGAGTGCTGAAGACGGAGGCAACCAGCCAAAAGGCGCACAGATAATCAGGTTGCCACGCATAAAACACAATGGAAACATGTCTGCATCTAATAAATGTTATGGTGCCTGCCCTGTGGCGGACGTTCAGGCAGGGACGGTGCCGGGCCCTATACCTCGAAAGGGCCCAACCTCAGTTACTGGAAGTCCTTCTCAATTGCCCCGAGGAGCCAGGAGGCAAGGGAATAGAGCTACTGGCCAAACAAACAAACGACCAATAAAAATAATGCACTGGAATGCTGAGGGTGTCAACAGTAAAAGAGATGGATACAGCAAAAAATTGGAACTTGAAAATGTCCTCAGTGAAGAACAAGTTAATATTTGCTGTATCCAAGAAACACACCTCAGCAGCGACATAGCCTTCAAAATCAGAGGCTACCAGTGCTACCGATCTGACCGAAAAGACAGGCGAAAGGGTGGAATTCTGACACTAGTTAAAAACAATATCTGCGCATGTCAGCTGGAAGTATACATGGACGGGGCAGAATACCAGATGCTCCACCTAAAAACAGACAGTGCAGAATTCCATCTCCTGAACTACTACTGCCCAAATGATAAACCATTGGCACTAGACACAATTCCAGATAAAGAAAGGCTTATGGTGTGTGGTGACTTCAACAGCCACTCTCAGAGCTGGGGCTACGATCATATCGACAAGAGAGGTGAGGAACTTGAGAGCTGGCAGGATGAAAATAATCTCATTCTTATTAACCAGCCAGCTGACTCACCAACCTTCTACTCGAGAGCATGGCACACCACCTCTACACCAGACCTGGCATTCTACTCACCAGGCCTGGAATGGAACATCACACGTGTCGTTGGAAAGAAGCTTGGGGGTAGTGACCACAGACCAGTATTTCTGGAAATTCACAATGAATATACCAAGGACAGCAGCACGCTCACTAGGTGGAACTATAAGAGGGCAGACTGGAAAATGTACCAGCATTTAACCAGTGTTCTAGCTAAGGACATGAACTTGGACAAAGACATCAATAGAGCAGTGAGTGAATTTAATAGATGTATACTACATGCTGCTAGTAAAACCATACCCAGGGGGGCACGCAAAAACTACAAACCCTACTGGAATGATGAACTGGAAAAGCTGCAAAATGAGATGGAAACATCTAGAAAGCAGGCTGAGAACAGACCTAGCCAAGAACATCACAACAAATATCAGCAAACAAAGGCTAAATTTCAAAGAGCCAAGTTACAAGCCAGACGGAACAGCTGGAAAGAAAAAACAGAGTCGCTGAACCTAGAAAGAGATACTAGGAAATTATGGAAACTTGTAAAACAACTAAATGATGAAGGTACAGGGAGAAATACCAGGATCACACTTTATAAAGATAAAAACATTTTAACAGGTAAACATGCAGCTGATTACTTTGCAGATTCCTTTGCAGAAGACAATAACGTCAAAGTCAGCCCAGACAAACAACAGGAGGTTCGAGCGAACCAGCAAAACATTGGACAAGACGAACCTATACCTGAAGTCATGGAGGCACCAATCACAATGAGAGAACTGTAGCATGCAATATCCAAATTGAAAATGAAAAAGTCCCCTGGAGCTGATGGAGTGTCCAATGAAATGATTAGAAACCTGGGAATTGCAGCAAGAGCAAAGCTGCTGCAAATCTTTAACACAAGCTGGTCCACAGGTAATGTACCACAGGCATGGAGAGAAGCAATAATGATATCTCTCCTCAAATCAGGAAAAGATGGCAACACAGTCTCCAACTACAGGCCCATCAGCCTCACAAGCTGTCTATGCAAAACAATGGAACGCATTATCAATCTTAGGATGCAGTGGTACCTTGAAAGTGAAAACCTTCTGGTATCACAGCAAGCAGGTTTCAGACAGTGCTACTCTACTGAAGATCAGGCAACCTACCTCTCCCAAGAGATTGAGGATGCCTTCCAAGATAAGAAACTGGTACTAGCAGCATGGATAGACCTTAGGAAAGCATTTGATAAGGTCTGGAAAGAAGGGCTCCTAAAGAAATTGCGAAATTGCAGGGTTAGCTCAAGAATGTACAAATGGGTAAAAGCATACCTGCATAATAGAAGAGCCAGGGTACAATTAGATGGTCGCAAAAGCAAGAAAGTCCTACTGCGTCATGGAGTCCCCCAGGGAGGAGTCCTGTCACCCACACTTTTCTTGGTTTACATCAATGACCTAGTTGCTGAACTACCACACGGGATCAAAGTGGCAATGTATGCTGACGACCTGGTGATCTGGTGCACGGAAGAACATGCGACAGTGTCCACTAAACAAATACAAAGAGCTATCGATGCCCTAACCTTATGGGCAAATAGATGGTGTGTCAGCATTAACACAGATAAGTGCAGCACTACACTCTTTACCCTCTCACCAAAACAAAAAGCCGGTCATATCAAGATAGATGGAGAGCTCTTGAAAGAAGACAAACAACCCACATACCTCGGAGTTACTTTTGATGATAAGCTGACATGGAAGCAGCACATAAACAAAGCAACAACAAAAGCCAGGAGGAAGTTAGCTATCCTGAGAAAACTAAGTGGAACCACATGGGGAGCCAGTGGGAATATACTCAGTAAAGTTTACCAGCAAGGCATAAGACCACACCTGGAATATGGTTCAGCTGCGTGGTGTCCTGCATCAAACACCACATTACAAGATCTAGATAAAGTGCAAAACCAGGCACTTAGAATAGTGTTGGGAGCAATGAAATCAACACCCATAGCAGAGATGCAGAAAATGGGAAGAATGCAAACACTTGGCGAACGCAGAGACACAAAAGTACTAATTCAAGCGGAAAAGTTTCAGTGTATGCCAAGTCATCCAATGAAGGAAAGATTCCAAAACCTAGCAATGGGGCGACTGAAAAGAAGCAGCTTTATCCATCAAGCTAAACGACTCCGTAGACAACTTACAGACCTACCTGAAGTTGACAGCCCCTTAAGGTCTGTACCAGAACAAACCCCGTGGAGTGAAAGCCATGGAATGCCAATATACATTCAGACCCATGTGAAAGGAATACTAAGCGAGGACGAACAGAACAGTGTGCAGCGGAGGACAGTCACCCTCAGTTTCCTGGACGAGGAATATCCACAAGATATATGGGTCAGAGTATACACAGATGGGTCAGCACAGAATGCTGTGAGGAATGGAGGTGCAGGTGTATATATAGAATATCCACACAATCCTAGAGATACAATCAGAACACCGACAGGAAAATTCTGCAATAATTATGATGCAGAAATCCAGGCAATTACTGTGGCAGCTAAAAAAACTGCTGAACTCCAACTCTGACCTACAGCCTGTGGTATTCCTGACAGATGCAACGTCAGTGCTTCAAGGTCTCCAGTCTGGAAAACTAACAGACTTGAAAAAACTACTTAGCGAATTGTCTTACCAGTATAGGGTAACCATGCAGTGGATACCCTCTCACTGTGGAATACCAGGAAATGAAAAAGCAGACCAACTGGCTAAGGAAGGTGCTGCCGAAGACCAACCAGATATACCAATCACCTACCATCAGAAAAAACAGATGATCAAGTCAATAAGAAAGCCACAAACACCAACACAAGATGACTATCACAATATGAACAGATCAGAACAAGTTATAATTCTACGTCTCAGAACAGGACACAACCGACTCCGCAGTCACATGTATACAAAGTTCAAGATTGGCAACACGGCCATGTGTACATGTGGACAGGCAGTACAGAGTGCCAAACATATACTTCAAGAGTGTTCTGAGCATGAAACGCTGAGGCAGACACATTGGCCAGAGGAAACAACACTGGAATCAAAGCTCTATGGGACACTGTATGAACTACACAAGACAGTGAGTTTTATTAAGGAGACAGAATTGCAGATATAGACATGTTTCAAGTGAACGAAAGAAGAAGAAGAAGAAGAAACAAGAGAGAACAGTATCAGATATGAAACAAGAGACAACAGAATCAGATATGAAACAAGAGAGAACAGTATCAGATATGAAACAAGAGACAGTATCAGATATCAAACAAGAGACAACAGAATCAGATATGAAACAAGAGACAACAGTATCAGATATGAAACAAGAGACAACAGAATCAGATATGAAACAAGAGAGAACAGTATCAGATATGAAACAAGAGACAGTATCAGATATGAAACAAGAGACAACAGAATCAGATATGAAACAAGAGAGAACAGTATCAGATATGAAACAAGAGACAGTATCAGATATGAAACAAGAGACATCAGAATCAGATATGAAACAAGAGAGAACAGTATCAGATATGAAACAAGAGACAACAGAATCAGATATGAAAGAAGACAGAACAGTATCAGATATGAAACAGGAGAGAACAGTATCAGATATGAAACAAGAGAGAACAGTATCAGATATGAAACAAGAGACAGTATCAGATATGAAACAAGAGACAGTATCAGATATGAAACAAGAGAGAACAGTATCAGATATGAAACAAGAGAGAACAGTATCAGATATGAAACAAGAGACAGTATCAGATATGAAACAAGAGAGAACAGTATCAGATATGAAACAAGAGAGAACAGTATCAGATATGAAACTAGAGAGAACAGTATCAGATATGAAACAAGAGACAACAGAATCAGATATGAAACAAGAGACAGTATCAGATATGAAACAAGAGACAACAGAATCAGATATGAAACAAGAGAGAACAGTATCAGATATGAAACAAGAGACAACAGAATCAGATATGAAAGAAGACAGAACAGTATCAGATATGAAACAAGAGAGAACAGTATCAGATATGAAACAAGAGACAGTATCATATATGAAACAAGAGAGAACAGTATCAGATATGAAACAAGAGAGAACAGTATCAGATATGAAACAAGAGAGAACAGTATCAGATATGAAACAAGAGACAAAAGAATCAGATATGAAACAAGAGAGAACAGTATCAGATATGAAACAAGAGACAGTATCAGATATGAAACAAGAGACTACAGAATCAGATATGAAAAAAGAGAGAACAGTATCAGATATGAAACAAGAGACAGTATCAGATATGAAACAAGAGACAGTATCAGATATGAAACAAGAGAGAACAGTATCAGATATGAAACAAGAGAGAACAGTATCAGATATGAAACTAGAGAGAACAGTATCAGATATGAAACAAGAGACAGTATCAGATATGAAACAAGAGACAGTATCAGATATGAAACAAGAGAGAACAGTATCAGATATGAAACAAGAGACAGTATCAGATATGAAACAAGAGAGAACAGTATCAGATATGAAACAAGAGAGAACAGTATCAGATATGAAACTAGAGAGAACAGTATCAGATATGAAACAAGAGACAACAGAATCAGATATGAAACAAGAGACAGTATCAGATATGAAACAAGAGACAACAGAATCAGATATGAAACAAGAGAGAACAGTATCAGATATGAAACAAGAGACAACAGAATCAGATATGAAAGAAGACAGAACAGTATCAGATATGAAACAAGAGAGAACAGTATCAGATATGAAACAAGAGACAGTATCATATATGAAACAAGAGAGAACAGTATCAGATATGAAACAAGAGAGAACAGTATCAGATATGAAACAAGAGAGAACAGTATCAGATATGAAACAAGAGACAAAAGAATCAGATATGAAACAAGAGAGAACAGTATCAGATATGAAACAAGAGACAGTATCAGATATGAAACAAGAGACTACAGAATCAGATATGAAAAAAGAGAGAACAGTATCAAATATGAAACAAGAGACAGTATCAGATATGAAACAAGTGAGAACAGTATCAGATATGAAACAAGAGACAGTATCAGATATGAAACAAGAGAGAACAGTATCAGATATGAAACAAGAGACAGTATCAGATATGAAACAAGAGAGAACAGTATCAGATATGAAACAAGAGAGAACAGTATCAGATATGAAACTAGAGAGAACAGTATCAGATATGAAACAAGAGACATTATCAGATATGAAACAAAAGAGAACAGTATCAGATATGAAACAAGAGACAGTATCAGATATGAAACAAGAGAGAACAGTATCAGATATGAAACAAGAGACAGTATCAGATATGAAACAAGAGAGAACAGTATCAGATATGAAACAAGAGAGAACAGTATCAGATATGAAACAAGAGAGAACAGTATCAGATATGAAACAAGAGACAGTATCAGATATGAAACAAGGGACAACAGAATCAGATATGAAAAAAGAGAGAACAGTATCAGATATGAAACAAGAGACAGTATCAGATATGAAACAAGAGAGAACAGTATCAGATATGAAACAAGAGACAACAGAATCAGATATGAAACAAGAGACAACAGTATCAGATATGAAACAAGAGAGAACAGTATCAGATATGAAACAAGAGACAACAGTATCAGATATGAAACAAGAGAGAACAGTATCAGATATGAAACAAGAGACAGTATCAGATATGAAACAAGAGACAACAGAATCAGATATGAAGCAAGAGACAACAGTATCAGATATGAAACAAGAGACAACAGAATCAGATATGAAACAAGAGAGAACAGTATCAGATATGAAACAAGAGACAGTATCAGATATGAAACAAGAGAGAACAGTATCAGATATGAAACAAGAGACAGTATCAGATATGAAACAAGAGACAACAGAATCAGATATGAAGCAAGAGACAACAGTATCAGATATGAAACAAGAGACAACAGAATCAGATATGAAACAAGAGAGAACAGTATCAGATATGAAACAAGAGAACAGTATCAGATATGAAACAAGAGAGAACAGTATCAGATATGAAACAAGAGACAACAGTATCAGATATGAAACAAGAGACAGTATCAGATATGAAACAAGAGAGAACAGTATCAGATATGAAACAAGAGAAAACAGTATCAGATATGAAACTAGAGAGAACAGTATCAGATATGAAACAAGAGACAGTATCAGATATGAAACAAAAGAGAACAGTATCAGATATGAAACTAGAGAGAACAGTATCAGATATGAAACAAGAGACAGTATCAGATATGAAACAAGAGAGAACAGTATCAGATATGAAACAAGAGACAGTATCAGATATGAAACAAGAGAGAGCAGTATCAGATATGAAACAAGAGACAGTATCAGATATGAAACAAGAGAGAACAGTATCAGATATGAAACAAGAGACAGTATCAGATATGAAACAAGAGAGAACAGTATCAGATATTAAACAAGAGAGAACAGTATCAGATATGAAACAAGAGACAGTATCAGATATGAAACAAGAGAGAACAGTATCAGATATGAAACAAGAGACAGTATCAGATATGAAACAAGAGACAGTATCAGATATGAAACAAGAGAGAACAGTATCAGATATGAAACAAGAGAGAACAGTATCAGATATGAAACAAGAGAGAACAGAATCAGATATGAAACAAGAGAGAACAGTACCAGATATGAAACAAGAGACAGTATCAGATATGAAACAAGAGACAACAGAATCAGATATGAAAAAAGAGAGAACAGTATCAGATATGAAATAAGAGACAGTATCAGATTTGAAACAAGAGAGAACAGTATCAGATATGAAACAAGAGACAACAGAATCAGATATGAAACAAGAGACAACTGTATCAGATATGAAACAAGAGACAGTATCAGATATGAAACAAGAGACAACAGAATCAGATATGAAACAAGAGACAACAGTATCAGATATGAAACAAGAGACAACATAATCAGATATGAAACAAGAGAGAACAGTATCAGATATGAAACAAGAGACAAAAGAATCCGATATGAAACAAGAGACAACAGTATCAGATATGAAACAAGAGACAACAGAATCAGATATGAAACAAGAGACAGTATCATATATGAAACAAAAGAGAACAGTATCAGATATGAAACAAGAGACAACAGTATCAGATATGAAACAAGAGACAACAGAATCAGATATGAAACAAGAGACAACAGTATCAGAAATGAAACAAGAGACAACAGTAACAGATATGAAACAAGAGACATTATCAGATATTAAACAAGAGAGAAAGGCATCAGATATGAAAGAAGAAAAAACATTTTCAGTTACAATAGAAGAAACAGTATCAGATATAAAAACAAGAGACATTATCAGATATGAAACAAGAGAGAACAGTATCAGATATGAAACAAGAGAGAACAGTATCAGATATGAAACAAGAGAGAACAGAATCAGATATGAAACAAGAGACAACAGTATCAGATATGAAACAAGAGACAGTATCAGATTTTAAAGAAGAGACAACAGTATCAGATATGAAATAAGAGACAGTATCAGAAATGAAACAAGAGACAGTAACAGATTTTAAAGAAGAGACAACAGTATCAGATATTAAACAAGAGAAAGTATCAGATATGAAACAAGAGAGAACAGTATCAGATATGAAACAAGAGAGAACAGTATCAGATATGAAACAAGAGACAACAGAATCAGATATGAAACAAGAGAGAACAGTATCAGATATGAAACAAGAGACAGTATCAGATATCAAACAAGAGACAACAGATTCAGATATGAAACAAGAGACAACAGTATCAGATATGAAACAAGAGAGAACAGTATGAGATATGAAACAAGAGAAAACAGTATCAGATATGAAACTAGAGAGAACAGTATCAGATATGAAACAAGAGACAGTATCAGATATGAAACAAAAGAGAACAGTATCAGATATGAAACTAGAAAGAACAGTATCAGATATGAAACAAGAGACAGTATCAGATATGAAACAAGAGAGAACAGTATCAGATATGAAACAAGAGACAGTATCAGATATGAAACAAGAGAGAGCAGTATCAGATATGAAACAAGAGACAGTATCAGATATGAAACAAGAGAGAACAGTATCAGATATGAAACAAGAGACAGTATCAGATATGAAACAAGAGAGAACAGTATCAGATATTAAACAAGAGAGAACAGTATCAGATATGAAACAAGAGACAGTATCAGATATGAAACAAGAGAGAACAGTATCAGATATGAAACAAGAGACAGTATCAGATATGAAACAAGAGACAGTATCAGATATGAAACAAGAGAGAACAGTATCAGATATGAAACAAGAGAGAACAGTATCAGATATGAAACAAGAGACAACAGAATCAGATATGAAACAAGAGAGAACAGTACCAGATATGAAACAAGAGACAGTATCAGATATGAAACAAGAGACAACAGAATCAGATATGAAAAAAGAGAGAACAGTATCAGATATGAAATAAGAGACAGTATCAGATTTGAAACAAGAGAGAACAGTATCAGATATGAAACAAGAGACAACAGAATCAGATATGAAACAAGAGACAACTGTATCAGATATGAAACAAGAGACAGTATCAGATATGAAACAAGAGACAACAGAATCAGATATGAAACAAGAGACAACAGTATCAGATATGAAACAAGAGACAACATAATCAGATATGAAACAAGAGAGAACAGTATCAGATATGAAACAAGAGACAAAAGAATCCGATATGAAACAAGAGACAACAGCATCAGATATGAAACAAGAGAGAACAGTATCAGATATGAAACAAGAGAGAACAGTATCAGATATGAAACAAGAGAGAACAGTATCAGATATCAAACAAGAGAGAACAGTATCAGATATGAAACAAGAGACAACAGAATCAGATATGAAACAAGAGACAACAGTATCAGATATGAAACAAGAGACAGTATAAGATATGAAATAAGAGAGAACAGTATCAGATATGAAACAAGAGACAACAGAATCAGATATGAAACAAGAGACAGTATCATATATGAAACAAAAGAGAACAGTATCAGATATGAAACAAGAGACAACAGTATCAGATATGAAACAAGAGACAACAGAATCAGATATGAAACAAGAGACAACAGTATCAGAAATGAAACAAGAGACAACAGTAACAGATATGAAACAAGAGACATTATCAGATATTAAACAAGAGAGAAAGGCATCAGATATGAAAGAAGAAAAAACATTTTCAGTTACAATAGAAGAAACAGTATCAGATATAAAAACAAGAGACATTATCAGATATGAAACAAGAGAGAACAGTATCAGATATGAAACAAGAGAGAACAGTATCAGATATGAAACAAGAGAGAACAGAATCAGATATGAAACAAGAGACAACAGTATCAGATATGAAACAAGAGACAGTATCAGATTTTAAAGAAGAGACAACAGTATCAGATATGAAATAAGAGACAGTATCAGAAATGAAACAAGAGACAGTAACAGATTTTAAAGAAGAGACAACAGTATCAGATATTAAACAAGAGAAAGTATCAGATATGAAACAAGAGAGAACAGTATCAGATATGAAACAAGAGAGAACAGTATCAGATATGAAACAAGAGACAACAGAATCAGATATGAAACAAGAGAGAACAGTATCAGATATGAAACAAGAGACAGTATCAGATATCAAACAAGAGACAACAGATTCAGATATGAAACAAGAGACAACAGTATCAGATATGAAACAAGAGAGAACAGTATGAGATATAAAACAAGAGAGAACAGAATCAGATATGAAACAGGAGACAGTATCAGATATGAAACAAGAGAGAACAGTATCAGATATGAAACAAGAGAGAACAGTATCAGATATGAAACAAGAGACAACAGAATCAGATATGAAACAAGAAAGAACAGTATCAGATATGAAACAAGAGACAGTATCAGATATCAAACAAGAGACAACAGATTCAGATATGAAACAAGAGACAACAGTATCAGATATGAAACAAGAGACAACAGAATCAGATATGAAACAAGAGAGAACAGTATCAGATATGAAACAAGAGACAGTATCAGATATGAAACAAGAGAGAACAGTATCAGATATGAAACAAGAGACAGTATAAGATATGAAACAAGAGAGAACAGTATCAGATATGAAACAAGAGACAACAGAATCAGATATGAAACAAGAGACAACAGTATCAGATATGAAACAAGAGACAGTATAAGATATGAAACAAGAGAGAACAGTATCAGATATGAAACAAGAGACAACAGAATCAGATATGAAACAAGAGACAGTATCATATATGAAACAAAAGAGAACAGTATCAGATATGAAACAAGAGAGAACAGTATCAGATATGAAACTAGAGAGAACAGTATCAGATATGAAACAAGAGACATTATCAGATATGAAACAAGAGAGAACAGTATCAGATATGAAACAAGAGACAGTATCAGATATGAAACAAGAGAGAACAGTATCAGATATGAAACAAGAGACAGTATCAGATATGAAACAAGAGAGAACAGTATCAGATATGAAACAAGAGAGAACAGTATCAGATATGAAACAAGAGAGAACAGTATCAGATATGAAACAAGAGACAGTATCAGATATGAAACAAGGGACAACAGAATCAGATATGAAAAAAGAGAGAACAGTATCAGATATGAAACAAGAGACAGTATCAGATATGAAACAAGAGAGAACAGTATCAGATATGAAACAAGAGACAACAGAATCAGATATGAAACAAGAGACAACAGTATCAGATATGAAACAAGAGAGAACAGTATCAGATATGAAACAAGAGACAACAGTATCAGATATGAAACAAGAGAGAACAGTATCAGATATGAAACAAGAGACAGTATCAGATATGAAACAAGAGACAACAGAATCAGATATGAAGCAAGAGACAACAGTATCAGATATGAAACAAGAGACAACAGAATCAGATATGAAACAAGAGAGAACAGTATCAGATATGAAACAAGAGACAGTATCAGATATGAAACAAGAGAGAACAGTATCAGATATGAAACAAGAGAGAACAGTATCAGATATGAAACAAGAGAGAACAGTATCAGATATGAAACAAGAGACAACAGTATCAGATATGAAACAAGAGACAGTATCAGATATGAAACAAGAGAGAACAGTATCAGATATGAAACAAGAGAAAACAGTATCAGATATGAAACTAGAGAGAACAGTATCAGATATGAAACAAGAGACAGTATCAGATATGAAACAAAAGAGAACAGTATCAGATATGAAACTAGAGAGAACAGTATCAGATATGAAACAAGAGACAGTATCAGATATGAAACAAGAGAGAACAGTATCAGATATGAAACAAGAGACAGTATCAGATATGAAAAAAGAGAGAGCAGTATCAGATATGAAACAAGAGACAGTATCAGATATGAAACAAGAGAGAACAGTATCAGATATGAAACAAGAGACAGTATCAGATATGAAACAAGAGAGAACAGTATCAGATATTAAACAAGAGAGAACAGTATCAGATATGAAACAAGAGACAGTATCAGATATGAAACAAGAGAGAACAGTATCAGATATGAAACAAGAGACAGTATCAGATATGAAACAAGAGACAGTATCAGATATGAAACAAGAGAGAACAGTATCAGATATGAAACAAGAGAGAACAGTATCAGATATGAAACAAGAGACAACAGAATCAGATATGAAACAAGAGAGAACAGTACCAGATATGAAACAAGAGACAGTATCAGATATGAAACAAGAGACAACAGAATCAGATATGAAAAAAGAGAGAACAGTATCAGATATGAAATAAGAGACAGTATCAGATTTGATACAAGAGAGAACTGTATCAGATATGAAACAAGAGACAACAGAATCAGATATGAAACAAGAGACAACTGTATCAGATATGAAACAAGAGACAGTATCAGATATGAAACAAGAGACAACAGAATCAGATATGAAACAAGAGACAACAGTATCAGATATGAAACAAGAGACAACATAATCAGATATGAAACAAGAGAGAACAGTATCAGATATGAAACAAGAGACAAAAGAATCCGATATGAAACAAGAGACAACAGTATCAGATATGAAACAAGAGAGAACAGTATCAGATATGAAACAAGAGAGAACAGTATCAGATATGAAACAAGAGAGAACAGTATCAGATATGAAACAAGAGAGAACAGTATCAGATATGAAACAAGAGACAACAGAATCAGATATGAAACAAGAGACAACAGTATCAGATATGAAACAAGAGACAGTATAAGATATGAAACAAGAGAGAACAGTATCAGATATGAAACAAGAGACAACAGAATCAGATATGAAACAAGAGACAGTATCATATATGAAACAAAAGAGAACAGTATCAGATATGAAACAAGAGACAACAGTATCAGATATGAAACAAGAGACAACAGAATCAGATATGAAACAAGAGACAACAGTATCAGAAATGAAACAAGAGACAACAGTAACAGATATGAAACAAGAGACATTATCAGATATTAAACAAGAGAGAAAGGCATCAGATATGAAAGAAGAAAAAACATTTTCAGTTACAATAGAAGAAACAGTATCAGATATAAAAACAAGAGACATTATCAGATATGAAACAAGAGAGAACAGTATCAGATATGAAACAAGAGAGAACAGTATCAGATATGAAACAAGAGAGAACAGAATCAGATATGAAACAAGAGACAACAGTATCAGATATGAAACAAGAGACAGTATCAGATTTTAAAGAAGAGACAACAGTATCAGATATGAAATAAGAGACAGTATCAGAAATGAAACAAGAGACAGTAACAGATTTTAAAGAAGAGACAACAGTATCAGATATTAAACAAGAGAAAGTATCAGATATGAAACAAGAGAGAACAGTATCAGATATGAAACAAGAGAGAACAGTATCAGATTTGAAACAAGAGACAACAGAATCAGATATGAAACAAGAGAGAACAGTATCAGATATGAAACAAGAGACAGTATCAGATATCAAACAAGAGACAACAGATTCAGATATGAAACAAGAGACAACAGTATCAGATATGAAACAAGAGAGAACAGTATGAGATATAAAACAAGAGAGAACAGTATCAGATATGAAACAGGAGACAGTATCAGATATGAAACAAGAGAGAACAGTATCAGATATGAAACAAGAGAGAACAGTATCAGATATGAAACAAGAGACAACAGAATCAGATATGAAACAAGAAAGAACAGTATCAGATATGAAACAAGAGACAGTATCAGATATCAAACAAGAGACAACAGATTCAGATATGAAACAAGAGACAACAGTATCAGATATGAAACAAGAGACAACAGAATCAGATATGAAACAAGAGAGAACAATATCAGATATGAAACAAGAGACAGTATCAGATATGAAACAAGAGAGAACAGTATCAGATATGAAACAAGAGACAGTATAAGATATGAAACAAGAGAGAACAGTATCAGATATGAAACAAGAGACAACAGAATCAGATATGAAACAAGAGACAACAGTATCAGATATGAAACAAGAGACAGTATAAGATATGAAACAAGAGAGAACAGTATCAGATATGAAACAAGAGACAACAGAATCAGATATGAAACAAGAGACAACAGTATCAGATATGAAACAAGAGACAGTATAAGATATGAAACAAGAGAGAACAGTATCAGATATGAAACAAGAGACAACAGAATCAGATATGAAACAAGAGACAGTATCATATATGAAACAAAAGAGAACAGTATCAGATATGAAACAAGAGACGGTATCAGATATGAAACAAGAGACAACAGAATCAGATATGAAACAAGAGAGAACAGTATCAGATATGAAACAAGAGACAACAGTATCAGATATGAAACAAGAGACAACAGTATTAGATATGAAACAAGAGACGGTATCAGATATGAAACAAGAGACAACAGAATCAGATATGAAACAAGAGAGAACAGTATCAGATATGAAAAAAGAGACAACAGTATCAGATATGAAACAAGAGACAACAGTATCAGATATGAAACAAGACAACAGTCTCAGATATGAAACAAGAGACGGTATCAGATATGAAACAAGAGACAACAGAATCAGATATGAAACAAGAGAGAACAGTATCAGATATGAAACAAGAGACAACAGTATCAGATATGAAACAAGAGACAACAGTATCAGATATGAAACAAGAGACAACAGAATCAGATATGAAACAAGAGACAACAGTATCAGAAATGAAACAAGAGACAACAGTAACAGATATGAAACAAGAGACATTATCAGATATTAAACAAGAGAGAAAGGCATCAGATATGAAAGAAGAAAAAACATTTTCAGTTACAATAGAAGAAACAGTATCAGATATAAAAACAAGAGACATTATCAGATATGAAACAAGAGAGAACAGTATCAGATATGAAACAAGAGAGAACAGAATCGGATATGAAACAAGAGACAACAGTATCAGATATGAAACAAGAGACAGTATCAGATTTTAAAGAAGAGACAACAGTATCAGATATGAAATAAGAGACAGTATCAGATATGAAACAAGAGACAGTAACAGATTTTAAAGAAGAGACAACAGTATCAGATATTAAACAAGAGACAGTATCAGATATGAAACAAGAGAGAACAGTATCAGATATGAAACAAGAGAGAACAGTATCAGATATGAAACAAGAGACAACAGAATCAGATATGAAACAAGAGAGAACAGTATCAGATATGAAACAAGAGACAGTATCAGATATCAAACAAGAGACAACAGATTCAGATATGAAACAAGAGACAACAGTATCAGATATGAAACAAGAGAGAACAGTATCAGATATAAAACAAGAGAGAACAGTATCAGATATGAAACAGGAGACAGTATCAGATATGAAACAAGAGAGAACAGTATCAGATATGAAACAAGAGAGAACAGTATCAGATATGAAACAAGAGACAACAGAATCAGATATGAAACAAGAAAGAACAGTATCAGATATGAAACAAGAGACAGTATCAGATATCAAACAAGAGACAACAGATTCAGATATGAAACAAGAGACAACAGTATCAGATATGAAACAAGAGACAACAGAATCAGATATGAAACAAGAGAGAACAGTATCAGATATGAAACAAGAGACAGTATCAGATATGAAACAAGAGAGAACAGTATCAGATATGAAACAAGAGACAGTATCAGATATGAAACAAGAGAGAACAGTATCAGATATGAAACAAGAGACAGTATCAGATATGAAACAAGATAGAACAGTATCAGATATGAAACAAGAGAGTACAGTATCAGATATGAAACTAGAGAGAACACTATCAGATATGAAACAAGAGACATTATCAGATATGAAACAAGAGAGAACAGTATCAGATATGAAACAAGAGACAGTATCAGATATGAAACAAGAGAGAACAGTATCAGATATGAAACAAGAGACAGTATCAGATATGAAACAAGAGAGAACAGTATCAGATATGAAACAAGAGAGAACAGTATCAGATATGAAACAAGAGAGAACAGTATCAGATATGAAACAAGAGACAACAGAATCAGATATGAAACAAGAGAGAACAGTATCAGATATGAAACAAGAGACAGTATCAGATATGAAACAAGAGACAACAGTATAAGATATGAAAAAAGAGAGAACAGTATCAGATATGAAACAAGAGACAGTATCAGACATGAAACAAGAGAGAACAGTATCAGATATGAAACAAGAGACAACAGAATCAGATATGAAATAAGAGACAACAGTATCAGATATGAAACAAGAGAGAACAGTATCAGATATGAAACAAGAGACAACAGAATCAGATATGAAACAAGAGACAGTATCAGATATGAAACAAGAGACAACAGAATCAGATATGAAACAAGAGACAACAGTATGAGATATGAAACAAGAGACAACAGAATCAGATATGAAACAAGAGAGAACAGTATCAGATATGAAACAAGAGACAACAGAATCAGATATGAAACAAGAGACAACAGTATCAGATATGAAACAAGAGAGAACAGTATCAGATATGAAACAAGAGAGAACAGTATCAGATATGAAACAAGAGACAACAGTATAAGATATGAAACAAGAGACAGTATCAGATATGAAACAAGAGAGAACAGTATCAGATATGAAACAAGAGAGAACAGTATCAGATATGAAACTAGAGAGAACAGTATCAGATATGAAACAAGACACAGTATCAGATATGAAACAAGAGAGAACAGTATCAGATATGAAACAAGAGACAGTATCAGATATGAAACAAGAGAGAACAGTATCAGATATGAAACAAGAGACAGTATCAGATATGAAATAAGAGAGAACAGTATCAGATATGAAACAAGATAGAACAGTATCAGATATGAAACAAGAGAGAACAGTATCAGATATGAAACAAGAGACAACAGAATCAGATATGAAACAAGAGAGAACAGTATCAGATATGAAACAAGAGACAGTATCAGATATGAAACAAGAGACAACAGAATCAGATATGAAACAAGAGACAACTGTATCAGATATGAAACAAGAGACAGTATCAGATATGAAACAAGAGACAACAGAATCAGATATGAAACAAGAGAAAACAGTATCAGATATGAAACAAGAGACAACATAATCAGATATGAAACAAGAGACAACAGTATCAGATATGAAACAAGAGACAACATAATCAGATATGAAACAAGAGAGAACAGTATCAGATATGAAACAAGAGACAACAGAATCAGATATGAAACAATAGACAACAGTATCAGATATGAAACAAGAGATAGTATAAGATATGAAACAAGAGAGAACAGTATCAGATATGAAACAAGAGACAACAGAATCAGATATGAAACAAGAGACAGTATCATATATGAAACAAGAGAGAACAGTATCAGATATGAAACAAGAGACGGTATCGGATATGAAACAAGAGACAACAGAATCAGATATGAAACAAGAGAGAACAGTATCAGATATGAAACAAGAGACAACAGTATCAGATATGAAACAAGAGAGAACAGAATCAGATATGAAACAAGAGACAACAGTATCAGAAATGAAACAAGAGACAACAGTAACAGATATGAAACAAGAGACATTATCAGATATTAAACAAGAGAGAAAGGCATCAGATATGAAAGAAGAAAAAACATTTCTAGTTATAATAGAAGAAAAAGTATCATATATAAAACAAGAGACATTATCAGATATGAAACAAGAGAGAACAGTATCAGATATGAAACAAGAGAGAACAGTATCAGATATGAAACAAGAGATAACAGAATCAGATGTGAAACAAGAGACAACAGTATCAGATATGAAACAAGAGACAGTATCAGATTTTAAAGAAGAGACAACAGTATCAGATATGAAATAAAAGACAGTATCAGATATGAAACAAGAGACAGTATCAGATTTTAAAGAAGAGACAACAGTATCAGATATGAAACAAAAGACAGTATCAGATATGAAACAAGAGAGAACAGTATCAGATATGAAACAAGAGACAGTATCAGATATGAAACAAGAGAGAACAGTATCAGATATGAAACAAGAGAGAACAGTATCAGATATGAAACAAGCGACAACAGAATCAGATATGAAACAAGAGAGAACAGTATCAGATATGAAACAAGAGACAGTATCAGATATCAAACAAGAGACAACAGAATCAGATATGAAACAAGAGACAACAGTATCAGATATGAAACAGGAGACAACAGAATCAGATATGAAACAAGAGAGAACAGTATCAGATATGAAACAAGAGACATTATCAGATATGAAACAAGAGAGAACAGTATCAGATATGAAACAAGAGACAGTATCAGATATGAAACAAGAGAGAACAGTATCAGATATGAAACAAGAGACAGTATCAGATATGAAACAAGAGAGAACAGTATCAGATATGAAACAAGAGACAGTATCAGATATGAAACAAGAGAGAACAGTATCAGATATGAAACAAGAGAGAACAGTATCAGATATAAAACAAGAGAGAACAGTATCAGATATGAAACAGGAGACAGTATCAGATATGAAACAAGAGAGAACAGTATCAGATATGAAACAAGAGAGAACAGTATCAGATATGAAACAAGAGACAACAGAATCAGATATGAAACAAGAAAGAACAGTATCAGATATGAAACAAGAGACAGTATCAGATATCAAACAAGAGACAACAGATTCAGATATGAAACAAGAGACAACAGTATCAGATATGAAACAAGAGACAACAGAATCAGATATCAAACAAGAGAGAACAGTATCAGATATGAAACAAGAGACAGTATCAGATATGAAACAAGAGAGAACAGTATCAGATATGAAACAAGAGACAGTATCAGATATGAAACAAGAGAGAACAGTATCAGATATGAAACAAGAGACAGTATCAGATATGAAACAAGAGAGAACAGTATCAGATATGAAACAAGAGAGAACAGTATCAGATATGAAACAAGAGAGAACAGTATCAGATATGAAACAAGAGACTACAGAATCAGATATGAAACAAGAGAGAACAGTATCAGATATGAAACAAGAGACAGTATCAGATATGAAACAAGAGACAACAGAATCAGATATGAAACAAGAGAGAACAGTATCAGATATGAAACAAGAGACAACAGAATCAGATATGAAACAAGAGACAGTATCAGATATGAAACAAGAGACAACAGAATCAGATATGAAACAAGAGACAACAGTATGAGATATGAAACAAGAGACAACAGAATCAGATATGAAACAGTAGAGAACAGTATCAGATATGAAACAAGAGACAACAGAATCAGATATGAAACAAGAGACAACAGTATCAGATATGAAACAAGAGAGAACAGTATCAGATATGAAACAAGAGAGAACAGTATCAGATATGAAACAAGAGACAACAGTATAAGATATGAAACAAGAGACAGTATCAGATATGAAACAAGAGAGAACAGTATCAGATATGAAACAAGAGAGAACAGTATCAGATATGAAACTAGAGAGAACAGTATCAGATATGAAACAAGAGACAGTATCAGATATGAAACAAGAGAGAACTGTATCAGATATGAAACAAGAGACAGTATCAGATATGAAACAAGAGAGAACAGTATCAGATATGAAACAAGAGACAGTATCAGATATGAAATAAGAGAGAACAGTATCAGATATGAAACAAGATAGAACAGTATCAGATATGAAACAAGAGAGAACAGTATCAGATATGAAACAAGAGAGAACAGTATCAGATATGAAACAAGAGACAGTATCAGATATGAAACAAGAGACAACAGAATCAGATATGAAACAAGAGACAACTGTATCAGATATGAAACAAGAGACAGTATCAGATATGAAACAAGAGACAACAGAATCAGATATGAAACAAGAGAGAACAGTATCAGATATGAAACAAGAGAGAACAGTATCAGATATGAAACTAGAGAGAACAGTATCAGATATGAAACAAGAGACAGTATCAGATATGAAACAAGAGAGAACTGTATCAGATATGAAACAAGAGACAGTATCAGATATGAAACAAGAGAGAACAGTATCAGATATGAAACAAGAGACAGTATCAGATATGAAATAAGAGAGAACAGTATCAGATATGAAACAAGATAGAACAGTATCAGATATGAAACAAGAGAGAACAGTATCAGATATGAAACAAGAGAGAACAGTATCAGATATGAAACAAGAGACAGTATCAGATATGAAACAAGAGACAACAGAATCAGATATGAAACAAGAGACAACTGTATCAGATATGAAACAAGAGACAGTATCAGATATGAAACAAGAGACAACAGAATCAGATGTGAAACAAGAGAAAACAGTATCAGATATGAAACAAGAGAAAACATAATCAGATATGAAACAAGAGACAACAGTATCAGATATGAAACAAGAGACAACATAATCAGATATGAAACAAGAGAGAACAGTATCAGATATGAAACAAGAGACAACAGAATCAGATATGAAACAATAGACAACAGTATCAGATATGAAACAAGAGACAGTATAAGATATGAAACAAGAGAGAACAGTATCAGATATGAAACAAGAGACAACAGAATCAGATATGAAACAAGAGACAGTATCATATATGAAACAAGAGACAACAGTATCAGATATGAAACAAGAGAGAACAGAATCAGATATGAAACAAGAGACAATAGTATCAGATATGAAAAAAAGAGACAACAGAATCAGATATGAAACAAGAGACAACAGTATCAGAAATGAAACAAGAGACAACAGTAACAGATATGAAACAAGAGACATTATCAGATATTAAACAAGAGAGAAAGGCATCAGATATGAAAGAGGAAAAAACATTTCTAGTTATAATAGAAGAAACAGTATCATATATAAAACAAGAGACATTATCAGATATGAAACAAGAGAGAACAGTATCAGATATGAAACAAGAGAGAACAGTATCAGATATGAAACAAGAGAGAACAGAATCAGATATGAAACAAGAGACAACAGTATCAGATATGAAACAAGAGACAGTATCAGATTTTAAAGAAGAGACAACAGTATCAGATATGAAATAAAAGACAGTATCAGATATGAAACAAGAGACAGTATCAGATTTTAAAGAAGAGACAACAGTATCAGATATGAAACAAGAGACAGTATCAGATATGAAACAAGAGACAGTATCAGATATGAAACAAGAGAGAACAGTATCAGATATGAAACAAGAGAGAACAGTATCAGATATGAAACAAGCGACAACAGAATCAGATATGAAACAAGAGAGAACAGTATCACATATGAAACAAGAGACAGTATCAGATATCAAACAAGAGACAACAGAATCAGATATGAAACAAGAGACAACAGTATCAGATATGAAACAGGAGACAACAGAATCAGATATGAAACAAGAGAGAACAGTATCAGATATGAAACAAGAGACATTATCAGATATGAAACAAGAGAGAACAGTATCAGATATGAAACAAGAGACAGTATCAGATATGAAACAAGAGAGAACAGTATCAGATATGAAACAAGAGACAGTATCAGATATGAAACAAGAGAGAACAGTATCAGATATGAAACAAGAGACAGTATCAGATATGAAACAAGAGAGAACAGTATCAGATATGAAACAAGAGAGAACAGTATCAGATATGAAACTAGAGAGAACAGTATCAGATATGAAACAAGAGACACAAGAATCAGATATGAAACATGAGAGAACAGTATCAGATATGAAACAAGAGACAGTATCAGATATCAAACAAGAGACAACAGAATCAGATATGAAACAAGAGACAACAGTATCAGATATGAAACAAGAGACATCTTGAATCAGATATGAAACAAGAGAGAACAGTATCAGATATGAAACAAGAGACAACAGAATCAGATATGAAACAAGAGACAACAGTATGAGATATGAAACAAGAGACAACAGAATCAGATATGAAACAAGAGAGAACAGTATCAGATATGAAACAAGAGACAACAGAATCAGATATGAAACAAGAGACAACAGTATCAGATATGAAACAAGAGAGAACAGTATCAGATATGAAACAAGAGAGAACAGTATCAGATATGAAACAAGAGACAACAGTATAAGATATGAAACAAGAGACAGTATCAGATATGAAACAAGAGAGAACAGTATCAGATATGAAACAAGAGAGAACAGTATCAGATATGAAACTAGAGAGAACAGTATCAGATATGAAACAAGAGACAGTATCAGATATGAAACAAGAGAGAACAGTATCAGATATGAAACAAGAGACAGTATCAGATATGAAACAAGAGAGAACAGTATCAGATATGAAACAAGAGACAGTATCAGATATGAAACAAGAGAGAACAGTATCAGATATGAAACAAGATAGAACAGTATCAGATATGAAACAAGAGAGAACAGTATCAGATATGAAACAAGAGACAACAGAATCAGATATGAAACAAGAGAGAACAGTATCAGATATGAAACAAGAGACAACAGAATCAGATATGAAACAAGAGACAACAGTATCAGATATGAAACAAGAGACAGTATAAGATATGAAACAAGAGAGAACAGTATCAGATATGAAACAAGAGACAACAGAATCAGATATGAAACAAGAGACAGTATCATATATGAAACAAAAGAGAACAGTATCAGATATGAAACAAGAGACGGTATCAGATATGAAACAAGAGACAACAGAATCAGATATGAAACAAGAGAGAACAGTATCAGATATGAAACAAGAGACAACAGTATCAGATATGAAACAAGAGACAACAGTATTAGATATGAAACAAGAGACGGTATCAGATATGAAACAAGGGACAACAGAATCAGATATGAAACAAGAGAGAACAGTATCAGATATGAAACAAGAGACAACAGTATCAGATATGAAACAAGAGACAACAGTATCAGATATGAAACAAGAGACAACAGTCTCAGATATGAAACAAGAGACGGTATCAGATATGAAACAAGAGACAACAGAATCAGATATGAAACAAGAGAGAACAGTATCAGATATGAAACAAGAGACAACAGTATCAGATATGAAACAAGAGACAACAGTATCAGATATGAAACAAGAGACAACAGAATCAGATATGAAACAAGAGACAACAGTATCAGAAATGAAACAAGAGACAACAGTAACAGATATGAAACAAGAGACATTATCAGATATTAAACAAGAGAGAAGGGCATCAGATATGAAAGAAGAAAAAACATGTTCAGTTACAATAGAAGAAACAGTATCAGATATAAAAACAAGAGACATTATCAGATATGAAACAAGAGAGAACAGTATCAGATATGAAACAAGAGAGAACAGTATCAGATATGAAACAAGAGACAGTAACAGATTTTAAAGAAGAGACAACAGTATCAGATATTAAACAAGAGACAATATCAGATATGAAACAAGAGAGAACAGTATCAGATATGAAACAAGAGAGAACAGTATCAGATATGAAACAAGAGACAACAGAATCAGATATGAAACAAGAGAGAACAGTATCAGATATGAAACAAGAGACAGTATCAGATATCAAACAAGAGACAACAGATTCAGTTATGAAACAAAAGACAACAGTATCAGATATGAAACAAGAGAGAACAGTTTCAGATATAAAACAAGAGAGAACAGTATCAGATATGAAACAGGAGACAGTATCAGATATGAAACAAGAGAGAACAGTATCAGATATGAAACAAGAGAGAACAGTATCAGATATGAAACAAGAGACAACAGAATCAGATATGAAACAAGAAAGAACAGTATCAGATATGAAACAAGAGACAGTATCAGATATCAAACAAGAGACAACAGATTCAGATATGAAACAAGAGACAACAGTATCAGATATGAAACAAGAGACAACAGAATCAGATATGAAACAAGAGAGAACAGTATCAGATATGAAACAAGAGACAGTATCAGATATGAAACAAGAGAGAACAGTATCAGATATGAAACAAGAGACAGTATCAGATATGAAACAAGAAAGAACAGTATCAGATATGAAACAAGAGACAGTATCAGATATGAAACAAGAGAGAACAGTATCAGATATGAAACAAGAGACAACAGTATCAGATATGAAACAAGAGAGAACAGTATCAGATATGAAACAAGAGACAACAGAATCAGATATGAAACAAGAGAGAACAGTATCAGATATGAAACAAGAGACAGTATCAGATATGAAACAAGAGACAACAGAATCAGATATGAAACAAGAGAGAACAGTATCAGATATGAAACAAGAGAGTACAGTATCAGATATGAAACTAGAGAGAACAGTATCAGATATGAAACAAGAGACATTATCAGATATGAAACAAGAGAGAACAGTATCAGATATGAAACAAGAGACAGTATCAGATATGAAACAAGAGAGAACAGTATCAGATATGAAACAAGAGACAGTATCAGATATGAAACAAGAGAGAACAGTATCAGATATGAAACAAGAGAGAACAGTATCAGATATGAAACAAGAGAGAGCAGTATCAGATATGAAACAAGAGACAACAGAATCAGATATGAAACAAGAGAGAACAGTATCAGATATGAAACAAGAGACAGTATCAGATATGAAACAAGAGACAACAGAATCAGATATGAAAAAAGAAAGAACAGTATCAGATATGAAACAAGAGACAGTATCAGATATGAAACAAGAGAGAACAGTATCAGATATGAAACAAGAGACAACAGAATCAGATATGAAATAAGAGACAACAGTATCAGATATGAAACAAGAGAGAACAGTATCAGATATGAAACTAGAGACAACAGAATCAGATATGAAACAAGAGACAGTATCAGATATGAAACAAGAGACAACAGAATCAGATATGAAACAAGAGACAACAGTATGAGATATGAAACAAGAGACAACAGAATCAGATATGAAACAAGAGAGAACAGTATCAGATATGAAACAAGAGACAACAGAATCAGATATGAAACAAGAGACAACAGTATCAGATATGAAACAAGAGAGAACAGTATCAGATATGAAACAAGAGAGAACAGTATCAGATATGAAACAAGAGACAACAGTATAAGATATGAAACAAGAGACAGTATCAGATATGAAACAAGAGAGAACAGTATCAGATATGAAACAAGAGAGAACAGTATCAGATATGAAACTAGAGAGAACAGTATCAGATATGAAACAAGAGACAGTATCAGATATGAAACAAGAGAGAACAGTATCAGATATGAAACAAGAGACAGTATCAGATATGAAACAAGAGAGAACAGTATCAGATATGAAACAAGAGACAGTATCAGATATGAAATAAGAGAGAACAGTATCAGATATGAAACAAGAGACAACAGAATCAGATATGAAACAAGAGACAGTATCATATATGAAACAAGAGAGAACAGTATCAGATATGAAACAAGAAACGGTATCGGATATGAAACAAGAGACAACAGAATCAGATATGAAACAAGAGAGAACAGTATTAGATATGAAACAAGAGACAACAGTATCAGAAATGAAACAAGAGACAACAGTAACAGATATGAAACAAGAGACATTATCAGATATTAAACAAGAGAGAAAGGCATCAGATATGAAAGAAGAAAAAACATTTCTAGTTATAATAGAAGAAACAGTATCATATATAAAACAAGAGACATTATCAGATATGAAACAAGAGAGAACAGTATCAGATATGAAACAAGAGAGAACAGTATCAGATATGAAACAAGAGAGAACAGAATCAGATATGAAACAAGAGACAACAGTATCAGATATGAAACAAGAAACAGTATCAGATTTTAAAGAAGAGACAACAGTATCAGATATGAAATAAAAGACAGTATCAGATATGAAACAAGAGACAGTATCAGATATGAAGCAAGAGAGAACAGTATCAGATATGAAACAAGAGACAGTATCAGATATGAAACAAGAGAGAACAGTATCAGATATGAAACAAGAGAGAACAGTATCAGATATGAAACAAGCGACAACAGAATCAGATATGAAACAAGAGAGAACAGTATCAGATATGAAACAAGAGACAGTATCAGATATCAAACAAGAGACAACAGAATCAGATATGAAACAAGAGACAACAGTATCAGATATGAAACAGGAGACAACAGAATCAGATATGAAACAAGAGAGAACAGTATCAGATATGAAACAAGAGACATTATCAGATATGAAACAAGAGAGAACAGTATCAGATATGAAACAAGAGACAGTATCAGATATGAAACAAGAGAGAACAGTATCAGATATGAAACAAGAGACAGTATCAGATATGAAACAAGAGAGAACAGTATCAGATATGAAACAAGAGACAGTATCAGATATGAAACAAGAGAGAACAGTATCAGATATGAAACAAGAGAGAACAGTATCAGATATGAAACTAGAGAGAACAGTATCAGATATGAAACAAGAGACACAAGAATCAGATATGAAACATGAGAGAACAGTATCAGATATGAAACAAGAGACAGTATCAGATATCAAACAAGAGACAACAGAATCAGATATGAAACAAGAGACAACAGTATCAGATATGAAACAAGAGACAACTTGAATCAGATATGAAACAAGAGAGAACAGTATCAGATATGAAACAAGAGACATTATCAGATATGAAACAAGAGAGAACAGTATCAGATATGAAACAAGAGACAACAGAATCAGATATGAAACAAGAGACAACAGTATGAGATATGAAACAAGAGACAACAGAATCAGATATGAAACAAGAGAGAACAGTTTCAGATATGAAACAAGAGACAACAGAATCAGATATGAAACAAGAGACAACAGTATCAGATATGAAACAAGAGACAGTATCAGATATGAAACAAGAGAGAACAGTATCAGATATGAAACAAGAGACAGTATCAGATATGAAACAAGAGAGAACAGTATCAGATATGAAACAAGAGAGTACAGTATCAGATATGAAACTAGAGAGAACAGTATCAGATATGAAACAAGAGACAGTATCAGATATGAAACAAGAGAGAACAGTATCAGATATGAAACAAGAGACAGTATCAGATATGAAACAAGAGAGAACAGTATCAGATATGAAACAAGAGAGAACAGTATCAGATATGAAACAAGAGAGAACAGTATCAGATATGAAACAAGAGACAACAGAATCAGATATGAAACAAGAGAGAACAGTATCAGATATGAAACAAGAGACAGTATCAGATATGAAACAAGAGACAACAGAAACAGATATGAAAAAAGAGAGAACAGTATCAGATATGAAACAAGAGACAGTATCAGATATGAAACAAGAGAGAACAGTATCAGATATGAAACAAGAGACAACAGAATCAGATATGAAATAAGAGACAACAGTATCAGATATGAAACAAGAGAGAACAGTATCAGATATGAAACTAGAGACAACAGAATCAGATATGAAACAAGAGACAGTATCAGATATGAAACAAGAGACAACAGAATCAGATATGAAACAAGAGACAACAGTATGAGATATGAAACAAGAGACAACAGTATCAGATATGAAACAAGAGAGAACAGTATCAGATATGAAACAAGAGAGAACAGTATCAGATATGAAACAAGAGAGAACAGTATCAGATATGAAACTAGAGAGAACAGTATCAGATATGAAACAAGAGACAGTATCAGATATGAAACAAGAGAGAACAGTATCAGATATGAAACAAGAGACAGTATCAGATATGAAACAAGAGAGAACAGTATCAGATATGAAACAAGAGACAGTATCAGATATGAAATAAGAGAGAACAGTATCAGATATGAAACAAGAGACAACAGAATCAGATATGAAACAAGAGACAGTATCATATATGAAACAAGAGAGAACAGTATCAGATATGAAACAAGAAACGGTATCGGATATGAAACAAGAGACAACAGAATCAGATATGAAACAAGAGAGAACAGTATTAGATATGAAACAAGAGACAACAGTATCAGATATGAAACAAGAGAGAACAGAATCAGATATGAAACAAGAGACAATAGTATCAGATATGAAAAAAAGAGACAACAGAATCAGATATGAAACAAGAGACAACAGTATCAGAAATGAAACAAGAGACAACAGTAACAGATATGAAACAAGAGACATTATCAGATATTAAACAAGAGAGAAAGGCATCAGATATGAAAGAAGAAAAAACATTTCTAGTTATAATAGAAGAAACAGTATCATATATAAAACAAGAGACATTATCAGATATGAAACAAGAGAGAACAGTATCAGATATGAAACAAGAGAGAACAGTATCAGATATGAAACAAGAGAGAACAGAATCAGATATGAAATAAGAGACAACAGTATCAGATATGAAACAAGAGACAGTATCAGATTTTAAAGAAGAGACAACAGTATCAGATATGAAATAAAAGACAGTATCAGATATGAAACAAGAGACAGTATCAGATTTTAAAGAAGAGACAACAGTATCAGATATGAAACAAGAGACAGTATCAGATATGAAACAAGAGAGAACAGTATCAGATATGAAACAAGAGACAGTATCAGATATGAAACAAGAGAGAACAGTATCAGATATGAAACAAGAGAGAACAGTATCAGATATGAAACAAGCGACAACAGAATCAGATATGAAACAAGAGAGAACAGTATCAGATATGAAACAAGAGACAGTATCAGATATCAAACAAGAGACAACAGAATCAGATATGAAACAAGAGACAACAGTATCAGATATGAAACAGGAGACAACAGAATCAGATATGAAACAAGAGAGAACAGTATCAGATATGAAACAAGAGACATTATCAGATATGAAACAAGAGAGAACAGTATCAGATATGAAACAAGAGACAGTATCAGATATGAAACAAGAGAGAACAGTATCAGATATGAAACAAGAGACAGTATCAGATATGAAACAAGAGAGAACAGTATCAGATATGAAACAAGAGACAGTATCAGATATGAAACAAGAGAGAACAGTATCAGATATGAAACAAGAGAGAACAGTATCAGATATGAAACTAGAGAGAACAGTATCAGATATGAAACAAGAGACACAAGAATCAGATATGAAACATGAGATAACAGTATCAGATATGAAACAAGAGACAGTATCAGATATGAAACAAGAGACAACAGAATCAGATATGAAACAAGAGACAACAGTATCAGATATGAAACACGAGACAACTTGAATCAGATATGAAACAAGAGACAACAGTATAAGATATGAAACAAGAGACAGTATCAGACATGAAACAAGAGAGAACAGTATCAGATATGAAACAAGAGAGAACAGTATCAGATATGAAACTAGAGAGAACAGTATCAGATATGAAACAAGAGACAGTATCAGATATGAAACAAGAGAGAACAGTATCAGATATGAAACAAGAGACAGTATCAGATATGAAACAAGAGAGAACAGTATCAGATATGAAACAAGAGACAGTATCAGATATGAAACAAGAGAGAACAGTATCAGATATGAAACAAGATAGAACAGTATCAGATATGAAACAAGAGAGAACAGTATCAGATATGAAACAAGAGACAACAGAATCAGATATGAAACAAGAGAGAACAGTATCAGATATGAAACAAGAGACAGTATCAGATATGAAACAAGAGAGAACAGTATCAGATATGAAACAAGAGACAGTATCAGATATGAAACAAGAGAGAACAGTATCAGATATGAAACAAGAGAGAACAGTATCAGATATGAAACAAGAGAGAACAGTATCAGATATGAAACAAGAGACAACAGAATCAGATATGAAACAAGAGAGAACAGTATCAGATATGAAACAAGAGACAGTATCAGATATGAAACAAGAGACAACAGAATCAGATATGAAAAAAGAGAGAACAGTATCAGATATGAAACAAGAGACAGTATCAGATATGAAACAAGAGAGAACAGTATCAGATATGAAACAAGAGACAACAGAATCAGATATGAAATAAGAGACAACAGTATCAGATATGAAACAAGAGAGAACAGTATCAGATATGAAACTAGAGACAACAGAATCAGATATGAAACTAGAGAGAACAGAATCAGATATGAAACTAGAGAGAACAGTATCAGATATGAAACAAGAGACAGTATCAGATATGAAACAAGAGAGAACAGTATCAGATATGAAACAAGAGAGAACAGTATCAGATATGAAACTAGAGAGAACAGAATCAGATATGAAACAAGAGAAAACAGAATCAGATATGAAACAAGAGACAACAGTATGAGATATGAAACAAGAGACAACAGAATCAGATATGAAACAAGAGAGAACAGTATCAGATATGAAACAAGAGACAACAGAATCAGATATGAAACAAGAGACAACAGTATCAGATATGAAACAAGAGAGAACAGTATCAGATATGAAACAAGAGAGAACAGTATCAGATATGAAACAAGAGACAACAGTATAAGATATGAAACAAGAGACAGTATCAGATATGAAACAAGAGAGAACAGTATCAGATATGAAACTAGAGAGAACAGAATCAGATATGAAACTAGAGAGAACAGTATCAGATATGAAACAAGAGACAGTATCAGATATGAAACAAGAGAGAACAGTATCAGATATGAAACTAGAGACAACAGAATCAGATATGAAACAAGAGACAGTATCAGATATGAAACAAGAGACAACAGAATCAGATATGAAACAAGAGACAACAGTATGAGATATGAAACAAGAGACAACAGAATCAGATATGAAACAAGAGAGAACAGTATCAGATATGAAACAAGAGACAACAGAATCAGATATGAAACAAGAGACAACAGTATCAGATATGAAACAAGAGAGAACAGTATCAGATATGAAACAAGAGAGAACAGTATCAGATATGAAACAAGAGACAACAGTATAAGATATGAAACAAGAGAGAACAGTATCAGATATGAAACAAGAGACAGTATCAGATATGAAATAAGAGAGAACAGTATCAGATATGAAACAAGAGACAACAGAATCAGATATGAAACAAGAGACAGTATCATATATGAAACAAGAGAGAACAGTATCAGATATGAAACAAGAAACGGTATCGGATATGAAACAAGAGACAACAGAATCAGATATGAAACAAGAGAGAACAGTATTAGATATGAAACAAGAGACAACAGTATCAGATATGAAACAAGAGAGAACAGAATCAGATATGAAACAAGAGACAATAGTATCAGATATGAAAAAAAGAGACAACAGAATCAGATATGAAACAAGAGACAACAGTATCAGAAATGAAACAAGAGACAACAGTAACAGATATGAAACAAGAGACATTATCAGATATTAAACAAGAGAGAAAGGCATCAGATATGAAAGAAGAAAAAACATTTCTAGTTATAATAGAAGAAACAGTATCATATATAAAACAAGAGACATTATCAGATATGAAACAAGAGAGAACAGTATCAGATATGAAACAAGAGAGAACAGTATCAGATATGAAACAAGAGAGAACAGAATCAGATATGAAACAAGAGACAACAGTATCAGATATGAAACAAGAGACAGTATCAGATTTTAAAGAAGAGACAACAGTATCAGATATGAAATAAAAGACAGTATCAGATATGAAACAAGAGACAGTATCAGATTTTAAAGAAGAGACAACAGTATCAGATATGAAACAAGAGACAGTATCAGATATGAAACAAGAGAGAACAGTATCAGATATGAAACAAGAGACAGTATCAGATATGAAACAAGAGAGAACAGTATCAGATATGAAACAAGAGAGAACAGTATCAGATATGAAACAAGCGACAACAGAATCAGATATGAAACAAGAGAGAACAGTATCACATATGAAACAAGAGACAGTATCAGATATGAAACAAGAGACAACAGAATCAGATATGAAACAAGAGACAACAGTATCAGATATGAAACAAGCGACAACAGTATCAGATATGAAACAAGCGACAACAGAATCAGATATGAAACAAGAGAGAACAGTATCACATATGAAACAAGAGACAGTATCAGATATCAAACAAGAGACAACAGAATCAGATATGAAACAAGAGACAACAGTATCAGATATGAAACAAGCGACAACAGTATCAGATATGAAACAAGAGACAACAGAATCAGATATGAAACAAGAGACAACAGTATCAGATATGAAACAAGCGACAACAGAATCAGATATGAAACAAGAGAGAACAGTATCACATATGAAACAAGAGACAGTATCAGATATCAAACAAGAGACAACAGAATCAGATATGAAACAAGAGACAACAGTATCAGATATGAAACAGGAGACAACAGAATCAGATATGAAACAAGAGAGAACAGTATCAGATATGAAACAAGAGACATTATCAGATATGAAACAAGAGAGAACAGTATCAGATATGAAACAAGAGACAGTATCAGATATGAAACAAGAGAGAACAGTATCAGATATGAAACAAGAGACAGTATCAGATATGAAACAAGAGAGAACAGTATCAGATATGAAACAAGAGACAGTATCAGATATGAAACAAGAGAGAACAGTATCAGATATGAAACAAGAGAGAACATTATCAGATATGAAACTAGAGAGAACAGTATCAGATATGAAACAAGAGACACAAGAATCAGATATGAAACATGAGAGAACAGTATCAGATATGAAACAAGAGACAGTATCAGATATCAAACAAGAGACAACAGAATCAGATATGAAACAAGAGACAACAGTATCAGATATGAAACAAGAGACAACTTGAATCAGATATGAAACAAGAGAGAACAGTATCAGATATGAAACAAGAGACATTATCAGATATGAAACAAGAGAGAACAGTATCAGATATGAAACAAGAGACAACAGAATCAGATATGAAACAAGAGACAACAGTATGAGATATGAAACAAGAGACAACAGAATCAGATATGAAACAAGAGAGAACAGTATCAGATATGAAACAAGAGACAACAGAATCAGATATGAAACAAGAGACAACAGTATCAGATATGAAACAAGAGAGAACAGTATCAGATATGAAACAAGAGAGAACAGTATCAGATATGAAACAAGAGACAACAGTATAAGATATGAAACAAGAGACAGTATCAGACATGAAACAAGAGAGAACAGTATCAGTTATGAAACAAGAGAGAACAGTATCAGATATGAAACTAGAGAGAACAGTATCAGATATGAAACAAGAGACAGTATCAGATATGAAACAAGAGAGAACAGTATCAGATATGAAACAAGAGACAGTATCAGATATGAAACAAGAGAGAACAGTATCAGATATGAAACAAGAGACAGTATCAGATATGAAACAAGAGAGAACAGTATCAGATATGAAACAAGATAGAACAGTATCAGATATGAAACAAGAGAGAACAGTATCAGATATGAAACAAGAGACAACAGAATCAGATATGAAACAAGAGAGAACAGTATCAGATATGAAACAAGAGACAGTATCAGATATGAAACAAGAGACAACAGAATCAGATATGAAACAAGAGACAACTGTATCAGATATGAAACAAGAGACAGTATCAGATATGAAACAAGAGACAACATAATCAGATATGAAACAAGAGAGAACAGTATCAGATATGAAACAAGAGACAACAGAATCAGATATGAAACAATAGACAACAGTATCAGATATGAAACAAGAGACAGTATAAGATATGAAACAAGAGAGAACAGTATCAGATATGAAACAAGAGACGGTATCAGATATGAAACAAGAGACAACAGAATCAGATATGAAACAAGAGAGAACAGTATCAGATATGAAACAAGAGAGAACAGAATCAGATATGAAACAAGAAACAATAGTATCAGATATGAAAAAAAGAGACAACAGAATCAGATATGAAACAAGAGACAACAGTATCAGAAATGAAACAAGAGACAACAGTAACAGATATGAAACAAGAGACATTATCAGATATTAAACAAGAGAGAAAGGCATCAGATATGAAAGAAGAAAAAACATTTCTAGTTATTATAGAAGAAACAGTATCATATATAAAAACAAGAGACATTATCAGATATGAAACAAGAGAGAACAGTATCAGATATGAAACAAGAGAGAACAGTATCAGATATGAAACAAGAGAGAACAGAATCAGATATGAAACAAGAGACAACAGTATCAGATATGAAACAATAGACAGTATCAGATTTTAAAGAAGAGACAACAGTATCAGATATGAAATAAAAGACAGTATCAGATATGAAACAAGAGACAGTATCAGATTTTAAAGAAGAGACAACAGTATCAGATATGAAACAAGAGAGAACAGTATCAGATATGAAACAAGAGAGAACAGTATCAGATATGAAACAAGAGACAGTATCAGATATGAAACAAGAGAGAACAGTATCAGATATGAAACAAGAGAGAACAGTATCAGATATGAAACAAGCGACAACAGAATCAGATATCAAACAAGAGAGAACAGTATCAGATATGAAACAAGAGACAGTATCAGATATCAAACAAGAGACAACAGAATCAGATATGAAACAAGAGACAACAGTATCAGATATGAAACAAGAGACAACAGAATCAGATATGAAACAAGAGAGAACAGTATCAGATATGAAACAAGAGACATTATCAGATATGAAACAAGAGAGAACAGTATCAGATATTAAACAAGAGACAGTATCAGATATGAAACAAGAGAGAACAGTATCAGATATGAAACAAGAGACAGTATCAGATATGAAACAAGAGAGAACAGTATCAGATATGAAACAAGAGACAGTATCAGATATGAAACAAGAGAGAACAGTATCAGATATGAAACAAGAGAGAACAGTATCAGATATGAAACTAGAGAGAACAGTATCAGATATGAAACAAGAGACACAAGAATCAGATATGAAACAAGAGAGAACAGTATCACATATGAAACAAGAGACAGTATCAGATATCAAACAAGAGACAACAGAATCAGATATGAAACAAGAGACAACAGTATCAGATATGAAACAAGAGACAACTTGAATCAGATATGAAACAAGAGAGAACAGTATCAGATATGAAACAAGAGACATTATCAGATATGAAACAAGAGAGAACAGTATCAGATATGAAACAAGAGACAACAGAATCAGATATGAAACAAGAGACAACAGTATCAGATATGAAACAAGAGAGAACAGTATCAGATATGAAACAAGAGAGAACAGTATCAGATATGAAACAAGAGACAATAGTATCAGATATGAAACAAGAGACAGTATCAGATATGAAACAAGAGAGAACAGTATCAGATATGAAACAAGAGAGAACAGTATCAGATATGAAACAAGAGACAGTATCAGATATGAAATAAGAGAGAACAGTATCAGATATGAAACAAGAGACAGTATCAGATATGAAACAAGAGAGAACAGTATCAGATATGAAACAAGAGACAGTATCAGATATGAAACAAGAGAGAACAGTATCAGATATGAAACAAGAGAGAACAGTATCAGATATGAAACAAGAGAGAACAGTATCAGATATGAAACAAGAGAGAACAGAATCAGATATGAAACAAGAGACAACAGTATCAGATATGAAACAAGAGACAGTATCAGATTTTAAAGAAGAGACAACAGTATCAGATATGAAATAAGAGACAGTATCAGATATGAAACAAGAGACAGTATCAGATTTTAAAGAAGAGACAACAGTATCAGATATGAAACAAGAGACAGTATCAGATATCAAACAAGAGAGAACAGTATCAGATATGAAACAAGAGAGAACAGTATCAGATATGAAACAAGAGACAGTATCAGATATGAAACAAGAGAGAACAGTATCAGATATGAAACAAGAGAGAAAAGTATCAGATATGAAACAAGAGACAACAGAATCAGATATGAAACAAGAGAGAACAGTATCAGATATGAAACAAGAGACAGTATCAGATATCAAACAAGAGAAAACAGAATTAGATATGAAACAAGAGACAACAGTATCAGATATGAAACAAGAGACAACAGAATCAGATATGAAACAAGAGAGAACAGTATCAGATATGAAACAAGAGACATTATCAGATATGAAACAAGAGAGAACAGTATCAGATATGAAACAAGAGAGAACAGTATCAGATATGAAACAAGATACAGTATCAGATATAAAACAAGAGAGAACAGTATCAGATATGAAACAAGAGACAGTATCAGATATGAAACAAGAGAGAACAGTATCAGATATGAAACAAGAGACAGTATCAGATATCAAACAAGAGACAACAGAATCAGATATGAAACAAGAGACAACAGTATCAGATATGAAACAAGAGACAACAGAATCAGATATGAAACAAGAGAGAACAGTATCAGATATGAAACAAGAGACATTATCAGATATGAAACAAGAGAGAACAGTATCAGATATGAAACAAGAGACAGTATCAGATATGAAACAAGAGAGAACAGTATCAGATATGAAACAAGAGACAGTATCAGATATGAAACAAGAGAGAACAGTATCAGATATGAAACAAGAGACAGTATCAGATATGAAACAAGAGAGAACAGTATCAGATATGAAACAAGAGACAAAAGAATCAGATATGAAACAAGAGAGAACAGTATCAGATATGAAACAAGAGACAGTATCAGATATCAAACAAGAGACAACAGAATCAGATATGAAACAAGAGACAACAGTATCAGATATGAAACAAGAGACAACAGAATCAGATATGAAACAAGAGAGAACAGTATCAGATATGAAACAAGAGACATTATCAGATATGAAACAAGAGAGAACAGTATCAGATATGAAACAAGAGACAACAGAATCAGATATGAAACAAGAGACAACAATATCAGATATGAAACAAGAGAGAACAGTATCAGATATGAAACAAGAGAGAACAGTATCAGATATGAAACAAGAGACAACAGTATCAGATATGAAACAAGAGACAGTATCAGATATGAAACAAGAGAGAACAGTATCAGATATGAAACAAGAGAGAACAGTATCAGATATGAAACAAGAGAGAACAGTATCAGATATGAAACAAGAGACATTATCAGATATGAAACAAGAGAGAACAGTATCAGATATGAAACAAGAGACAGTATCAGATATGAAACAAGAGAGAACAGTATCAGATATGAAACAAGAGACAGTATCAGATATGAAACAAGAGAGAACAGTATCAGATATGAAACAAGAGACAGTATCAGATATGAAACAAGAGACAACAGAATCAGATATGAAACAAGAGAGAACAGTACCAGATATGAAACAAGAGACAGTATCAGATATCAAACAAGACACAACAGAATCAGATATGAAACAAGAGACAACAGTATCAGATATGAAACAAGAGACAACAGAATCAGATATGAAACAAGAGAGAACAGTATCAGATATGAAACAAGAGACATTATCAGATATGAAACAAGAGAGAACAGTATCAGATATGAAACAAGAGAGAACAGTATCAGATATGAAACAAGAGACAGTATCAGATATAAAACAAGAGAGATCAGTATCAGATATGAAACAAGAGACAGTATCAGATATGAAACAAGAGAGAACAGTATCAGATATGAAACAAGAGAGAACAGTATCAGATATGAAACAAGAGACAGTATCAGATATCAAACAAGAGACAACAGAATCAGATATGAAACAAGAGACAACAGTATCAGATATGAAACAAGAGACAACAGAATCAGATATGAAACTAGAGAGAACAGTATCAGATATGAAACAAGAGACATTATCAGATATGAAACAAGAGAGATCAGTATCAGATATGAAACAAGAGACAGTATCAGATATGAAACAAGAGAGAAGAGTATCAGATATGAAACAAGAGACAGTATCAGATATCAAACAAGAGACAACAGAATCAGATATGAAACAAGAGACAACAGTATCAGATATGAAACAAGAGACAACAGAATCAGATATGAAACTAGAGAGAACAGTATCAGATATGAAACAAGAGACATTATCAGATATGAAACAAGAGAGATCAGTATCAGATATGAAACAAGAGACAGTATCAGATATGAAACAAGAGAGAACAGTATCAGATATGAAACAAGAGAGAATAGTATCAGATATGAAACTAGAGAGAACAGTATCAGATATGAAACAAGAGACAGTATCAGATATGAAACAAGAGAGAACAGTATCAGATATGAAACAAGAGAGAACAGTATCAGATATGAAACAAGAGACAGTATCAGATATGAAACAAGAGAGAATAGTATCAGATATGAAATAAGAGAGAGAACAGTATCAGATATGAAACAAGAGAGAACAGTATCAGATATGAAACAAGAGACAACAGAATCAGATATGAAACATGAGACAACAGAATCAGATATGAAACAAGAGACAGTATCAGATTTTAAAGAAGAGACAACAGTATCAGATATGAAACAAGAGACAGTATCCGATATGAAACAAGAGAGAATAGTATCAGATATGAAACAAGAGAGAACAGTATCAGATATGAAACAAGAGACAGTATCAGATATGAAACAAGAGAGAACAGTATCAGATATGAAACAAGAGAGAACAGTATCAGATATGAAACAAGAGACAACAGAATCAGATATGAAACAAGAGAGAACAGTATCAGATATGAAACAAGAGACAGTATCAGATATCAAACAAGAGACAACAGAATCAGATATGAAACAAGAGACAACAGTATCAGATATGAAACAAGAGACAACAGAATCAGATATGAAACAAGAGAGAACAGTACCAGATATGAAACAAGAGACATTATCAGATATGAAACAAGAGAGAACAGTACCAGATATGAAACAAGAGACATTATCAGATATGAAACAAGAGAGAACAGTATCAGATATGAAACAAGAGACAGTATCAGATATGAAACAAGAGAGAACAGTATCAGATATGAAACAAGAGAGAACAGTATCAGATATGAAACTAGAGAGAACAGTATCAGATATGAAACAAGAGACAGTATCAGATATGAAACAAGAGAGAACAGTATCAGATATGAAACAAGAGAGAACAGTATCAGATATGAAACTAGAGAGAACAGTATCAGATATGAAACAAGAGACAGTATCAGATATGAAACAAGAGAGAACAGTATCAGATATGAAACAAGAGACAGTATCAGATATGAAACAAGAGAGAATAGTATCAAATATGAAACAAGAGAGAACAGTATCAGATATGAAACAAGAGACAACAGAATCAGATATGAAACATGAGACAACAGTATCAGATATGAAACAAGAGACAACAGAATCAGATATGAAACATGAGACAACAGAATCAGATATGAAACAAGAGACAGTATCAGATTTTAAAGAAGAGACAACAGTATCAGATATGAAACAAGAGACAGTATTAGATATGAAACAAGAGAGAACAGTATCAGATATGAAACAAGAGAGAACAGTATCAGATATGAAACAAGAGACAGTATCAGATATGAAACAAGAGAGAACAGTATCAGATATGAAACAAGAGAGAACAGTATCAGATATGAAACAAGAAACAACAGAATCAGATATGAAACAAGAGAGAACAGTATCAGATATGAAACAAGAGACAGTATCAGATATCAAACAAGAGACAACAGAATCAGATATGAAACAAGAGACAACAGTATCAGATATGAAACAAGAGACAACAGAATCAGATATGAAACAAGAGAGAACAGTACCAGATATGAAACAAGAGACATTATCAGATATGAAACAAGAGAGAACAGTATCAGATATGAAACAAGAGACAGTATCAGATATGAAACAAGAGAGAACAGTATCAGATATGAAACAAGAGACAGTATCAGATATGAAACAAGAGACAACAGTATCATATATGAAACATGAGACAACAGAATCAGATATGAAACAAGAGATAACAGTATCAGATATGAAACAAGAGAGAACAGTAGCAGATATGAAACTAGAGAGAACAGTATCAGATATGAAACAAGAGACAGTATCAGATATGAAACAAGAGAGAACAGTATCAGATATGAAACAAGAGACAGTATCAGATATGAAACAAGAGAGAATAGTATCAGATATGAAACAATAGAGAACAGTATCAGATATGAAACAAGAGAAAACAGTATCAGATATGAAATAAGAGAGAACAGAATCAGATATGAAACAAGAGACAACAGTATCAGATATGAAACAAGAGAGAACAGTATCAGATATGAAACAAGAGAGAACAGAATCAGATATGAAACAAGAGACAACAGTATCAGATATGAAACAAGAGACAACAGAATCAGATATGAAACATGAGACAACAGAATCAGATATGAAACAAGAGACAGTATCAGATTTTAAAGAAGAGACAACAGTATCAGATATGAAACAAGAGACAGTATCAGATATGAAACAAGAGAGAACAGTATCAGATATGAAACAAGAGAGAACAGTATCAGATATGAAACAAGAGACAGTATCAGATATGAAACAAGAGAGAACAGTATCAGATATGAAACAAGAGAGAACAGTATCAGATATGAAACAAGAGACAACAGAATCAGATATGAAACAAGAGAGAACAGTATCAGATATGAAACAAGAGACAGTATCAGATATCAAACAAGAGACAACAGAATCAGATATGAAACAAGAGACAACAGTATCAGATATGAAACAAGAGACAACAGAATCAGATATGAAACAAGAGAGAACAGTACCAGATATGAAACAAGAGACATTATCAGATATGAAACAAGAGAGAACAGTACCAGATATGAAACAAGAGACATTATCAGATATGAAACAAGAGAGAACAGTATCAGATATGAAACAAGAGACAGTATCAGATATCAAACAAGAGACAACAGAATCAGATATGAAACAAGAGACAACAGTATCAGATATGAAACAAGAGACAACAGAATCAGATATGAAACAAGAGAGAACAGTACCAGATATGAAACAAGAGACATTATCAGATATGAAACAAGAGAGAACAGTACCAGATATGAAACAAGAGACATTATCAGATATGAAACAAGAGAGAACAGTATCAGATATGAAACAAGAGACAGTATCAGATATGAAACAAGAGAGAACAGTATCAGATATGAAACAAGAGAGAACAGTATCAGATATGAAACTAGAGAGAACAGTATCAGATATGAAACAAGAGACAGTATCAGATATGAAACAAGAGAGAACAGTATCAGATATGAAACAAGAGAGAACAGTATCAGATATGAAACTAGAGAGAACAGTATCAGATATGAAACAAGAGACAGTATCAGATATGAAACAAGAGAGAACAGTATCAGATATGAAACAAGAGACAGTATCAGATATGAAACAAGAGAGAATAGTATCAGATATGAAACAAGAGAGAACAGTATCAGATATGAAACAAGAGAGAACAGTATCAGATATGAAACAAGAGAGAACAGAATCAGATATGAAACAAGAGACAACAGTATTAGATATGAAACAAGAGACTACAGAATCAGATATGAAACATGAGACAACAGAATCAGATATGAAACAAGAGACAGTATCAGATTTTAAAGAAGAGACAACAGTATCAGATATGAAACAAGAGACAGTATCAGATATGAAACAAGAGAGAACAGTATCAGATATGAAACAAGAGAGAACAGTATCAGATATGAAACAAGAGACAGTATCAGATATGAAACAAGAGAGAACAGTATCAGATATGAAACAAGAGAGAACAGTATCAGATATGAAACAAGAAACAACAGAATCAGATATGAAACAAGAGAGAACAGTATCAGATATGAAACAAGAGACAGTATCAGATATCAAACAAGAGACAACAGAATCAGATATGAAACAAGAGACAACAGTATCAGATATGAAACAAGAGACAACAGAATCAGATATGAAACAAGAGAGAACAGTACCAGATATGAAACAAGAGACATTATCAGATATGAAACAAGAGAGAACAGTATCAGATATGAAACAAGAGACAGTATCAGATATGAAACAAGAGAGAACAGTATCAGATATGAAACAAGAGACAGTATCAGATATGAAACAAGAGACAACAGTATCATATATGAAACATGAGACAACAGAATCAGATATGAAACAAGAGACAACAGTATCAGATATGAAACAAGAGAGAACAGTAGCAGATATGAAACTAGAGAGAACAGTATCAGATATGAAACAAGAGACAGTATCAGATATGAAACAAGAGAGAACAGTATCAGATATGAAACAAGAGACAGTATCAGATATGAAACAAGAGAGAATAGTATCAGATATGAAACAAGAGAGAACAGTATCAGATATGAAACAAGAGAGAACAGTATCAGATATGAAACAAGAGAGAACAGAATCAGATATGAAACAAGAGACAACAGTATCAGATATGAAACAAGAGACAACAGAATCAGATATGAAACATGAGACAACAGAATCAGATATGAAACAAGAGACAGTATCAGATATCAAACAAGAGACAACAGAATCAGATATGAAACAAGAGACAACAGTATCAGATATGAAACAAGAGACAACAGAATCAGATATGAAACAAGAGAGAACAGTATCAGATATGAAACAAGAGACAGTATCAGATATCAAACAAGAGACAACAAAATCAGATATGAAACAAGAGACAACAGTATCAGATATGAAACAAGAGACAACAGAATCAGATATGAAACAGGAGAGAACAGTATCAGATATGAAACAAGAGACATTATCAGATATGAAACACGAGAGAACAGTATCAGATATGAAACAAGAGACAGTATCAGATATCAAACAAGAGAGAAAAGTATCAGATATGAAACAAGAGACAGTATCAGATATGAAACAAGAGACAACAGTATCAGATATGAAACAAGAGAGAACAGTAGCAGATATGAAACAAGAGAGAACAGTATCAGATATGGAACAAGAGACAACAGAATCAGATATGAAACAAGAGACAGTATCAGATATGAAACAAGAGAGAACAGTATCAGATATGAAACAAGAGACAGTATCAGATATGAAACGAGAGACAGTATCAGATACGAAACAAGAGAGAACAGTGTCAGATATGAAACAAGAGACAACAGAATCAGACATGAAACAAGAAACAACAGAATCAGATATGAAACAAGAGAGAACAGTATCAGATATGAAACAAGAGACAGTATCAGATATGAAACAAGAGACAACAGAATCAGATATGAAAAAAGAGAGAACAGTATCAGATATGAAACAAGAGACAGTATCAGATATGAAACAAGAGACAACAGAATCAGATATGAAACAAGAGACAACAGTATCAGATATGAAACAAGAGACAGTATAAGATTTGAAACAAGAGAGAACAGTATCAGATATGAAACAAGAGACAACAGAATCAGATATGAAACAAGAGACAGTATCAGATATGAAACAAAAGAGAACAGTATCAGATATGAAACAAGAGACGGTATCAGATATGAAACAAGAGACAACAGAATCAGATATGAAACAAGAGAGAACAGTATCAGATATGAAACAAGAGACAACAGTATCAGATATGAAACAAGAAATAATAGTATCAGATATGAAAAAAAGAGACAACAGAATCAGATATGAAACAAGAGACAACAGTATCAGAAATTAAACAAGAGACAACAGTAACAGATATGAAACAAGAGACATTATCAGATATTAAACAAGAGAGAAAGGTATCAGATATGAAAGAAGAAAAAACATTTTTAGTTATAATAGAAGAAACAGTATCAGATATAAAAACAAGAGACATTATCAGATATGAAACAAGAGAGAACAGTATCAGATATGAAACAGGAGAGAACAGTATCAGATATGAAACAAGAGAGAACAGAACCAGATATGAAACAAGAGACAACAGTATCAGATATGAAACAAGAGACAGTATCAGATTTTAAAGAAGAGACAACAGTATCAGATATGAAATAAGAGACAGTATCAGATATGAAACAAGAGAGAACAGTATCAGATATGAAACAAGAGAGAACAGTATCAGATATGAAACAAGAGACAGTATCAGATATGAAACAAGAGAGAACAGTATCAGATATGAAACAAGAGAGAACAGTATCAGATATGAAACAAGAGACAACAGAATCAGATATGAAACAAGAGAGAACAGTATCAGATATGAAACAAGAGACAGTATCAGATATCAAACAAGAGACAACAGAATCAGATATGAAACAAGAGACAAGAGAATCAGATTTGAAACAAGAGAGAACAGTATCAGATATGACACAAGAGACATTATCAGATATGAAACAAGAGAAAACAGTATCAGATATGAAACAAGAGACAGTATCAGATATGAAACAAGAGAGAACAGTATCAGATATGAAACAAGAGACAGTATCAGATATGAAACAAGAGAGAACAGTATCAGATATGAAACAAGAGACAGTATCAGATATGAAACAAGAGAGAACAGTATCAGATATGAAACAAGAGACAGTATCAGATATCAAACAAGAGACAACAGAATCAGATATGAAACAAGAGACAACAGTATCAGATATGAAACAAGAGACAACAGAATCAGATATGAAACAAGAGAGAACAGTACCAGATATGAAACAAGAGACATTATCAGATATGGAACAAGAGACAACAGAATCAGATATGAAACAAGAGACAGTATCAGATATGAAACAAGAGAGAACAGTATCAGATATGAAACAAGAGACAGTATCAGATATGAAACAAGAGACAGTATCAGATACGAAACAAGAGAGAACAGTATCAGATATGAAACAAGAGACAACAGAATCAGATATGAAACAAGAGACAACAGAATCAGATATGAAACAGAGAGAACAGTATCAGATATGAAACAAGAGACAGTATCAGATATGAAACAAGAGACAACAGAATCAGATATGAAAAAAGAGAGAACAGTATCAGATATGAAACAAGAGACAGTATCAGATATGAAACAAGAGAGAACAGTATCAGATATGAAACAAGAGACAACAGAATCAGATATGAAACAAGAGACAACAGTTTCAGATATGAAACAAGAGACAGTATAAGATATGAAACAAGAGAGAACAGTATCAGATATGAAACAAGAGACAACAGAATCAGATATGAAACAAGAGACAGTATCAGATATGAAACAAAAGAGAACAGTATCAGATATGAAACAAGAGACGGTATCAGATATGAAACAAGAGACAACAGAATCAGATATGAAACAAGAGAGAACAGTATCAGATATGAAACAAGAGACAACAGTATCAGATATGAAACAAGAAACAATAGTATCAGATATGAAAAAAAGAGACAACAGAATCAGATATGAAACAAAAGACAACAGTATCAGAAATGAAACAAGAGACAACAGTAACAGATATGAAACAAGAGACATTATCAGATATTAAACAAGAGAGAAAGGCATCAGATATGAAAGAAGAAAAAACATTTTTAGTTATAATAGAAGAAACAGTATCAGATATAAAAACAAGAGACATTATCAGATATGAAACAAGAGAGAACAGTATCAGATATTAAACAAGAGAGAACAGTATCAGATATGAAACAAGAGAGAACAGAATCAGATATGAAACAAGAGACAACAGTATCAGATATGAAACAAGAGACAGTATCAGATTTTAAAGAAGAGACAACAGTATCAGATATGAAACAAGAGACAGTATCATATATAAAACAAGAGAGAACAGTATCAGATATGAAACAAGAGAGAACAGTATCAGATATGAAACAAGAGACAGTATCAGATATGAAACAAGAGAGAACAGTATCAGATATGAAACAAGAGAGAACAGTATCAGATATGAAACAAGAGACAACAGAATCAGATATGAAACAAGAGAAAACAGTATCAGATATGAAACAAGAGACAGTATCAGATATCAAACAAGAGACAACATAATCATATATGAAACAAGAGACAACAGAATCAGATATGAAACAAGAGAGAACAGTATCAGATATGACACAAGAGACATTATCAGATATGAAACAAGAGAAAACAGTATCATATATGAAACAAGAGACAGTATCAGATATGAAACAAGAGAGAACAGTATCAGATATGAAACAAGAGACAGTATCAGATATGAAACAAGAGAGAACAGTATCAGATATGAAACAAGAGACAGTATCAGATATGAAACAAGAGAGAACAGTATCAGATATAAAACTAGAGAGAACAGTATCAGATATGAAACAAGAGACATTATCAGATATGAAACAAGAGAGAACAGTATCAGATATGAAACAAGAGACAACAGTATCAGATATGAAACAAGAGAGAACAGTATCAGATATGAAACAAGAGACAGTATCAGATATGAAACAAGAGAGAACAGTATCAGATATGAAACAAGAGAGAACAGTATCAGATATGAAACAAGAGAGAACAGTATCAGATATGAAACAAGAGACAACAGAATCAGATATGAAACAAGAGAGAACAGTATCAGATATGAAACAAGAGACAGTATCAGATATGAAACAAGAGACAACAGAATCAGATATGAAAAAAGAGAGAACAGTATCAGATATGAAACAAGAGACAGTATCAGATATGAAACAAGAGAGAACAGTATCAGATATGAAACAAGAGACAACAGAATCAGATATGAAACAAGAGACAACAGTATCAGATATGAAACAAGAGACAGTATCAGATATGAAACAAGAGACAACAGAATCAGATATGAAACAACAGACAACAGTATCAGATATGAAACAAGAGAGAACAGTATCAGATATGAAACAAGAGAGAACAGCATCAGATATGAAACAAGAGACAGTATAAGATATGAAACAAGAGAGAACAGTATCAGATATGAAACAAGAGAAAACAGAATCAGATATGAAACAAGAGACAGTATCAGATATGAAACAAGAGAGAACAGTATCAGATATGAAACAAGAGAGAACAGTATCAGATATGAAACAAGAGAGAACAGTATCAGATATGAAACAAGAGACAACAGAATCAGATATGAAACAAGAGAGTTCAGTATCAGATATGAAACAAGAGACAGTATCAGATATGAAACAAGAGACAACAGAATCAGATATGAAAAAAGAGAGAACAGTATCAGATATGAAACAAGAGACAGTATCAGATATGAAACAGGAGAGAACAGTATCAGATATGAAACAAGAGACAACAGAATCAGATATGAAACAAGAGACAACAGTATCAGATATGAAACAAGAGACAGTATCAGATATGAAACAAGAGACAACAGAATCAGATATGAAACAAGAGACAACAGTATCAGATATGAAACAAGAGAGAACAGAATCAGATATGAAACACGAGAGAACAGTATCAGATATGAAACAAGAGACAGTATAAGATATGAAACAAGAGAGAACAGTATCAGATATGAAACAAGAGACAACAGAATCAGATATGAAACAAGAGACAGTATCAGATATGAAACACGAGAGAACAGTATCAGGTATGAAACAAGAGACAACAGAATCAGATATGAAACAAGAGACAGTATCAGATATGAAACAAGAGAGAACAGTATCAGATATGAAACAAGAGACGGTATCAGATATGAAACAAGAGACAACAGAATCAGATATGAAACAAGAGAGAACAGTATCAGATATGAAACAAGAGACACCAGTATCAGATATGAAACATTAGACAACAGAATCAGATATGAAACAAGAGAGAACAGTATCAGATATGACACAAGAGAGAACAGTATCAGATATGAAACAAGAGAGAACAGTATCAGATATGAAACTAGAGAGAACAGTATCAGATATAAAACAAGAGAGAACAGTATCAGATATGAAACAAGAGACAGTATCAGATATGAAACAAGAGAGAACAGTATCAGATATGAAACAAGAGACAGTATCAGATATGAAACAAGAGAGAACAGTATCAGATATGAAACAAGAGACAGTATCAGATATGAAACAAGAGAGAACAGTATCAGATATGAAACAAGAGAGAACAGTATCAGATATGAAACAAGAGACAACAGAATCAGATATGAAACAAGAGAGAACAGTATCAGATATGAAACAAGAGACAGTATCAGATATCAAACAAGAGACAACAGAATCAGATATGAAACAAGAGACAACAGTATCAGATATGAAACAAGAGACAACAGAATCAGATATGAAACAAGAGAGAACAGTACCAGATATGAAACAAGAGACATTATCAGATATGAAACAAGAGAGAACAGTATCAGATATGAAACAAGAGACAGTATCAGATATGAAACAAGAGAGAACAGTATCAGATATGAAACAAGAGACAGTATCAGATATGAAACAAGAGACAACAGTATCATATATGAAACATGAGACAATAGAATCAGATATGAAACAAGAGACAACAGTATCAGATATGAAACAAGAGAGAACAGTATCAGATATGAAACAAGAGAGAACAGTATCTGATATGGAACAAGAGACAACAGAATCAGATATGAAACAAGAGACAGTATCAGATATGAAACAAGAGAGAACAGTATCAGATATGAAACAAGAGACAGTATCAGATATGAAACAAGAGACAGTATCAGATACGAAACAAGAGAGAACAGTATCAGATATGAAACAAGAGACAACAGAATCAGATATGAAACAAGAGACAACATAATCAGATATGAAACAAGAGAGAACAGTATCAGATATGAAACAAGAGACAGTATCAGATATGAAACAAGAGACAACAGAATCAGATATGAAAAAAGAGAGAACAGTATCAGATATGAAACAAGAGACAGTATCAGATATGAAACAAGAGAGAACAGTATCAGATATGAAACAAGAGACAACAGAATCAGATATGAAACAAGAGACAACAGTATCAGATATGAAACAAGAGACAGTATAAGATATGAAACAAGAGAGAACAGTATCAGATATGAAACAAGAGACAACAGAATCAGATATGAAACAAGAGACAGTATCAGATATGAAACAAAAGAGAACAGTATCAGATATGAAACAAGAGACGGTATCAGATATGAAACAAGAGACAACAGAATCAGCTATGAAACAAGAGAGAACAGTATCAGATATGAAACAAGAGACAACAGTATCAGATATGAAACAAGAAACAATAGTATCAGATATGAAAAAAAGAGACAACAGAATCAGATATGAAACAAGAGACAACAGTATCAGAAATGAAACAAGAGACAACAGTAACAGATATGAAACAAGAGACATTATCAGATATTAAACAAGAGAGAAAGGCATCAGATATGAAAGAAGAAAAAACATTTTTAGTTATAATAGAAGAATCAGTATCAGATATAAAAACAAGAGACATTATCAGATATGAAACAAGAGCGAACAGTATCAGATATGAAACAAGAGAGAACAGTATCAGATATGAAACAAGAGACAGTATCAGATATGAAACAAGAGAGAACTGTATCAGATATGAAACAAGAGAGAACAGTATCAGATATGAAACAAGAGACAACAGAATCAGATATGAAACAAGAGACAGTATCAGATTTTAAAGAAGAGACAACAGTATCAGATATGAAACAAGAGAGAACAGTATCAGATATGAAACAAGAGACAGTATCAGATTTTAAAGAAGAGACAACAGTATCAGATATGAAACAAGAGACAACAGTATCAGATATGAAACAAGAGACAACAGAATCAGATATGAAACAAGAGAGAACAGTACCAGATATGAAACAAGAGACATTATCAGATATGAAACAAGAGAGAACAGTATCAGATATGAAACAAGAGACAGTATCAGATATGAAACAAGAGAGAACAGTATCAGATATGAAACAAGAGACAGTATCAGATATGAAACAAGAGACAACAGTATCATATATGAAACATGAGACAACAGAATCAGATATGAAACAAGAGACAACAGTATCAGATATGAAACAAGAGAGAACAGTATCAGATATGAAACAAGAGAGAACAGTATCAGATATGGAACAAGAGACAACAGAATCAAATATGAAACAAGAGACAGTATCAGATATGAAACAAGAGAGAACAGTATCAGATATGAAACAAGAGACAGTATCAGATATGAAACAAGAGACAGTATCAGATACGAAACAAGAGAGAACAGTGTCAGATATGAAACAAGAGACAACAGAATCAGACATGAAACAAGAAACAACAGAATCAGATATGAAACAAGAGAGAACAGTATCAGATATGAAACAAGAGAGAACAGTATCAGATATGAAACAAGAGAGAACAGAATCAGATATGAAACAAGAGACAACAGTATCAGATATGAAACAAGAGACAGTATCAGATTTTAAAGAAGAGACAACAGTATCAGATATGAAACAAGAGACAGTATCAGATATGAAACAAGAGACAACAGAATCAGATATGAAACAAGAGAGAACAGTATCAGACATGAAACAAGAGACAGTATCAGATATCAAACAAGAGACAACATAATCAGATATGAAACAAGAGACAACAGAATCAGATTTGAAACAAGAGAGAACAGTATCAGATATGACACAAGAGACATTATCAGATATGAAACAAGAGAAAACAGTATCAGATATGAAACAAGAGACAGTATCAGATATGAAACAAGAGAGAACAGTATCAGATATGAAACAAGAGACAGTATCAGATATGAAACAAGAGAGAACAGTATCAGATATGAAACAAGAGACAGTATCAGATATGAAACAAGAGAGAACAGTATCAGATATGAAACAAGAGACAGTATCAGATATCAAACAAGAGACAACAGAATCAGATATGAAACAAGAGAGAACAGTATCAGATATGAAACAAGAGACAACAGAATCAGATATGAAACAAGAGAGAACAGTACCAGATATTAACAAGAGACATTATCAGATATGGAACAAGAGACAACAGAATCAGATATGAAACAAGAGACAGTATCAGATATGAAACAAGAGAGAACAGTATCAGATATGAAACAAGAGACAGTATCAGATATGAAACAAGAGACAGTATCAGATACGAAACAAGAGAGAACAGTATCAGATATGAAACAAGAGACAACAGAATCAGATATGAAACAAGAGACAACAGAATCAGATATGAAACAAGAGAGAACAGTATCAGATATGAAACAAGAGACAGTATCAGATATGAAACAAGAGACAACAGAATCAGATATGAAACAAGAGAGAACAGTACCAGATATTAACAAGAGACATTATCAGATATGGAACAAGAGACAACAGAATCAGATATGAAACAAGAGACAGTATCAGATATGAAACAAGAGACAGTATCAGATATGAAACAAGAGAGAACAGTATCAGATATGAAACAAGAGAGAACAGTATCAGATATGAAACAAGAGACAGTATCAGATATGAAACAAGAGAGAACAGTATCAGATATGAAACAAGAGAGAACAGTATCAGATATGAAACAAGAGACAACAGAATCAGATATGAAACAAGAGAGAACAGTATCAGATATGAAACAAGAGACAGTATCAGATATCAAACAAGAGACAACAGAATCAGATATGAAACAAGAGACAACAGAATCAGATATGAAAGAAGAGAGAACAGTATCAGAGTTGACACAAGAGACATTATCAGATATGAAACAAGAGAAAACAGTATCATATATGAAACAAGAGACAGTATCAGATATGAAACAAGAGAGAACAGTATCAGATATGAAACAAGAGACAGTATCAGATATGAAACAAGAGAGAACAATATCAGATATGAAACAAGAGACAGTATCAGATATGAAACAAGAGAGAACAGTATCAGATATGAAACAAGAGAGAACAGTATCAGATATAAAACTAGAGAGAACAGTATCAGATATGAAACAAGAGACATTATCATATATGAAACAAGAGAGAACAGTATCAGATATGAAACAAGAGACAACAGTATCAGATATGAAACAAGAGACAGTATCAGATATGAAACAAGAGAGAACAGTATCAGATATGAAATAAGAGAGAACAGTATCAGATATGAAACAAGAGAGAACAGTATCAGATATGAAACAAGAGACAACAGAATCAGATATGAAACAAGAGAGAACAGTATCAGATATGAAACAAGAGACAGTATCAGATATGAAACAAGAGACAACAGAATCAGATATGAAAAAAGAGAGAACAGTATCAGATATGAAACAAGAGACAGTATCAGATATGAAACAAGAGAGAACAGTATCAGATATGAAACAAGAGACAGTATCAGATATGAAACAAGAGACAGTATCAGATACGAAACAAGAGAGAACAGTGTCAGATATGAAACAAGAGAAACAGTATCAGATATGAAACAAGAGAGAACAGTATCAGATATGAAACAAGAGAGAACAGAATCAGATATGAAACAAGAGACAACAGTATCAGATATGAAACAAGAGACAGTATCAGATTTTAAAGAAGAGACAACAGTATCAGATATGAAACAAGAGACAGTATCAGATATGAAACAAGAGACAACAGAATCAGATATGAAACAAGAGAGAACAGTATCAGATATGAAACAAGAGACAGTATCAGATATCAAACAAGAGACAACATAATCAGATATGAAACAAGAGACAACAGAATCAGATTTGAAACAAGAGAGAACAGTATCAGATATGACACAAGAGACATTATCAGATATGAAACAAGAGAAAACAGTATCAGATATGAAACAAGAGACAGTATCAGATATGAAACAAGAGAGAACAGTATCAGATATGAAACAAGAGACAGTATCAGATATGAAACAAGAGAGAACAGTATCAGATATGAAACAAGAGACAGTATCAGATATGAAACAAGAGAGAACAGTATCAGATATGAAACAAGAGACAGTATCAGATATGAAACAAGAGACATTATCAGATATGAAACAAGAGAGAACAGTATCAGATATGAAACAAGAGACAACAGTATCAGATATGAAACAAGAGACAGTATCAGATATGAAACAAGAGAGAACAGTATCAGATATGAAACAAGAGAGAACAGTATCAGATATGAAACAAGAGAGAACAGTATCAGATATGAAACAAGAGACAACAGAATCAGATATGAAACAAGAGAGAACAGTATCAGATATGAAACAAGAGACAGTATCAGATATGAAACAAGAGACAACAGAATCAGATATGAAAAAAGAGAGAACAGTATCAGATATGAAACAAGAGACAGTATCAGATATGAAACAAGAGAGAACAGTATCAGATATGAAACAAGAGACAGTATCAGATATGAAACAAGAGACAGTATCAGATACGAAACAAGAGAGAACAGTGTCAGATATGAAACAAGAGACAACAGAATCAGACATGAAACAAGAAACAACAGAATCAGATATGAAACAAGAGAGAACAGTATCAGATATGAAACAAGAGAGAACAGTATCAGATATGAAACAAGAGAGAACAGAATCAGATATGAAACAAGAGACAACAGTATCAGATATGAAACAAGAGACAGTATCAGATTTTAAAGAAGAGACAACAGTATCAGATATGAAACAAGAGACAGTATCAGATATGAAACAAGAGACAACAGAATCAGATATGAAACAAGAGAGAACAGTATCAGATATGAAACAAGAGACAGTATCAGATATCAAACAAGAGACAACATAATCAGATATGAAACAAGAGACAATAGAATCAGATTTGAAACAAGAGAGAACAGTATCAGATATGACACAAGAGACATTATCAGATATGAAACAAGAGAAAACAGTATCAGATATGAAACAAGAGACAGTATCAGATATGAAACAAGAGAGAACAGTATCAGATATGAAACAAGAGACAGTATCAGATATGAAACAAGAGAGAACAGTATCAGATATGAAACAAGAGACAGTATCAGATATGAAACAAGAGAGAACAGTATCAGATATGAAACAAGAGACAGTATCAGATATCACACAAGAGACAACAGAATCAGATATGAAACAAGATAGAACAGTATCAGATATGAAACAAGAGACAACAGAATCAGATATGAAACAAGAGAGAACAGTACCAGATATTAACAAGAGACATTATCAGATATGGAACAAGAGACAACAGAATCAGATATGAAACAAGAGACAGTATCAGATATGAAACAAGAGCGAACAGTATCAGATATGAAACAAGAGACAGTATCAGATATGAAACAAGAGACAGTATCAGATACGAAACAAGAGAGAACAGTATCAGATATGAAACAAGAGACAACAGAATCAGATATGAAACAAGAGACAACAGAATCAGATATGAAACAAGAGAGAACAGTATCAGATATGAAACAAGAGACAGTATCAGATATGAAACAAGAGACAACAGAATCAGATATGAAACAAGAGAGAACAGTACCAGATATTAACAAGAGACATTATCAGATATGGAACAAGAGACAACAGAATCAGATATGAAACAAGAGACAGTATCAGATATGAAACAAGAGACAGTATTAGATATGAAACAAGAGAGAACAGTATCAGATATGAAACAAGAGAGAACAGTATCAGATATGAAACAAGAGACAGTATCAGATATGAAACAAGAGAGAACAGTATCAGATATGAAACAAGAGAGAACAGTATCAGATATGAAACAAGAGACAACAGAATCAGATATGAAGAGAGAACAGTATCAGATATGAAACAAGAGACAGTATCAGATATCAAACAAGAGACAACAGAATCAGATATGAAACAAGAGACAACAGAATCAGATATGAAACAAGAGAGAACAGTATCAGAGTTGACACAAGAGACATTATCAGATATGAAACAAGAGAAAACAGTATCATATATGAAACAAGAGACAGTATCAGATATGAAACAAGAGAGAACAGTATCAGATATGAAACAAGAGACAGTATCAGCTATGAAACAAGAGAGAACAGTATCAGATATGAACCAAGAGACAGTATCAGATATGAAACAAGAGAGAACAGTATCAGATATGAAACAAGAGAGAACAGTATCAGATATAAAACTAGAGAGAACAGTATCAGATATGAAACAAGAGACATTATCAGATATGAAACAAGAGAGAACAGTATCAGATATGAAACAAGAGACAACAGTATCAGATATGAAACAAGAGACAGTATCAGATATGAAACAAGAGAGAACAGTATCAGATATGAAACAAGAGAGAACAGTATCAGATATGAAACAAGAGAGAACAGTATCAGATATGAAACAAGAGACAACAGAATCAGATATGAAACAAGAGAGAACAGTATCAGATATGAAACAAGAGACAGTATCAGATATGAAACAAGAGAGAGCAGTATCAGATATGAAACTAGAGACAACAGAATCAGATATGAAACAAGAGACAGTATCAGATATGAAACAAGAGAGAACAGTATCAGATATGAAACAAGAGAGAACAGTATCAGATATGAAACAAGAGAGAACAGTATCAGATATGAAACAAGAGAGTTCAGTATCAGATATGAAACAAGAGACAACAGAATCAGATATGAAAAAAGAGAGAACAGTATCAGATATGAAACAAGAGACAGTATCAGATATGAAACAAGAGAGAACAGTATCAGATATGAAACAAGAGACAACAGAATCAGATATGAAACAAGAGACAACAGTATCAGATATGAAACAAGAGACAGTATCAGATATGAAACAAGAGACAACAGAATCAGATATGAAAAAAGAGAGAACAGTATCAGATATGAAACAAGAGACAGTATCAGATATGAAACAAGAGAGAACAGTATCAGATATGAAACAAGAGACAACAGAATCAGATATGAAACAAGAGACAACAGTATCAGATATGAAACAAGAGACAGTATCAGATATGAAACAAGAGACAACAGAATCAGATATGAAACAAGAGACAACAGTATCAGATATGAAACAAGAGAGAACAGTATCAGATATGAAACACGAGAGAACAGTATCAGATATGAAACAAGAGACAGTATAAGATATGAAACAAGAGAGAACAGTATCAGATATGAAACAAGAGACAACAGAATCAGATATGAAACAAGAGACAGTATCAGATATGAAACAAGAGAGAACAGTATCAGGTATGAAACAAGAGACAACAGAATCAGATATGAAACAAGAGACAGTATCAGATATGAAACAAGAGAGAACAGTATCAGATATGAAACAAGAGACGGTATCTAATATGAAACAAGAGACAACAGAATCAGATATGAAACAAGAGAGAACAGTATCAGATATGAAACAAGAGACAACAGTATCAGATATGAAACATGAGACAACAGAATCAGATATGAAACAAGAGAGAACAGTATCAGATATGAAACAAGAGACAGTATCAGATATGAAACAAGAGAGAACAGTATCAGATATGAAACAAGAGAGAACAGTATCAGATATGAAACAAGAGACAGTATCAGATATGAAACAAGAGAGAACAGTATCAGATATGAAACAAGAGACAGTATCAGATATCAAACAAGAGACAACAGAATCAGATATGAAACAAGAGACAACAGAATCAGATATGAAAGAAGAGAGAACAGTATCAGAGTTGACACAAGAGACATTATCAGATATGAAACAAGAGAAAACAGTATCATATATGAAACAAGAGACAGTATCAGATATGAAACAAGAGAGAACAGTATCAGATATGAAACAAGAGACAGTATCAGATATGAAACAAGAGAGAACAGTATCAGATATGAAACAAGAGACAGTATCAGATATGAAACAAGAGAGAACAGTATCAGATATGAAACAAGAGAGAACAGTATCAGATATAAAACTAGAGAGAACAGTATCAGATATGAAACAAGAGACATTATCAGATATGAAACAAGAGAGAACAGTATCAGATATGAAACAAGAGACAACAGTATCAGATATGAAACAAGAGACAGTATCAGATATGAAACAAGAGAGAACAGTATCAGATATGAAACAAGAGAGAACAGTATCAGATATGAAACAAGAGAGAACAGTATCAGATATGAAACAAGAGACAACAGAATCAGATATGAAACAAGAGAGAACAGTATCAGATATGAAAAAAGAGACAGTATCAGATTTGAAACAAGAGACAACAGAATCAGATATGAAAAAAGAGAGAACAGTATCAGATATGAAACAAGAGACAGTATCAGATATGAAACAAGAGAGAACAGTATCAGATATGAAACAAGAGACAGTATCAGATATGAAACAAGAGAGAACAGTATCAGATATGAAACAAGAGAGAACAGTATCAGATATGAAACAAGAGACAGTATCAGATATGAAACAACAGAGAACAGTATCAGATATGAAACAAGAGACAGTATCAGATATCAAACAAGAGACAACAGAATCAGATATGAAACAAGAGACAACAGAATCAGATATGAAAGAAGAGAGAACAGTATCAGAGTTGACACAAGAGACATTATCAGATATGAAACAAGAGAAAACAGTATCATATATGAAACAAGAGACAGTATCAGATATGAAACAAGAGAGAACAGTATCAGATATGAAACAAGAGACAGTATCAGATATGAAACAAGAGAGAACAGTATCAGATATGAAACAAGAGACAGTATCAGATATGAAACAAGAGAGAACAGTATCAGATATGAAACAAGAGAGAACAGTATCAGATATAAAACTAGAGAGAACAGTATCAGATATGAAACAAGAGACATTATCAGATATGAAACAAGAGAGAACAGTATCAGATATGAAACAAGAGACAACAGTATCAGATATGAAACAAGAGACAGTATCAGATATGAAACAAGAGAGAACAGTATCAGATATGAAACAAGAGAGAACAGTATCAGATATGAAACAAGAGAGAACAGTATCAGATATGAAACAAGAGACAACAGAATCAGATATGAAACAAGAGAGAACAGTATCAGATATGAAAAAAGAGACAGTATCAGATTTGAAACAAGAGACAACAGAATCAGATATGAAAAAAGAGAGAACAGTATCAGATATGAAACAAGAGACAGTATCAGATATGAAACAAGAGAGAACAGTATCAGATATGAAACAAGAGACAGTATCAGATATGAAACAAGAGACAGTATCAGATACGAAACAAGAGAGAACAGTGTCAGATATGAAACAAGAGACAACAGAATCAGACATGAAACAAGAAACAACAGAATCAGATATGAAACAAGAGAGAACAGTATCAGATATGAAACAAGAGAGAACAGTATCAGATATGAAACAAGAGAGAACAGAATCAGATATGAAACAAGAGACAACAGTATCAGATATGAAACAAGAGACAGTATCAGATTTTAAAGAAGAGACAACAGTATCAGATATGAAACAAGAGACAGTATCAGATATGAAACAAGAGACAACAGAATCAGATATGAAACAAGAGAGAACAGTATCAGATATGAAACAAGAGACAGTATCAGATATCAAACAAGAGACAACATAATCAGATATGAAACAAGAGACAACAGAATCAGATTTGAAACAAGAGAGAACAGTATCAGATATGACACAAGAGACATTATCAGATATGAAACAAGAGAAAACAGTATCAGATATGAAACAAGAGACAGTATCAGATATGAAACAAGAGAGAACAGTATCAGATATGAAACAAGAGACAGTATCAGATATGAAACAAGAGAGAACAGTATCAGATATGAAACAAGAGACAGTATCAGATATGAAACAAGAGAGAATAGTATCAGATATGAAACAAGAGACAGTATCAGATATCACACAAGAGACAACAGAATCAGATATGAAACAAGAGAGAACAGTATCAGATATGAAACAAGAGACAACAGAATCAGATATGAAACAAGAGAGAACAGTACCAGATATTAACAAGAGACATTATCAGATATGGAACAAGAGACAACAGAATCAGATATGAAACAAGAGACAGTATCAGATATGAAACAAGAGCGAACAGTATCAGATATGAAACAAGAGACAGTATCAGATATGAAACAAGAGACAGTATCAGATACGAAACAAGAGAGAACAGTATCAGATATGAAACAAGAGACAACAGAATCAGATATGAAACAAGAGACAACAGAATCAGATATGAAACAAGAGAGAACAGTATCAGATATGAAACAAGAGACAGTATCAGATATGAAACAAGAGACAACAGAATCAGATATGAAACAAGAGAGAACAGTACCAGATATTAACAAGAGACATTATCAGATATGGAACAAGAGACAACAGAATCAGATATGAAACAAGAGACAGTATCAGATATGAAACAAGAGACAGTATTAGATATGAAACAAGAGAGAACAGTATCAGATATGAAACAAGAGAGAACAGTATCAGATATGAAACAAGAGACAGAATCAGATATGAAACAAGAGAGAACAGTATCAGATATGAAACAAGAGAGAACAGTATCAGATATGAAACAAGAGACAACAGAATCAGATATGAAACAAGAGAGAACAGTATCAGATATGAAACAAGAGACAGTATCAGATATCAAACAAGAGACAACAGAATCAGATATGAAACAAGAGACAACAGAATCAGATATGAAACAAGAGAGAACAGTATCAGAGTTGACACAAGAGACATTATCAGATATGAAACAAGAGAAAACAGTATCATATATGAAACAAGAGACAGTATCAGATATGAAACAAGAAAGAACAGTATCAGATATGAAACAAGAGACAGTATCAGATATGAAACAAGAGAGAACAGTATCAGATATGAACCAAGAGACAGTATCAGATATGAAACAAGAGAGAACAGTATCAGATATGAAACAAGAGAGAACAGTATCAGATATAAAACTAGAGAGAACAGTATCAGATAGCAAACAAGAGACATTATCAGATATGAAACAAGAGAGAACAGTATCAGATATGAAACAAGAGACAACAGTATCAGATATGAAACAAGAGACAGTATCAGATATGAAACAAGAGAGAACAGTATCAGATATGAAACAAGAGAGAACAGTATCAGATATGAAACAAGAGAGAACAGTATCAGATATGAAACAAGAGACAACAGAATCAGATATGAAACAAGAGAGAACAGTATCAGATATGAAACAAGAGACAGTATCAGATATGAAACAAGAGACAACAGAATCAGATATGAAACAACAGACAACAGTATCAGATATGAAACAAGAGAGAACAGTATCAGATATGAAACAAGAGAGAACAGTATCAGATGTGAAACAAGAGACAGTATAAGATATGAAACAAGAGAGAGCAGTATCAGATATGAAACTAGAGACAACAGAATCAGATATGAAACAAGAGGCAGTATCAGATATGAAACAAGAGAGAACAGTATCAGATATGAAACAAGAGAGAACAGTATCAGATATGAAACAAGAGAGAACAGTATCAGATATGAAACAAGAGAGAACAGTATCAGATATGAAACAAGAGAGAACAGTATCAGATATGAAACAAGAGAGAACAGTATCAGATATGAAACAAGAGACAGTATCAGATATGAAACAAGAGAGAACAGTATCAGATATGAAACAAGAGAGAACAGTATCAGATATGAAACAAGAGACAACAGAATCAGATATGAAACAAGAGAGTTCAGTATCAGATATGAAACAAGAGACAGTATCAGATATGAAACAAGAGACAGTATCAGATATGAAACAAGAGACAACAGAATCAGATATGAAACAAGAGAGTTCAGTATCAGATATGAAACAAGAGACAACAGAATCAGATATGAAACAAGAGATAACAGAATCAGATATGAAACAAGAGACAGTATCAGATATGAAACAAGAGACAGTATCAGATATGAAACAAGAGAGTTCAGTATCAGATATGAAACAAGAGACAGTATCAGATATGAAACAAGAGACAACAGAATCAGATATGAAACAAGAGAGAACAGTATCAGATATGAAACAAGAGACAACAGAATCAGATATGAAACAAGAGAGAACAGTATCAGATATGAAACAAGAGACAGTATCAGATATGAAACAAGAGACAACAGAATCAGATATGAAACAAGAGATAACAGAATCAGATATGAAACAAGAGACAGTATCAGATATGAAACAAGAGAGTTCAGTATCAGATATGAAACAAGAGAGAACAGTATCAGATATGAAACAAGAGACAGTATCAGATATGAAACAAGAGAGTTCAGTATCAGATATGAAACAAGAGAGAACAGTATCAGATATGAAACAAGAGAGAACAGTATCAGATATGAAACAAGAGAGAACAGTATCAGATATGAAACAAGAGACAACAGAATCAGATATGAAACAAGAGAGTTCAGTATCAGATATGAAACAAGAGACAGTATCAGATATGAAACAAGAGACAGTATCAGATATGAAACAAGAGACAACAGAATCAGATATGAAACAAGAGAGTTCAGTATCAGATATGAAACAAGAGACAGTATCAGATATGAAACAAGAGACAGTATCAGATATGAAACAAGAGACAGTATCAGATATGAAACAAGAGACAGTATCAGATATGAAACAAGAGACAACAGAATCAGATATGAAACAAGAGATAACAGAATCAGATATGAAACAAGAGACAGTATCAGATATGAAACAAGAGACAGTATCAGATATGAAACAAGAGAGTTCAGTATCAGATATGAAACAAGAGACAGTATCAGATATGAAACAAGAGACAACAGAATCAGATATGAAACAAGAGAGAACAGTATCAGATATGAAACAAGAGACAACAGAATCAGATATGAAACAAGAGAGAACAGTATCAGATATGAAACAAGAGACAGTATCAGATATGAAACAAGAGACAACAGAATCAGATATGAAACAAGAGATAACAGAATCAGATATGAAACAAGAGACAGTATCAGATATGAAACAAGAGAGTTCAGTATCAGATATGAAACAAGAGAGAACAGTATCAGATATGAAACAAGAGACAACAGAATCAGATATGAAACAAGAGAGAACAGTATCAGATATGAAACAAGAGAGAACAGTATCAGATATGAAACAAGAGACAACAGAATCAGATATGAAACAAGAGAGTTCAGTATCAGATATGAAACAAGAGACAGTATCAGATATGAAACAAGAGACAGTATCAGATATGAAACAAGAGACAACAGAATCAGATATGAAACAAGAGAGTTCAGTATCAGATATGAAACAAGAGACAGTATCAGATATGAAACAAGAGACAACAGAATCAGATATGAAACAAGAGATAACAGAATCAGATATGAAACAAGAGACAGTATCAGATATGAAACAAGAGACAGTATCAGATATGAAACAAGAGAGTTCAGTATCAGATATGAAACAAGAGACAGTATCAGATATGAAACAAGAGACAACAGAATCAGATATGAAACAAGAGAGAACAGTATCAGATATGAAACAAGAGACAACAGAATCAGATATGAAACAAGAGAGAACAGTATCAGATATGAAACAAGAGACAGTATCAGATATGAAACAAGAGACAACAGAATCAGATATGAAACAAGAGATAACAGAATCAGATATGAAACAAGAGACAGTATCAGATATGAAACAAGAGACAGTATCAGATATGAAACAAGAGAGTTCAGTATCAGATATGAAACAAGAGACAGTATCAGATATGAAACAAGAGACAACAGAATCAGATATGAAACAAGAGATAACAGAATCAGATATGAAACAAGAGACAACAGAATCAGATATGAAAAAAGAGAGAACAGTATCAGATATGAAACAAGATACAGTATCAGATATGAAACAAGAGAGAACAGTATCAGATATGAAACAAGAGACAACAGAATCAGATATGAAACAAGAGACAACAGTATCAGATATGAAACAAGAGACAGTATCAGATATGAAACAAGAGACAACAGAATCAGATATGAAACAAGAGACAGTATCAGATATGAAACAAGAGACAGTATCAGATATGAAACAAGAGAGAACAGTATCAGATATGAAACAAGAGAGAACAGTATCAGATATGAAACAAGAGACAGTATCAGATATGAAACAAGAGAGAACAGTATCAGATATGAAACAAGAGAGAACAGTATCAGATATGAAACAAGAGACAACAGAATCAGATATGAAACAAGAGAGTTCAGTATCAGATATGAAACAAGAGACAGTATCAGATATGAAACAAGAGACAGTATCAGATATGAAACAAGAGACAACAGAATCAGATATGAAACAAGAGAGTTCAGTATCAGATATGAAACAAGAGACAGTATCAGATATGAAACAAGAGACAACAGAATCAGATATGAAACAAGAGACAGTATCAGATATGAAACAAGAGACAGTATCAGATATGAAACAAGAGAGAACAGTATCAGATATGAAACAAGAGAGAACAGTATCAGATATGAAACAAGAGACAGTATCAGATATGAAACAAGAGAGAACAGTATCAGATATGAAACAAGAGAGAACAGTATCAGATATGAAACAAGAGACAACAGAATCAGATATGAAACAAGAGAGTTCAGTATCAGATATGAAACAAGAGACAGTATCAGATATGAAACAAGAGACAGTATCAGATATGAAACAAGAGACAACAGAATCAGATATGAAACAAGAGAGTTCAGTATCAGATATGAAACAAGAGACAGTATCAGATATGAAACAAGAGAGAACAGTATCAGATATGAAACAAGAGACAACAGAATCAGATATGAAACAAGAGAGTTCAGTATCAGATATGAAACAAGAGACAGTATCAGATATGAAACAAGAGACAGTATCAGATATGAAACAAGAGACAACAGAATCAGATATGAAACAAGAGAGAACAGTATCAGATATGAAACAAGAGACAACAGAATCAGATATGAAACAAGAGAGAACAGTATCAGATATGAAACAAGAGACAACAGAATCAGATATGAAACAAGAGAGTTCAGTATCAGATATGAAACAAGAGACAGTATCAGATATGAAACAAGAGACAACAGAATCAGATATGAAACAAGAGATAACAGAATCAGATATGAAACAAGAGACAGTATCAGATATGAAACAAGAGACAGTATCAGATATGAAACAAGAGAGTTCAGTATCAGATATGAAACAAGAGACAGTATCAGATATGAAACAAGAGACAACAGAATCAGATATGAAACAAGAGATAACAGAATCAGATATGAAACAAGAGACAACAGAATCAGATATGAAAAAAGAGAGAACAGTATCAGATATGAAACAAGAGACAGTATCAGATATGAAACAAGAGAGAACAGTATCAGATATGAAACAAGAGACAACAGAATCAGATATGAAACAAGAGACAACAGTATCAGATATGAAACAAGAGACAGTATCAGATATGAAACAAGAGACAACAGAATCAGATATGAAACAAGAGACAGTATCAGATATGAAACAAGAGACAGTATCAGATATGAAACAAGAGACAACAGAATCAGATATGAAACAAGAGACAGTATCAGATATGAAACAAGAGACAACAGTATCAGATATGAAACAAGAGAGAACAGTATCAGATATGAAACACGAGAGAACAGTATCAGATATGAAACAAGAGACAGTATAAGATATGAAACAATAGAGAACAGTATCAGATATGAAACAAGAGACAACAGAATCAGATATGAAACAAGAGACAGTATCAGATATGAAACAAGAGACAGTATCAGATATGAAACAAGAGACAGTATCAGATATGAAACAAGAGACAGTATCAGATATGAAACAAGAGACAGTATCAGATATGAAACAAGAGACAGTATCAGATATGAAACAAGAGACAGTATCAGATATGAAACAAGAGACAGTATCAGATATGAAACAAGAGACAGTATCAGATATGAAACAAGAGACAGTATCAGATATGAAACAAGAGACAGAATCAGATATGAAACAAGAGACAGTATCAGATATGAAACAAGAGACAGTATCAGATATGAAACAAGAGACAACAGAATCAGATATGAAACAAGAGACAGTATCAGATATGAAACAAGAGACAACAGTATCAGATATGAAACAAGAGAGAACAGTATCAGATATGAAACACGAGAGAACAGTATCAGATATGAAACAAGAGACAGTATAAGATATGAAACAAGAGAGAACAGTATCAGATATGAAACAAGAGACAACAGAATCAGATATGAAACAAGAGACAGTATCAGATATGAAACAAGAGAGAACAGTATCAGGTATGAAACAAGAGACAACAGAATCAGATATGAAACAAGAGACAGTATCAGATATGAAACAAGAGAGAACAGTATCAGATATGAAACAAGAGACGGTATCTAATATGAAAAAAGAGACAACAGAATCAGATATGAAACAAGAGAGAACAGTATCAGATATGAAACAAGAGACAACAGTATCAGATATGAAACATGAGACAACAGAATCAGATATGAAACAAGAGAGAACAGTATCAGATATGAAACAAGAGAGAGTATCAGATATGAAACAAGAGAGAACAGTATCAGATATGAAACAAGAGACAGTATCAGATATGAAACAAGAGAGAACAGTATCAGATATGAAACAAGAGACAGTATCAGATATGAAACAAGAGAGAACAGTATCAGATATGAAACAAGAGCGAACAGTATCAGATATGAAACAAGAGAGAACAGTATCAGATATGAAACAAGAGACAACAGAATCAGATATGAAACAAGAGAGAACAGTACCAGATATGAAACAAGAGACATTATCAGATATGAAACAAGAGAGAACAGTATCAGATATGAAACAAGAGACAGTATCAGATATGAAACAAGAGACAACAGTATCATATATGAAACATGAGACAACAAAATCAGATATGAAACAAGAGACAACAGTATCAGATATGAAACAAGAGAGAACAGTATCAGATATGAAACAAGAGAGAACAGTATCAGATATGGAACAAGAGACAACAGAATCAGATATGAAACAAGAGACAGTATCAGATATGAAACAAGAGAGAACAGTATCAGATATGAAACAAGAGACAGTATCAGATATGAAACAAGAGACAGTATCAGATACGAAACAAGAGAGAACAGTATCAGATATGAAACAAGAGACAACAGAATCAGATATGAAACAAGAGACAGCAGAATCAGATATGAAACAAGAGAGAACAGTATCAGATATGAAACAAGAGACAGTATCAGATATGAAACAAGAGACAACAGAATCAGATATGAAAAAAGAGAGAACAGTATCAGATATGAAACAAGAGACAGTATCAGATATGAAACAAGAGAGAACAGTAACAGATATGAAACAAGAGACAACAGAATCAGATATGAAACAAGAGACAACAGTATCAGATATGAAACAAGAGACAGTATAAGATATGAAACAAGAGAGAACAGTATCAGATATGAAACAAGAGACAACAGAATCAGATATGAAACAAGAGACAGTATCAGATATGAAACAAAAGAGAACAGTATCAGATATGAAACAAGAGACGGTATCAGATATGAAACAAGAGACAACAGAATCAGATATGAAACAAGAGAGAACAGTATCAGATATGAAACAAGAGACAACAGTATCAGATATGAAACAAGAAACAATAGTATCAGATATGAAAAAAAGAGACAACAGAATCAGATATGAAACAAGAGACAACAGTATCAGAAATGAAACAAGAGACAACAGTAACAGATATGAAACAAGAGACATTATCAGATATTAAACAAGAGAGAAAGGCATCAGATATGAAAGAAGAAAAAACATTTTTAGTTATAATAGAAGAAACAGTATCAGATATAAAAACAAGAGACATTATCAGATATGAAACAAGAGAGAACAGTATCAGATATGAAACAAGAGAGAACAGTATCAGATATGAAACAAGAGAGAACAGAATCAGATATGAAACAAGAGACAACAGTATCAGATATGAAACAAGAGACAGTATCAGATTTTAAAGAAGAGACAACAGTATCAGATATGAAACAAGAGACAGTATCAGATATGAAACAAGAGAGAACAGTATCAGATATGAAACAAGAGAGAACAGTATCAGATATAAAACAAGAGACAGTATCAGATATGAAACAAGAGAGAACAGTATCAGATATGAAACAAGAGAGAACAGTATCAGATATGAAACAAGAGACAACAGAATCAGATATGAAACAAGAGACAACAGAATCAGATATGAAACAAGAGAGAACAGTATCAGAGTTGACACAAGAGACATTATCAGATATGAAACAAGAGAAAACAGTATCATATATGAAACAAGAGACAGTATCAGATATGAAACAAGAGAGAACAGTATCAGATATGAAACAAGAGACAGTATCAGATATGAAACAAGAGAGAACAGTATCAGATATGAAACAAGAGACAGTATCAGATATGAAACAAGAGAGAACAGTATCAGATATGAAACAAGAGAGAACAGTATCAGATATAAAACTAGAGAGAACAGTATCAGATATGAAACAAGAGACATTATCAGATATGAAACAAGAGAGAACAGTATCAGATATGAAACAAGAGACAACAGTATCAGATATGAAACAAGAGACAGTTTCAGATATGAAACAAGAGAGAACAGTATCAGATATGAAACAAGAGAGAACAGTATCAGATATGAAACAAGAGAGAACAGTATCAGATATGAAACAAGAGACAACAGAATCAGATATGAAACAAGAGAGAACAGTATCAGATATGAAACAAGAGACAGTATCAGATATGAAACAAGAGACAACAGAATCAGATATGAAACAACAGACAACAGTATCAGATATGAAACAAGAGTGAACAGTATCAGATATGAAACAAGAGAGAACAGTATCAGATATGAAACAAGAGACAGTATAAGATATGAAACAAGAGAGAACAGTATCAGATATGAAACTAGAGACAACAGAATCAGATATGAAACAAGAGACAGTATCAGATATGAAACAAGAGAGAACAGTATCAGATATGAAACAAGAGAGAACAGTATCAGATATGAAACAAGAGAGAACAGTATCAGATATGAAACAAGAGACAACAGAATCATATATGAAACAAGAGAGAACAGTATAAGATATGAAACAAGAGAGAACAGTATAAGATATGAAACAAGAGAGAACAGTATCAGATATGAAACTAGAGACAGCAGAATCAGATATGAAACAAGAGACAGTATCAGATATGAAACAAGAGAGAACAGTATCAGATATGAAACAAGAGAGAACAGCATCAGATATGAAACAAGAGACAGTATCAGATATGAAACAAGAGACAACAGAATCAGATATGAAAAAAGAGAGAACAGTATCAGATATGAAACAAGAGACAGTATCAGATATGAAACAAGAGAGAACAGTATCAGATATGAAACAAGAGACAACAGAATCAGATATGAAACAAGAGACAACAGAATCAGATATGAAACAAGAGACAACAGTATCAGATATGAAACAAGAGAGAACAGTATCAGATATGAAACAAGAGACAGTATAAGATATGAAACAAGAGAGAACAGTATCAGATATGAAACAAGAGACAACAGAATCAGATATGAAGCAAGAGACAGTATCAGATATGAAACAAGAGAGAACAGTATCAGGTATGAAACAAGAGACAACAGAATCAGATATGAAACAAGAGACAGTATCAGATATGAAACAAGAGCGAACAGTATCAGATATGAAACAAGAGACAGTATCAGATATGAAACAAGAGACAGTATCAGATACGAAACAAGAGAGAACAGTATCAGATATGAAACAAGAGACAACAGAATCAGATATGAAACAAGAGACAACAGAATCAGATATGAAACAAGAGAGAACAGTATCAGATATGAAACAAGAGACAGTATCAGATATGAAACAAGAGACAACAGAATCAGATATGAAACAAGAGAGAACAGTACCAGATATTAACAAGAGACATTATCAGATATGGAACAAGAGACAACAGAATCAGATATGAAACAAGAGACAGTATCAGATATGAAACAAGAGACAGTATTAGATATGAAACAAGAGAGAACAGTATCAGATATGAAACAAGAGAGAACAGTATCAGATATGAAACAAGAGACAGTATCAGATATGAAACAAGAGAGAACAGTATCAGATATGAAACAAGAGAGAACAGTATCAGATATGAAACAAGAGACAACAGAATCAGATATGAAACAAGAGAGAACAGTATCAGATATGAAACAAGAGACAGTATCAGATATCAAACAAGAGACAACAGAATCAGATATGAAACAAGAGACAACAGAATCAGATATGAAACAAGAGAGAACAGTATCAGAGTTGACACAAGAGACATTATCAGATATGAAACAAGAGAAAACAGTATCATATATGAAACAAGAGACAGTATCAGATATGAAACAAGAGAGAACAGTATCAGATATGAAACAAGAGACAGTATCAGATATGAAACAAGAGAGAACAGTATCAGATATGAACCAAGAGACAGTATCAGATATGAAACAAGAGAGAACAGTATCAGATATGAAACAAGAGACAACAGTATCAGATATGAAACAAGAGACAGTATCAGATATGAAACAAGAGACAGTATCAGATATGAAACAAGAGACAGTATCAGATATGAAACAAGAGACAGTATCAGATATGAAACAAGAGAGAACAGTATCAGATATGAAACAAGAGACAGTATCAGATATGAAACAAGAGACAGTATCAGATATGAAACAAGAGACAGTATCAGATATGAAACAAGAGACAGTATCAGATATGAAACAAGAGACAGTATCAGATATGAAACAAGAGACAGTATCAGATATGAAACAAGAGAGAACAGTATCAGATATGAAACAAGAGAGAACAGTATCAGATATAAAACTAGAGAGAACAGTATCAGATATGAAACAAGAGACATTATCAGATATGAAACAAGAGAGAACAGTATCAGATATGAAACAAGAGACAACAGTATCAGATATGAAACAAGAGACAGTATCAGATATGAAACAAGAGAGAACAGTATCAGATATGAAACAAGAGAGAACAGTATCAGATATGAAACAAGAGAGAACAGTATCAGATATGAAACAAGAGACAACAGTATCAGATATGAAACAAGAGAGAACAGTATCAGATATGAAACACGAGAGAACAGTATCAGATATGAAACAAGAGACAGTATAAGATATGAAACAAGAGAGAACAGTATCAGATATGAAACAAGAGACAACAGAATCAGATATGAAGCAAGAGACAGTATCAGATATGAAACAAGAGAGAACAGTATCAGGTATGAAACAAGAGACAACAGAATCAGATATGAAACAAGAGACAGTATCAGATATGAAACAAGAGCGAACAGTATCAGATATGAAACAAGAGACAGTATCAGATATGAAACAAGAGACAGTATCAGATACGAAACAAGAGAGAACAGTATCAGATATGAAACAAGAGACAACAGAATCAGATATGAAACAAGAGACAACAGAATCAGATATGAAACAAGAGAGAACAGTATCAGATATGAAACAAGAGACAGTATCAGATATGAAACAAGAGACAACAGAATCAGATATGAAACAAGAGAGAACAGTACCAGATATTAACAAGAGACATTATCAGATATGGAACAAGAGACAACAGAATCAGATATGAAACAAGAGACAGTATCAGATATGAAACAAGAGACAGTATTAGATATGAAACAAGAGAGAACAGTATCAGATATGAAACAAGAGAGAACAGTATCAGATATGAAACAAGAGACAGTATCAGATATGAAACAAGAGAGAACAGTATCAGATATGAAACAAGAGAGAACAGTATCAGATATGAAACAAGAGACAACAGAATCAGATATGAAACAAGAGAGAACAGTATCAGATATGAAACAAGAGACAGTATCAGATATCAAACAAGAGACAACAGAATCAGATATGAAACAAGAGACAACAGAATCAGATATGAAACAAGAGAGAACAGTATCAGAGTTGACACAAGAGACATTATCAGATATGAAACAAGAGAAAACAGTATCATATATGAAACAAGAGACAGTATCAGATATGAAACAAGAGAGAACAGTATCAGATATGAAACAAGAGACAGTATCAGATATGAAACAAGAGAGAACAGTATCAGATATGAACCAAGAGACAGTATCAGATATGAAACAAGAGAGAACAGTATCAGATATGAAACAAGAGAGAACAGTATCAGATATAAAACTAGAGAGAACAGTATCAGATATGAAACAAGAGACATTATCAGATATGAAACAAGAGAGAACAGTATCAGATATGAAACAAGAGACAACAGTATCAGATATGAAACAAGAGACAGTATCAGATATGAAACAAGAGAGAACAGTATCAGATATGAAACAAGAGAGAACAGTATCAGATATGAAACAAGAGAGAACAGTATCAGATATGAAACAAGAGACAATAGAATCAGATATGAAACAAGAGAGAACAGTATCAGATATGAAACAAGAGACAGTATCAGATATGAAACAAGAGACAACAGAATCAGATATGAAACAACAGACAACAGTATCAGATATGAAACAAGAGAGAACAGTATCAGATATGAAACAAGAGAGAACAGTATCAGATATGAAACTAGAGACAACAGAATCAGATATGAAACAAGAGACAGTATCAGATATGAAACAAGAGAGAACAGTATCAGATATGAAACAAGAGAGAACAGTATCAGATATGAAACTAGAGACAACAGAATCAGATATGAAACAAGAGACAGTATCAGATATGAAACAAGAGAGAACAGTATCAGATATGAAACAAGAGAGAACAGTATCAGATATGAAACAAGAGAGAACAGTATCAGATATGAAACTAGAGACAACAGAATCAGATATGAAACAAGAGACAGTATCAGATATGAAACAAGAGAGAACAGTATCAGATATGAAACAAGAGAGAACAGTATCAGATATGAAACAAGAGAGAACAGTATCAGATATGAAACAAGAGAGAACAGTATCAGATATGAAACAAGAGACAGTATCAGATATGAAACAAGAGAGAACAGTATCAGATATGAAACAAGAGAGAACAGTATCAGATATGAAACAAGAGAGAACAGTATCAGATATGAAACAAGAGAGAACAGTATCAGATATGAAACAAGAGAGAACAGAATCAGATATGAAACAAGAGACAGTATCAGATATGAAACAAGAGAGAACAGAATCAGATATGAAACAAGAGAGAACAGAATCAGATATGAAACAAGAGACAGTATCAGATATGAAACAAGAGACAACAGAATCAGATATGAAAAAAGAGAGAACAGTATCAGATATGAAACAAGAGACAGTATCAGATATGAAACAAGAGAGAACAGTATCAGATATGAAACAAGAGACAACAGAATCAGATATGAAACAAGAGACAACAGTATCAGATATGAAACAAGAGACAGTATCAGATATGAAACAAGAGACAACAGAATCAGATATGAAACAAGAGACAACAGTATCAGATATGAAACAAGAGAGAACAGTATCAGATATGAAACACGAGAGAACAGTATCAGATATGAAACAAGAGACAGTATAAGATATGAAACAAGAGAGAACAGTATCAGATATGAAACAAGAGACAACAGAATCAGATATGAAACAAGAGACAGTATCAGATATGAAACAAGAGAGAACAGTATCAGGTATGAAACAAGAGACAACAGAATCAGATATGAAACAAGAGACAGTATCAGATATGAAACAAGAGAGAACAGTATCAGATATGAAACAAGAGACGGTATCTAATATGAAACAAGAGACAACAGAATCAGATATGAAACAAGAGAGAACAGTATCAGATATGAAACAAGAGACAACAGTATCAGATATGAAACATGAGACAACAGAATCAGATATGAAACAAGAGAGAACAGTATCAGATATGAAACAAGAGACAGTATCAGATATGAAACAAGAGAGAACAGTATCAGATATGAAACAAGAGACAGTATCAGATATGAAACAAGAGAGAACAGTATCAGATATGAAACAAGAGACAGTATCAGATATGAAACAAGAGAGAACAGTATCAGATATGAAACAAGAGCGAACAGTATCAGATATGAAACAAGAGAGAACAGTATCAGATATGAAACAAGAGACAACAGAATCAGATATGAAACAAGAGAGAACAGTACCAGATATGAAACAAGAGACATTATCAGATATGAAACAAGAGAGAACAGTATCAGATATGAAACAAGAGACAGTATCAGATATGAAACAAGAAACAACAGTATCATATATGAAACATGAGACAACAAAATCAGATATGAAACAAGAGACAACAGTATCAGATATGAAACAAGAGAGAACAGTATCAGATATGAAACAAGAGAGAACAGTATCAGATATGGAACAAGAGACAACAGAATCAGATATGAAACAAGAGACAGTATCAGATATGAAACAAGAGAGAACAGTATCAGATATGAAACAAGAGACAGTATCAGATATGAAACAAGAGACAGTATCAGATACGAAACAAGAGAGAACAGTATCAGATATGAAACAAGAGACAACAGAATCAGATATGAAACAAGAGACAGCAGAATCAGATATGAAACAAGAGAGAACAGTATCAGATATGAAACAAGAGACAGTATCAGATATGAAACAAGAGACAACAGAATCAGATATGAAAAAAGAGAGAACAGTATCAGATATGAAACAAGAGACAGTATCAGATATGAAACAAGAGAGAACAGTAACAGATATGAAACAAGAGACAACAGAATCAGATATGAAACAAGAGACAACAGTATCAGATATGAAACAAGAGACAGTATAAGATATGAAACAAGAGAGAACAGTATCAGATATGAAACAAGAGACAACAGAATCAGATATGAAACAAGAGACAGTATCAGATATGAAACAAAAGAGAACAGTATCAGATATGAAACAAGAGACGGTATCAGATATGAAACAAGAGACAACAGAATCAGATATGAAACAAGAGAGAACAGTATCAGATATGAAACAAGAGACAACAGTATCAGATATGAAACAAGAAACAATAGTATCAGATATGAAAAAAAGAGACAACAGAATCAGATATGAAACAAGAGACAACAGTATCAGAAATGAAACAAGAGACAACAGTAACAGATATGAAACAAGAGACATTATCAGATATTAAACAAGAGAGAAAGGCATCAGATATGAAAGAAGAAAAAACATTTTTAGTTATAATAGAAGAAACAGTATCAGATATAAAAACAAGAGACATTATCAGATATGAAACAAGAGAGAACAGTATCAGATATGAAACAAGAGAGAACAGTATCAGATATGAAACAAGAGAGAACAGAATCAGATATGAAACAAGAGACAACAGTATCAGATATGAAACAAGAGACAGTATCAGATTTTAAAGAAGAGACAACAGTATCAGATATGAAACAAGAGACAGTATCAGATATGAAACAAGAGAGAACAGTATCAGATATGAAACAAGAGAGAACAGTATCAGATATAAAACAAGAGACAGTATCAGATATGAAACAAGAGAGAACAGTATCAGATATGAAACAAGAGAGAACAGTATCAGATATGAAACAAGAGACAACAGAATCAGATATGAAACAAGAGACAACAGAATCAGATATGAAACAAGAGAGAACAGTATCAGAGTTGACACAAGAGAATTTATCAGATATGAAACAAGAGAAAACAGTATCATATATGAAACAAGAGACAGTATCAGATATGAAACAAGAGAGAACAGTATCAGATATGAAACAAGAGACAGTATCAGATATGAAACAAGAGAGAACAGTATCAGATATGAAACAAGAGAGAACAGTATCAGATATGAAACAAGAGACAACAGAATCAGATATGAAACAAGAGAGAACAGTATCAGATATGAAACAAGAGACAGTATCAGATATCAAACAAGAGACAACAGAATCAGATATGAAACAAGAGACAACAGAATCAGATATGAAACAAGAGAGAACAGTATCAGAGTTGACACAAGAGACATTATCAGATATGAAACAAGAGAAAACAGTATCATATATGAAACAAGAGACAGTATCAGATATGAAACAAGAGAGAACAGTATCAGATATGAAACAAGAGACAGTATCAGATATGAAACAAGAGAGAACAGTATCAGATATGAACCAAGAGACAGTATCAGATATGAAACAAGAGAGAACAGTATCAGATATGAAACAAGAGACAACAGTATCAGATATGAAACAAGAGACAGTATCAGATATGAAACAAGAGACAGTATCAGATATGAAACAAGAGACAGTATCAGATATGAAACAAGAGACAGTATCAGATATGAAACAAGAGAGAACAGTATCAGATATGAAACAAGAGACAGTATCAGATATGAAACAAGAGACAGTATCAGATATGAAACAAGAGACAGTATCAGATATGAAACAAGAGACAGTATCAGATATGAAACAAGAGACAGTATCAGATATGAAACAAGAGACAGTATCAGATATGAAACAAGAGAGAACAGTATCAGATATGAAACAAGAGAGAACAGTATCAGATATAAAACTAGAGAGAACAGTATCAGATATGAAACAAGAGACATTATCAGATATGAAACAAGAGAGAACAGTATCAGATATGAAACAAGAGACAACAGTATCAGATATGAAACAAGAGACAGTATCAGATATGAAACAAGAGAGAACAGTATCAGATATGAAATAAGAGAGAACAGTATCAGATATGAAACAAGAGAGAACAGTATCAGATATGAAACAAGAGACAACAGTATCAGATATGAAACAAGAGAGAACAGTATCAGATATGAAACACGAGAGAACAGTATCAGATATGAAACAAGAGACAGTATAAGATATGAAACAAGAGAGAACAGTATCAGATATGAAACAAGAGACAACAGAATCAGATATGAAGCAAGAGACAGTATCAGATATGAAACAAGAGAGAACAGTATCAGGTATGAAACAAGAGACAACAGAATCAGATATGAAACAAGAGACAGTATCAGATATGAAACAAGAGCGAACAGTATCAGATATGAAACAAGAGACAGTATCAGATATGAAACAAGAGACAGTATCAGATACGAAACAAGAGAGAACAGTATCAGATATGAAACAAGAGACAACAGAATCAGATATGAAACAAGAGACAACAGAATCAGATATGAAACAAGAGAGAACAGTATCAGATATGAAACAAGAGACAGTATCAGATATGAAACAAGAGACAACAGAATCAGATATGAAACAAGAGAGAACAGTACCAGATATTAATAAGAGACATTATCAGATATGGAACAAGAGACAACAGAATCAGATATGAAACAAGAGACAGTATCAGATATGAAACAAGAGACAGTATTAGATATGAAACAAGAGAGAACAGTATCAGATATGAAACAAGAGAGAACAGTATCAGATATGAAACAAGAGACAGTATCAGATATGAAACAAGAGAGAACAGTATCAGATATGAAACAAGAGAGAACAGTATCAGATATGAAACAAGAGACAACAGAATCAGATATGAAACAAGAGAGAACAGTATCAGATATGAAACAAGAGACAGTATCAGATATCAAACAAGAGACAACAGAATCAGATATGAAACAAGAGACAACAGAATCAGATATGAAACAAGAGAGAACAGTATCAGAGTTGACACAAGAGACATTATCAGATATGAAACAAGAGAAAACAGTATCATATATGAAACAAGAGACAGTATCAGATATGAAACAAGAGAGAACAGTATCAGATATGAAACAAGAGACAGTATCAGATATGAAACAAGAGAGAACAGTATCAGATATGAACCAAGAGACAGTATCAGATATGAAACAAGAGAGAACAGTATCAGATATGAAACAAGAGAGAACAGTATCAGATATAAAACTAGAGAGAACAGTATCAGATATGAAACAAGAGACATTATCAGATATGAAACAAGAGAGAACAGTATCAGATATGAAACAAGAGACAACAGTATCAGATATGAAACAAGAGACAGTATCAGATATGAAACAAGAGAGAACAGTATCAGATATGAAACAAGAGAGAACAGTATCAGATATGAAACAAGAGAGAACAGTATCAGATATGAAACAAGAGACAATAGAATCAGATATGAAACAAGAGAGAACAGTATCAGATATGAAACAAGAGACAGTATCAGATATGAAACAAGAGACAACAGAATCAGATATGAAACAACAGACAACAGTATCAGATATGAAACAAGAGAGAACAGTATCAGATATGAAACAAGAGAGAACAGTATCAGATATGAAACAAGAGAGAACAGTATCAGATATGAAACAAGAGAGAACAGTATCAGATATGAAACAAGAGAGAACAGTATCAGATATGAAACAAGAGAGAACAGTATCAGATATGAAACTAGAGACAACAGAATCAGATATGAAACAAGAGACAGTATCAGATATGAAACAAGAGAGAACAGTATCAGATATGAAACAAGAGAGAACAGTATCAGATATGAAACTAGAGACAACAGAATCAGATATGAAACAAGAGACAGTATCAGATATGAAACAAGAGAGAACAGTATCAGATATGAAACAAGAGAGAACAGTATCAGATATGAAACAAGAGAGAACAGTATCAGATATGAAACTAGAGACAACAGAATCAGATATGAAACAAGAGACAGTATCAGATATGAAACAAGAGAGAACAGTATCAGATATGAAACAAGAGAGAACAGTATCAGATATGAAACAAGAGAGAACAGTATCAGATATGAAACAAGAGAGAACAGTATCAGATATGAAACAAGAGACAGTATCAGATATGAAACAAGAGAGAACAGTATCAGATATGAAACAAGAGAGAACAGTATCAGATATGAAACAAGAGAGAACAGTATCAGATATGAAACAAGAGAGAACAGTATCAGATATGAAACAAGAGAGAACAGTATCAGATATGAAACAAGAGAGAACAGTATCAGATATGAAACAAGAGACAGTATCAGATATGAAACAAGAGAGAACAGTATCAGATATGAAACAAGAGAGAACAGTATCAGATATGAAACAAGAGACAACAGAATCAGATATGAAACATGAGAGAACAGTATCAGATATGAAACAAGAGACAGTATCAGATATCAAACAAGAGACAACAGAATCAGATATGAAACAAGAGACAACAGAATCAGATATGAAACAAGAGAGAACAGTATCAGAGTTGACACAAGAGACATTATCAGATATGAAACAAGAGAAAACAGTATCATATATGAAACAAGAGACAGTATCAGATATGAAACAAGAGAGAACAGTATCAGATATGAAACAAGAGACAGTATCAGATATGAAACAAGAGAGAACAGTATCAGATATGAACCAAGAGACAGTATCAGATATGAAACAAGAGAGAACAGTATCAGATATGAAACAAGAGAGAACAGTATCAGATATAAAACTAGAGAGAACAGTATCAGATATGAAACAAGAGACAGTATCAGATATGAAACAAGAGACAACAGAATCAGATATGAAACAACAGACAACAGTATCAGATATGAAACAAGAGAGAACAGTATCAGATATGAAACAAGAGAGAACAGTATCAGATATGAAACAAGAGAGAACAGTATCAGATATGAAACAAGAGAGAACAGTATCAGATATGAAACAAGAGAGAACAGTATCAGATATGAAACAAGAGAGAACAGTATCAGATATGAAACTAGAGACAACAGAATCAGATATGAAACAAGAGACAGTATCAGATATGAAACAAGAGAGAACAGTATCAGATATGAAACAAGAGAGAACAGTATCAGATATGAAACTAGAGACAACAGAATCAGATATGAAACAAGAGACAGTATCAGATATGAAACAAGAGAGAACAGTATCAGATATGAAACAAGAGAGAACAGTATCAGATATGAAACAAGAGAGAACAGTATCAGATATGAAACTAGAGACAACAGAATCAGATATGAAACAAGAGACAGTATCAGATATGAAAAAAGAGAGAACAGTATCAGATATGAAACAAGAGAGAACAGTATCAGATATGAAACAAGAGAGAACAGTATCAGATATGAAACAAGAGAGAACAGTATCAGATATGAAACAAGAGACAGTATCAGATATGAAACAAGAGAGAACAGTATCAGATATGAAACAAGAGAGAACAGTATCAGATATGAAACAAGAGAGAACAGTATCAGATATGAAACAAGAGAGAACAGTATCAGATATGAAACAAGAGAGAACAGTATCAGATATGAAACAAGAGAGAACAGTATCAGATATGAAACAAGAGAGAACAGTATCAGATATGAAACAAGAGAGAACAGTATCAGATATGAAACAAGAGAGAACAGTATCAGATATGAAACAAGAGAGAACAGAATCAGATATGAAACAAGAGACAGTATCAGATATGAAACAAGAGACAACAGTATCAGATATGAAACAAGAGACAACAGTATCAGATATGAAACAAGAGACAACAGAATCAGATATGAAACAAGAGAGAACAGTATCAGATATGAAACAAGAGACAGTATCAGATATGAAACAAGAGAGAACAGAATCAGATATGAAACAAGAGACAGTATCAGATATGAAACAAGAGAGAACAGAATCAGATATGAAACAAGAGAGAACAGAATCAGATATGAAACAAGAGACAGTATCAGATATGAAACAAGAGACAACAGAATCAGATATGAAAAAAGAGAGAACAGTATCAGATATGAAACAAGAGACAGTATCAGATATGAAACAAGAGAGAACAGTATCAGATATGAAACAAGAGACAACAGAATCAGATATGAAACAAGAGACAACAGTATCAGATATGAAACAAGAGACAGTATCAGATATGAAACAAGAGATAACAGAATCAGATATGAAACAAGAGAAAACAGTATCAGATATGAAACACGAGAGAACAGTATCAGATATGAAACAAGAGACAGTATAAGATATGAAACAAGAGAGAACAGTATCAGATATGAAACAAGAGACAACAGAATCAGATATGAAACAAGAGACAGTATCAGATATGAAACAAGAGAGAACAGTATCAGGTATGAAACAAGAGACAACAGAATCAGATATGAAACAAGAGACAGTATCAGATATGAAACAAGAGAGAACAGTATCAGATATGAAACAAGAGACGGTATCTAATATGAAACAAGAGACAACAGAATAAGATATGAAACAAGAGAGAACAGTATCAGATATGAAACAAGAGACAGTATCAGATATGAAACAAGAGAGAACAGTATCAGATATGAAACAAGAGCGAACAGTATCAGATATGAAACAAGAGAGAACAGTATCAGATATGAAACAAGAGACAACAGAATCAGATATGAAACAAGAGAGAACAGTACCAGATATGAAACAAGAGACATTATCAGATATGAAACAAGAGAGAACAGTATCAGATATGAAACAAGAGACAGTATCAGATATGAAACAAGAAACAACAGTATCATATATGAAACATGAGACAACAAAATCAGATATGAAACAAGAGACAACAGTATCAGATATGAAACAAGAGAGAACAGTATCAGATATGAAACAAGAGAGAACAGTATCAGATATGAAATAAGAGAGAACAGTATCAGATATGAAACAAGAGAGAACAGTATCAGATATGAAACAAGAGAGAACAGTATCAGATATGAAACAAGAGACAGTATCAGATATGAAACAAGAGACAGTATCAGATACGAAACAAGAGAGAACAGTATCAGATATGAAACAAGAGACAACAGAATCAGATATGAAACAAGAGACAGCAGAATCAGATATGAAACAAGAGAGAACAGTATCAGATATGAAACAAGAGACAGTATCAGATATGAAACAAGAGACAACAGAATCAGATATGAAAAAAGAGAGAACAGTATCAGATATGAAACAAGAGACAGTATCAGATATGAAACAAGAGAGAACAGTAACAGATATGAAACAAGAGACAACAGAATCAGATATGAAACAAGAGACAACAGTATCAGATATGAAACAAGAGACAGTATAAGATATGAAACAAGAGAGAACAGTATCAGATATGAAACAAGAGACAACAGAATCAGATATGAAACAAGAGACAGTATCAGATATGAAACAAAAGAGAACAGTATCAGATATGAAACAAGAGACGGTATCAGATATGAAACAAGAGACAACAGAATCAGATATGAAACAAGAGAGAACAGTATCAGATATGAAACAAGAGACAACAGTATCAGATATGAAACAAGAAACAATAGTATCAGATATGAAAAAAAGAGACAACAGAATCAGATATGAAACAAGAGACAACAGTATCAGAAATGAAACAAGAGACAACAGTAACAGATATGAAACAAGAGACATTATCAGATATTAAACAAGAGAGAAAGGCATCAGATATGAAAGAAGAAAAAACATTTTTAGTTATAATAGAAGAAACAGTATCAGATATAAAAACAAGAGACATTATCAGATATGAAACAAGAGAGAACAGTATCAGATATGAAACAAGAGAGAACAGTATCAGATATGAAACAAGAGAGAACAGAATCAGATATGAAACAAGAGACAACAGTATCAGATATGAAACAAGAGACAGTATCAGATTTTAAAGAAGAGACAACAGTATCAGATATGAAACAAGAGACAGTATCAGATATGAAACAAGAGAGAACAGTATCAGATATGAAACAAGAGAGAACAGTATCAGATATAAAACAAGAGACAGTATCAGATATGAAACAAGAGAGAACAGTATCAGATATGAAACAAGAGAGAACAGTATCAGATATGAAACAAGAGACAACAGAATCAGATATGAAACAAGAGACAACAGAATCAGATATGAAACAAGAGAGAACAGTATCAGAGTTGACACAAGAGAATTTATCAGATATGAAACAAGAGAAAACAGTATCATATATGAAACAAGAGACAGTATCAGATATGAAACAAGAGAGAACAGTATCAGATATGAAACAAGAGACAGTATCAGATATGAAACAAGAGAGAACAGTATCAGATATGAAACAAGAGACAGTATCAGATATGAAACAAGAGAGAACAGTATCAGATATGAAACAAGAGAGAACAGTATCAGATATAAAACTAGAGAGAACAGTATCAGATATGAAATAAGAGACATTATCAGATATGAAACAAGAGAGAACAGTATCAGATATGAAACAAGAGACAACAGTATCAGATATGAAACAAGAGACAGTTTCAGATATGAAACAAGAGAGAACAGTATCAGATATGAAACAAGAGAGAACAGTATCAGATATGAAACAAGAGAGAACAGTATCAGATATGAAACAAGAGACAACAGAATCAGATATGAAACAAGAGAGAACAGTATCAGATATGAAACAAGAGACAGTATCAGATATGAAACAAGAGACAACAGAATCAGATATGAAACAACAGACAACAGAATCAGATATGAAACAAGAGACAGTTTCAGATATGAAACAAGAGAGAACAGTATCAGATATGAAACAAGAGAGAACAGTATCAGATATGAAACAAGAGACAGTTTCAGATATGAAACAAGAGAGAACAGTATCAGATATGAAACAAGAGAGAACAGTATCAGATATGAAACAACAGACAACAGAATCAGATATGAAACAAGAGACAACAGTATCAGATATGAAACAAGAGACAGTTTCAGATATGAAACAAGAGAGAATAGTATCAGATATGAAACAAGAGAGAACAGTATCAGATATGAAACAAGAGAGAACAGTATCAGATATGAAACAAGAGACAACAGAATCAGATATGAAACAAGAGAGAACAGTATCAGATATGAAACAAGAGACAGTATCAGATATGAAACAACAGACAACAGAATCAGATATGAAACAAGAGACAACAGAATCAGATATGAAACAAGAGAGAACAGTATCAGATATGAAACAAGAGACAGTATCAGATATGAAACAAGAGACAACAGTATCAGATATGAAACAAGAGACAACAGAATCAGATATGAAACAAGAGAGAACAGTATCAGATATGAAACAAGAGACAGTATCAGATATGAAACAAGAGAGAACAGTATCAGATATGAAACAAGAGAGAACAGTATCAGATATGAAACAAGAGACAGTATAAGATATGAAACAAGAGAGAACAGTATCAGATATGAAACTAGAGACAACAGAATCAGATATGAAACAAGAGACAGTATCAGATATGAAACAAGAGAGAACAGTATCAGATATGAAACAAGAGAGAACAGTATCAGATATGAAACAAGAGAGAACAGTATCAGATATGAAACAAGAGAGAACAGTATCAGATATGAAACAAGAGACAACAGTATCAGATATGAAACAAGAGACAACAGTATCAGATATGAAACAAGAAACAACAGTATCAGATATGAAACAAGAGACAACAGTATCAGATATGAAACAAGAGACAGTATCAGATATGAAACAAGAGACAACAGTATCAGATATGAAACAAGAGACAGTATCAGATATGAAACAAGAGAGAACAGTATCAGATATGAAACAAGAGAGAACAGTATCAGATATGAAACAAGAGACAACAGTATCAGATATGAAACAAGAGACAACAGTATCAGATATGAAACAAGAGAGAACAGTATCAGATATGAAACAAGAGACAGTATCAGATATGAAACAAGAGAGAACAGTATCAGATATGAAACAAGAGACAGAATCAGATATGAAACAAGAGACAACAGTATCAGATATGAAACAAGAGACAGTATCAGATATGAAACAAGAGAGAACAGTATCAGATATGAAACAAGAGACAGAATCAGATATGAAACAAGAGACAACAGTATCAGATATGAAACAAGAGACAGTATCAGATATGAAACAAGAGACAGTATCAGATATGAAACAAGAGACAACAGAATCAGATATGAAAAAAGAGAGAACAGTATCAGATATGAAACAAGAGACAGTATCAGATATGAAACAAGAGAGAACAGTATCAGATATGAAACAAGAGACAAGAGAATCAGATATGAAACAAGAGACAACAGTATCAGATATGAAACAAGAGACAGTATCAGATATGAAACAAGAGACAACAGAATCAGATATGAAACAAGAGACAACAGTATCAGATATGAAACAAGAGAGAACAGTATCAGATATGAAACACGAGAGAACAGTATCAGATATGAAACAAGAGACAGTATAAGATATGAAACAAGAGAGAACAGTATCAGATATGAAACAAGAGACAACAGAATCAGATATGAAGCAAGAGACAGTATCAGATATGAAACAAGAGAGAACAGTATCAGGTATGAAACAAGAGACAACAGAATCAGATATGAAACAAGAGACAGTATCAGATATGAAACAAGAGAGAACAGTATCAGATATGAAACAAGAGCGAACAGTATCAGATATGAAACAAGAGAGAACAGTATCAGATATGAAACAAGAGACAACAGAATCAGATATGAAACAAGAGAGAACAGTACCAGATATGAAACAAGAGACATTATCAGATATGAAACAAGAGAGAACAGTATCAGATATGAAACAAGAGACAGTATCAGATATGAAACAAGAGAGAACAGTATCAGATATGAAACAAGAGACAGTATCAGATATGAAACAAGAGACAACAGTATCATATATGAAACATGAGACAACAAAATCAGATATGAAACAAGAGACAACAGTATCAGATATGAAACAAGAGAGAACAGTATCAGATATGAAACAAGAGAGAACAGTATCAGATATGGAACAAGAGACAACAGAATCAGATATGAAACAAGAGACAGTATCAGATATGAAACAAGAGAGAACAGTATCAGATATGAAACAAGAGACAGTATCAGATATGAAACAAGAGACAGTATCAGATACGAAACAAGAGACAACAGTATCAGATATGAAACAAGAGACAACAGAATCAGATATGAAACAAGAGACAGCAGAATCAGATATGAAACAAGAGAGAACAGTATCAGATATGAAACAAGAGACAGTATCAGATATGAAACAAGAGACAACAGAATCAGATATGAAAAAAGAGAGAACAGTATCAGATATGAAACAAGAGACAGTATCAGCTATGAAACAAGAGAGAACAGTAACAGATATGAAACAAGAGACAACAGAATCAGATATGAAACAAGAGACAACAGTATCAGATATGAAACAAGAGACAGTATAAGATATGAAACAAGAGAGAACAGTATCAGATATGAAACAAGAGACAACAGAATCAGATATGAAACAAGAGACAGTATCAGATATGAAACAAAAGAGAACAGTATCAGATATGAAACAAGAGACGGTATCAGATATGAAACAAGAGACAACAGAATCAGATATGAAACAAGAGAGAACAGTATCAGATATGAAACAAGAGACAACAGTATCAGATATGAAACAAGAAACAATAGTATCAGATATGAAAAAAAGAGACAACAGAATCAGATATGAAACAAGAGACAACAGTATCAGAAATGAAACAAGAGACAACAGTAACAGATATGAAACAAGAGACATTATCAGATATTAAACAAGAGAGAAAGGCATCAGATATGAAAGAAGAAAAAACATTTTTAGTTATAATAGAAGAAACAGTATCAGATATAAAAACAAGAGACATTATCAGATATGAAACAAGAGAGAACAGTATCAGATATGAAACAAGAGAGAACAGTATCAGATATGAAACAAGAGAGAACAGAATCAGATATGAAACAAGAGACAGTATCAGATTTTAAAGAAGAGACAACAGTATCAGATATGAAACAAGAGACAGTATCAGATATGAAACAAGAGAGAACAGTATCAGATATGAAACAAGAGAGAACAGTATCAGATATAAAACAAGAGACAGTATCAGATATGAAACAAGAGAGAACAGTATCAGATATGAAACAAGAGAGAACAGTATCAGATATGAAACAAGAGACAACAGAATCAGATATGAAACAAGAGAGAACAGTATCAGATATGAAACAAGAGACAGTATCAGATATCAAACAAGAGACAACAGAATCAGATATGAAACAAGAGACAACAGAATCAGATATGAAACAAGAGAGAACAGTATCAGATATGACACAAGAGACATTATCAGATATGAAACAAGAGAAAACAGTATCAGATATGAAACAAGAGACAGTATCAGATATGAAACAAGAGAGAACAGTATCAGATATGAAACAAGAGACAGTATCAGATATGAAACAAGAGAGAACAGTATCAGATATGAATCAAGAGAGAACAGTATCAGATATGAAACAAGAGAGAACAGTATCAGATATGAAACAAGAGAGAACAGTATCAGATATGAAACAAGAGACAACAGAATCAGATATGAAACAAGAGAGAACAGTATCAGATATGAAACAAGAGACAGTATCAGATATGAAACAAGAGACAACAGAATCAGATATGAAAAAAGAGAGAACAGTATCAGATATGAAACAAGAGAGAACAGTATCAGATATGAAACAAGAGACAACAGAATCAGATATGAAACAAGAGACAACAGTATCAGATATGAAACAAGAGACAGTATCAGATATGAAACAAGAGACAACTGAATCAGATATGAAACAACAGACAACAGTATCAGATATGAAACAAGAGAGAACAGTATCAGATATGAAACAAGAGAGAACAGTATCAGATATGAAACAAGAGACAGTATAAGATATGAAACAAGAGAGAACAGTATCAGATATGAAACAAGAGACAACAGAATCAGATATGAAACAAGAGACAGTATCAGATATGAAACAAGAGAGAACAGTATCAGATATGAAACAAGAGAGAACAGTATCAGATATGAAACAAGAGACAACAGTATCAGATATGAAACAAGAGACAACAGTATCAGATATCAAACAAGAGACAGTATCAGATATGAAACAAGAGACAACAGAATCAGATATGAAAGAAGAGACAACAGAATCAGATATGAAACAAGAGAGAACAGTATCAGATATGAAACAAGAGACAACAGTATCAGATATGAAACAAGAAACAATAGTATCAGATATGAAAAAAAGAGACAACATAATCAGATATGAAACAAGAGACAACAGTATCAGAAATGAAACAAGAGACAACAGTAACAGATATGAAACAAGAGACATTATCAGATATTAAACAAGAGAGAAAGGCATCAGATATGAAAGAAGAAAAAACATTTTTAGTTATAATAGAAGAAACAGTATCAGATATAAAAACAAGAGACATTATCAGATATGAAACAAGAGAGAACAGTATCAGATATGAAACAAGAGAGAACAGTATCAGATATGAAACAAGAGAGAACAGAATCAGATATGAAACAAGAGACAACAGTATCAGATATGAAACAAGAGACAGTATCAGATTTTAAAGAAGAGACAACAGTATCAGATATGAAACAAGAGACAGTATCAGATATGAAACAAGAGAGAACAGTATCAGATATGAAACAAGAGAGAACAGTATCAGATATAAAACAAGAGACAGTATCAGATATGAAACAAGAGAGAACAGTATCAGATATGAAACAAGAGAGAACAGTATCAGATATGAAACAAGAGACAACAGAATCAGATATGAAACAAGAGAGAACAGTATCAGATATGAAACAAGAGACAGTATCAGATATCAAACAAGAGACAACAGAATCAGATATGAAACAAGAGACAACAGAATCAGATATGAAACAAGAGAGAACAGTATCAGATATGACACAAGAGACATTATCAGATATGAAACAAGAGAAAACAGTATCAGATATGAAACAAGAGACAGTATCAGATATGAAACAAGAGAGAACAGTATCAGATATGAAACAAGAGACAGTATCAGATATGAAACAAGAGAGAACAGTATCAGATATGAAACAAGAGACAGTATCAGATATGAAACAAGAGAGAACAGTATCAGATATGAATCAAGAGAGAACAGTATCAGATATGAAACTAGGGAGAACAGTATCAGATATGAAACAAGAGACATTATCAGATATGAAACAAGAGAGAACAGTATCAGATATGAAACAAGAGACAACAGTATCAGATATGAAACAAGAGAGAACAGTATCAGATATGAAACAAGAGACAGTATCAGATATGAAACAAGAGAGAACAGTATCAGATATGAAACAAGAGAGAACAGTATCGATATGAAACAAGAGAGAACAGTATCAGATATGAAACAAGAGACAACAGAATCAGATATGAAACAAGAGAGAACAGTATCAGATATGAAACAAGAGACAGTATCAGATATGAAACAAGAGACAACAGAATCAGATATGAAAAAAGAGAGAACAGTATCAGATATGAAACAAGAGAGAACAGTATCAGATATGAAAAAAGAGACAACAGAATCAGATATGAAACAAGAGACAACAGTATCAGATATGAAACAAGAGACAGTATCAGATATGAAACAAGAGACAACTGAATCAGATATGAAACAACAGACAACAGTATCAGATATGAAACAAGAGAGAACAGTATCAGATATGAAACAAGAGAGAACAGTATCAGATATGAAACAAGAGACAGTATAAGATATGAAACAAGAGAGAACAGTATCAGATATGAAACAAGAGACAACAGAATCAGATATGAAACAAGAGACAGTATCAGATATGAAACAAGAGAGAACAGTATCAGATATGAAACAAGAGAGAACAGTATCAGATATGAAACAAGAGACAACAGTATCAGATATGAAACAAGAGACAACAGTATCAGATGTCAAACAAGAGACAGTATCAGATATGAAACAAGAGACAACAGAATCAGATATGAAAGAAGAGACAACAGAATCAGATATGAAACAAGAGACAGTATCAGATATGAAACAAGAGACAGTATCAGATATGAAACAAGAGAGATCAGTATCAGATATGAAACACGAGACAACAGAATCAGATATGAAACAAGAGACAACAGTATCAGATATGAAACAAGAGACAGTATCAGATATGAAACAAGAGACAACAGAATCAGATATGAAAGAAGAGACAACAGTATCAGATATGAAACAAGAGAGAACAGTATCAGATATGAAACACGAGAGAACAATATCAGATATGAAACAAGAGACAGTATAAGATATGAAACAAGAGAGAACAGTATCAGATATGAAACAAGAGACAACAGAATCAGATATGAAACAAGAGACAGTATCAGATATGAAACAAGAGAGAACAGTATCAGATATGAAACAAGAGACAACAGAATCAGATATGAAACAAGAGACAGTATCAGATATGAAACAAGAGAGAACAGTATCAGATATGAAACAAGAGACGGTATCAGATATGAAACAAGAGAGAACAGAATCAGATATGAAACAAGAGACAACAGTATCAGATATGAAACAAGAGACAGTATCAGATTTTAAAGAAGAGACAACAGTATCAGATATGAAACAAGAGACAGTATCAGATATGAAACAAGAGAGAACAGTATCAGATATGAAACAAGAGAGAACAGTATCAGATATAAAACAAGAGACAGTATCAGATATGAAACAAGAGAGAACAGTATCAGATATGAAACAAGAGAGAACAGTATCAGATATGAAACAAGAGACAACAGAATCAGATATGAAACAAGAGAGAACAGTATCAGATATGAAACAAGAGACATTATCAGATATCAAACAAGAGACAACAGAATCAGATATGAAACAAGAGACAACAGAATCAGATATTAAACAAGAGAGAACAGTATCAGATATGACACAAGAGACATTATCAGATATGAAACAAGAGAAAACAGTATCAGATATGAAACAAGAGACAGTATCAGATATGAAACAAGAGAGAACAGTATCAGATATGAAACAAGAGACAGTATCAGATATGAAACAAGAGAGAACAGTATCAGATATGAAACAAGAGACAGTATCAGATATGAAACAAGAGAGAACAGTATCAGATATGAATCAAGAGAGAACAGTATCAGATATGAAACTAGGGAGAACAGTATCAGATATGAAACAAGAGACATTATCAGATATGAAACAAGAGAGAACAGTATCAGATATGAAACAAGAGACAACAGTATCAGATATGAAACAAGAGAGAACAGTATCAGATATGAAACAAGAGACAGTATCAGATATGAAACAAGAGAGAACAGTATCAGATATGAAACAAGAGAGAACAGTATCAGATATGAAACAAGAGAGAACAGTATCAGATATGAAACAAGAGACAACAGAATCAGATATGAAACAAGAGAGAACAGTATCAGATATGAAACAAGAGACAGTATCAGATATGAAACAAGAGATAACAGAATCAGATATGAAAAAAGAGAGAACAGTATCAGATATGAAACAAGAGAGAACAGTATCAGATATGAAACAAGAGACAACAGAATCAGATATGAAACAAGAGACAACAGTATCAGATATGAAACAAGAGACAGTATCAGATATGAAACAAGAGACAACTGAATCAGATATGAAACAACAGACAACAGTATCAGATATGAAACAAGAGAGAACAGTATCAGATATGAAACAAGAGAGAACAGTATCAGATATGAAACAAGAGACAGTATAAGATATGAAACAAGAGAGAACAGTATCAGATATGAAACAAGAGACAACAGAATCAGATATGAAACAAGAGACAGTATCAGATATGAAACAAGAGAGAACAGTATCAGATATGAAACAAGAGAGAACAGTATCAGATATGAAACAAGAGACAACAGTATCAGATATGAAACAAGAAACAACAGTATCAGATATCAAACAAGAGACAGTATCAGATATGAAACAAGAGACAACAGAATCAGATATGAAAGAAGAGACAACAGAATCAGATATGAAACAAGAGACAGTATCAGATATGAAACAAGAGACAGTATCAGATATGAAACAAGAGAGATCAGTATCAGATATGAAACACGAGACAACAGAATCAGATATGAAACAAGAGACAACAGTATCAGATATGAAACAAGAGACAGTATCAGATATGAAACAAGAGACAACAGAATCAGATATGAAAGAAGAGACAACAGTATCAGATATGAAACAAGAGAGAACAGTATCAGATATGAAACACGAGAGAACAATATCAGATATGAAACAAGAGACAGTATAAGATATGAAACAAGAGAGAACAGTATCAGATATGAAACAAGAGACAACAGAATCAGATATGAAACAAGAGACAGTATCAGATATGAAACAAGAGAGAACAGTATCAGATATGAAACAAGAGACAACAGAATCAGATATGAAACAAGAGACAGTATCAGATATGAAACAAGAGAGAACAGTATCAGATATGAAACAAGAGACGGTATCAGATATGAAACAAGAGACAACAGAATCAGATATGAAACAAGAGAGAACAGTATCAGATATGAAACAAGAGACAACAGTATCAGATATGAAACATGAGACAACAGAATCAGATATGAAACAAGAGAGAACAGTATCAGATATGACACAAGAGACAACAGTATCAGATATCAAACAAGAGAGAGTATCAGATATGAAACAAGAGAGAACAGTATCAGATATGAAACAAGAGACAACAGAATCAGATATGAAACAAGAGAGAACAGTATCAGATATGAAACAAGAGACAGTATCAGATATGAAACAAGAGACAACAGAATCAGATATGAAAAAAGAGAGAACAGTATCAGATATGAAACAAGAGAGAACAGTATCAGATATGAAACAAGAGAGAACAATATCAGATATGAAACAAGAGACAACAGAATCAGATATGAAACAAGAGACAGTATCAGATATGAAACAAGAGAGAACAGTATCAGATATGAAACAAGAGACAGTATAAGATATGAAACAAGAGAGAACAGTATCAGATATGAAACAAGAGACAACAGAATCAGATATGAAACAAGAGACAGTATCAGATATGAAACAAGAGAGAACAGTATCAGATATGAAACAAGAGACGGTATCAGATATGAAACAAGAGACAACAGAATCAGATATGAAACAAGAGAGAACAGTGTCAGATATGAAACAAGAGACAACAGTATCAGATATGAAACATGAGACAACAGAATCAGATATGAAACAAGAGAGAACAGTATCAGATATGACACAAGAGACAACAGTATCAGATATCAAAAAAGAGACAGTATCAGATATGAAACAAGAGAGAACAGTATCAGATATGAAACAAGAGAGAACAGCATCAGATATGAAACTAGAGAGAAAAGTATCAGATATGAAACAAGAGACAGTATCAGATATGAAACAAGAGAGAACAGTATCAGATATGAAACAAGAGACAGTATCAGATATGAAACAAGAGAGAACAGTATCAGATATGAAACAAGAGACAGTATCAGATATGAAACAAGAGAGAACAGTATCAGATATGAAACAAGAGAGAACAGTATCAGATATGAAACAAGAGACAACAGAATCAGATATGAAACAAGAGACAGTATCAGATATGAAACAAGAGAGAACAGTATCAGATATGAAACAAGAGACAACAGAATCAGATATAAAACAAGAGACAGTATCAGATATGAAACAAGAGAGAACAGTATCAGATATGAAACAAGAGACGGTATCAGATATGAAACAAGAGACACCAGAATCAGATATGAAACAAGAGAGAACAGTATCAGATATGAAACAAGAGAGAACAGTATCAGATATGACACAAGAGACAACAGTATCAGATATAAAAAAAGAGACAGTATCAGATATGAAACAAGAGAGAACAGTATCAGATATGAAACAAGAGAGAACAGCATCAGATATGAAACTAGAGAGAAAAGTATCAGATATGAAACAAGAGACAGTATCAGATATGAAACAAGAGAGAACAGTATCAGATATGAAACAAGAGAGAACAGTATCAGATATGAAACAAGAGACAGTATCAGATATGAAATAAGAGACAAGAGAATCAGATATGAAAAAAGAGAGAACAGTATCAGATATGAAACAAGAGAGAACAGTATCAGATATGAAACAAGAGACAACAGAATCAGATATGAAACAAGAGACAACAGTATCAGATATGAAACAAGAGACAGTATCAGATATGAAACAAGAGACAACTGAATCAGATATGAAACAACAGACAACAGTATCAGATATGAAACAAGAGAGAACAGTATCAGATATGAAACAAGAGAGAACAGTATCAGATATGAAACAAGAGACAGTATAAGATATGAAACAAGAGAGAACAGTATCAGATATGAAACAAGAGACAACAGAATCAGATATGAAACAAGAGACAGTATCAGATATGAAACAAGAGAGAACAGTATCAGATATGAAACAAGAGAGAACAGTATCAGATATGAAACAAGAGACAACAGTATCAGATATGAAACAAGAGACAACAGTATCAGATATCAAACAAGAGACAGTATCAGATATGAAACAAGAGACAACAGAATCAGATATGAAAGAAGAGACAACAGAATCAGATATGAAACAAGAGACAGTATCAGATATGAAACAAGAGACAGTATCAGATATGAAACAAGAGAGAACTGTATCAGATATGAAACACGAGACAACAGAATCAGATATGAAACAAGAGACAACAGTATCAGATATGAAACAAGAGACAGTATCAGATATGAAACTAGAGACAACAGAATCAGATATGAAAGAAGAGACAACAGTATCAGATATGAAACAAGAGAGAACAGTATCAGATATGAAACACGAGAGAACAATATCAGATATGAAACAAGAGACAGTATAAGATATGAAACAAGAGAGAACAGTATCAGATATGAAACAAAAGACAACAGAATCAGATATGAAACAAGAGACAGTATCAGATATGAAACAAGAGAGAACAGTATCAGATATGAAACAAGAGACAACAGAATCAGATATGAAACAAGAGACAGTACCAGATATGAAACAAGAGAGAACAGTATCAGATATGAAACAAGAGACAGTATCAGATATGAAACAAGAGAGAACAGTATCAGATATGAAACAAGAGAGAACAGTATCAGATATGAAACAAGAGACAGTATCAGATATGAAATAAGAGACAAGAGAATCAGATATGAAAAAAGAGAGAACAGTATCAGATATGAAACAAGAGAGAACAGTATCAGATATGAAACAAGAGACAACAGAATCAGATATGAAACAAGAGACAACAGTATCAGATATGAAACAAGAGACAGTATCAGATATGAAACAAGAGACAACTGAATCAGATATGAAACAACAGACAACAGTATCAGATATGAAACAAGAGAGAACAGTATCAGATATGAAACAAGAGAGAACAGTATCAGATATGAAACAAGAGACAGTATAAGATATGAAACAAGAGAGAACAGTATCAGATATGAAACAAGAGACAACAGAATCAGATATGAAACAAGAGACAGTATCAGATATGAAACAAGAGAGAACAGTATCAGATATGAAACAAGAGAAAACAGTATCAGATATGAAACAAGAGACAACAGTATCAGATATGAAACAAGAGACAACAGTATCAGATATCAAACAAGAGACAGTATCAGATATGAAACAAGAGACAACAGAATCAGATATGAAAGAAGAGACAACAGAATCAGATATGAAACAAGAGACAGTATCAGATATGAAACAAGAGACAGTATCAGATATGAAACAAGAGAGAACTGTATCAGATATGAAACACGAGACAACAGAATCAGATATGAAACAAGAGACAACAGTATCAGATATGAAACAAGAGACAGTATCAGATATGAAACTAGAGACAACAGAATCAGATATGAAAGAAGAGACAACAGTATCAGATATGAAACAAGAGAGAACAGTATCAGATATGAAACACGAGAGAACAATATCAGATATGAAACAAGAGACAGTATAAGATATGAAACAAGAGAGAACAGTATCAGATATGAAACAAAAGACAACAGAATCAGATATGAAACAAGAGACAGTATCAGATATGAAACAAGAGAGAACAGTATCAGATATGAAACAAGAGACAACAGAATCAGATATGAAACAAGAGACAGTACCAGATATGAAACAAGAGAGAACAGTATCAGATATGAAACAAGAGACGGTATCAGATATGAAACAAGAGACAACAGAATCAGATATGAAACAAGAGAGAACAGTATCAGATATGAAACAAGAGACAACAGTATCAGATATGAAACATGAGACAACAGAATCAGATATGAAACAAGAGAGAACAGTATCAGATATGACACAAGAGACAACAGTATCAGATATCAAACAAGAGACAGTATCAGATATGAAACAAGAGAGAACAGTATCAGATATGAAACAAGAGACGGTATCAGATATGAAACAAGAGACAACAGAATCAGATATGAAACAAGAGAGAACAGTATCAGATATGAAACAAGAGAGAACAGTATCAGATATGACACAAGAGACAACAGTATCAGATATCAAAAAAGAGACAGTATCAGATATGAAACAAGAGAGAACAGTATCAGATATGAAACAAGAGAGAACAGTATCAGATATGAAACAAGAGAGAACAGTATCAGATATGAAACAAGAGAGAACAGTATCAGATATGAAACAAGAGAGAACAGTATCAGATATGAAACAAGAGAGAACAGTATCAGATATGAAACAAGAGAGAACAGCATCAGATATGAAACTAGAGAGAACAGTATCAGATATGAAACAAGAGACAGTATCAGATATGAAACAAGAGACAACAGAATCAGATATGAAACAAGAGACAACAGTATCAGATATGAAACAAGAGACAACAGAATCAGATATGAAACAAGAGAGAACAGTATCAGATATGACACAAGAGACATTATCAGATATGAAACAAGAGAAAACAGTATCAGATATGAAACAAGAGACAGTATCAGATATGAAACAAGAGAGAACAGTATCAGATATGAAACAAGAGACAGTATCAGATATGAAACAAGAGAGAACAGTATCAGATATGAAACAAGAGACAGTATCAGATATGAAACAAGAGAGAACAGTATCAGATATGAATCAAGAGAGAACAGTATCAGATATGAAACTAGGGAGAACAGTATCAGATATGAAACAAGAGACATTATCAGATATGAAACAAGAGAGAACAGTATCAGATATGAAACAAGAGACAACAGTATCAGATATGAAACAAGAGAGAACAGTATCAGATATGAAACAAGAGACAGTATCAGATATGAAACAAGAGAGAACAGTATCAGATATGAAACAAGAGAGAACAGTATCAGATATGAAACAAGAGAGAACAGTATCAGATATGAAACAAGAGACAACAGAATCAGATATGAAACAAGAGAGAACAGTATCAGATATGAAACAAGAGACAGTATCAGATATGAAACAAGAGACAACAGAATCAGATATAAAAAAAGAGAGAACAGTATCAGATATGAAACAAGAGAGAACAGTATCAGATATGAAACAAGAGACAAGAGAATCAGATATGAAACAAGAGACAACAGTATCAGATATGAAACAAGAGACAGTATCAGATATGAAACAAGAGACAACTGAATCAGATATGAAACAACAGACAACAGTATCAGATATGAAACAAGAGAGAACAGTATCAGATATGAAACAAGAGAGAACAGTATCAGATATGAAACAAGAGACAGTATAAGATATGAAACAAGAGAGAACAGTATCAGATATGAAACAAGAGACAACAGAATCAGATATGAAACAAGAGACAGTATCAGATATGAAACAAGAGAGAACAGTATCAGATATGAAACAAGAGAGAACAGTATCAGATATGAAACAAGAGACAACAGTATCAGATATGAAACAAGAGACAACAGTATCAGATATCAAACAAGAGACAGTATCAGATATGAAACAAGAGACAACAGAATCAGATATGAAAGAAGAGACAACAGAATCAGATATGAAACAAGAGACAGTATCAGATATGAAACAAGAGACAGTATCAGATATGAAACAAGAGAGATCAGTATCAGATATGAAACACGAGACAACAGAATCAGATATGAAACAAGAGACAACAGTATCAGATATGAAACAAGAGACAGTATCAGATATGAAACAAGAGACAACAGAATCAGATATGAAAGAAGAGACAACAGTATCAGATATGAAACAAGAGAGAACAGTATCAGATATGAAACACGAGAGAACAATATCAGATATGAAACAAGAGACAACAGAATCAGATATGAAACAAGAGAGAACAGTATCAGATATGAAACAAGAGACAACAGTATCAGATATGAAACATGAGACAACAGAATCAGATATGAAACAAGAGAGAACAGTATCAGATATGACACAAGAGACAACAGTATCAGATATCAAACAAGAGAGAGTATCAGATATGAAACAAGAGAGAACAGTATCAGATATGAAACAAGAGACAACAGAATCAGATATGAAACAAGAGAGAACAGTATCAGATATGAAACAAGAGACAGTATCAGATATGAAACAAGAGACAACAGAATCAGATATGAAAAAAGAGAGAACAGTATCAGGTATGAAACAAGAGACAACAGTATCAGATATGAAACAAGAGACAACAGTATCAGATATGAAACAAGAGAGAACAGTATCAGATATGAAACATGAGAGAACAGTATCAGATATGAAACAAGAGACAGTATAAGATATGAAACAAGAGAGAACAGTATCAGATATGAAACATGAGAGAACAGTATCAGATATGAAACAAGAGACAGTATAAGATATGAAACAAGAGAGAACAGTATCAGATATGAAACAAGAGACAACAGTATCAGATATGAAACAAGAGAGAACAGTATCAGATATGAAACAAGAGAGAACAGTATCAGATATGAAACATGAGAGAACAGTATCAGATATGAAACAAGAGACAGTATAAGATATGAAACAAGAGTGAACAGTATCAGATATGAAACAAGAGACAACAGAATCAGATATGAAACAAGAGACAGTATCAGATATGAAACAAGAGAGAACAGTATCAGATATGAAACAAGAGACAACAGAATCAGATATAAAACAAGAGACAGTATGAGATATGAAACAAGAGAGAACAGTATCAGATATGAAACAAGAGACGGTATCAGATATGAAACAAGAGACAACAGAATCAGATATGAAACAAGAGAGAACAGTGTCAGATATGAAACAAGAGACAACAGTATCAGATATGAAACATGAGACAACAGAATCAGATATGAAACAAGAGAGAACAGTATCAGATATGACACAAGAGACAACAGTATCAGATATCAAAAAAGAGACAGTATCAGATATGAAACAAGAGAGAACAGCATCAGATATGAAACTAGAGAGAAAAGTATCAGATATGAAACAAGAGACAGTATCAGATATGAAACAAGTGAGAACAGTATCAGATATGAAACAAGAGACAGTATCAGATATGAAACAAGAGAGAACAGTATCAGATATGAAACAAGAGACAGTATCAGATATGAAACAAGAGAGAACAGTATCAGATATGAAACAAGAGAGAACAGTATCAGATATGAAACAAGAGACAACAGAATCAGATATGAAACAAGAGACAGTATCAGATATGAAACAAGAGAGAACAGTATCAGATATGAAACAAGAGACAACAGAATCAGATATAAAACAAGAGACAGTATCAGATATGAAACAAGAGAGAACAGTATCAGATATGAAACAAGAGACGGTATCAGATATGAAACAAGAGACAACAGTATCAGATATGAAACAAGAGACAGTATCAGATATGAAACAAGAGAGAACAGTATCAGATATGAAACAAGAGACAGTATCAGATATGAAACAAGAGAGAACAGTATCAGATATGAAACAAGAGACAGTATCAGATATGAAACAAGAGAGAACAGTATCAGATATGAATCAAGAGAGAACAGTATCAGATATGAAACTAGGGAGAACAGTATCAGATATGAAACAAGAGACATTATCAGATATGAAACAAGAGAGAACAGTATCAGATATGAAACAAGAGACAACAGTATCAGATATGAAACAAGAGAGAACAGTATCAGATATGAAACAAGAGACAGTATCAGATATGAAACAAGAGAGAACAGTATCAGATATGAAACAAGAGAGAACAGTATCAGATATGAAACAAGAGACAACAGAATCAGATATGAAACAAGAGAGAACAGTATCAGATATGAAACAAGAGAGAACAGTATCAGATATGAAACAAGAGACAGTATAAGATATGAAACAAGAGAGAACAGTATCAGATATGAAACAAGAGACAACAGAATCAGATATGAAACAAGAGACAGTATCAGATATGAAACAAGAGAGAACAGTATCAGATATGAAACAAGAGAGAACAGTATCAGATATGAAACAAGAGACAACAGTATCAGATATGAAACAAGAGACAACAGTATCAGATATCAAACAAGAGACAGTATCAGATATGAAACAAGAGACAACAGAATCAGATATGAAAGAAGAGACAACAGAATCAGATATGAAACAAGAGACAGTATCAGATATGAAACAAGAGACAGTATCAGATATGAAACAAGAGAGATCAGTATCAGATATGAAACACGAGACAACAGAATCAGATATGAAACAAGAGACAACAGTATCAGATATGAAACAAGAGACAGTATCAGATATGAAACAAGAGACAACAGAATCAGATATGAAAGAAGAGACAACAGTATCAGATATGAAACAAGAGAGAACAGTATCAGATATGAAACACGAGAGAACAATATCAGATATGAAACAAGAGACAGTATAAGATATGAAACAAGAGAGAACAGTATCAGATATGAAACAAGAGACAACAGAATCAGATATGAAACAAGAGACAGTATCAGATATGAAACAAGAGAGAACAGTATCAGATATGAAACAAGAGACAACAGAATCAGATATGAAACAAGAGACAGTATCAGATATGAAACAAGAGAGAACAGTATCAGATATGAAACAAGAGACGGTATCAGATATGAAACAAGAGACAACAGAATCAGATATGAAACAAGAGAGAACAGTATCAGATATGAAACAAGAGACAACAGTATCAGATATGAAACATGAGACAACAGAATCAGATATGAAACAAGAGAGAACAGTATCAGATATGACACAAGAGACAACAGTATCAGATATCAAACAAGAGAGAGTATCAGATATGAAACAAGAGAGAACAGTATCAGATATGAAACAAGAGACAACAGAATCAGATATGAAACAAGAGAGAACAGTATCAGATATGAAACAAGAGACAGTATCAGATATGAAACAAGAGACAACAGAATCAGATATAAAAAAAGAGAGAACAGTATCAGATATGAAACAAGAGAGAACAGTATCAGATATGAAACAAGAGACAACAGAATCAGATATGAAACAAGAGACAACAGTATCAGATATGAAACAAGAGACAGTATCAGATATGAAACAAGAGACAACTGAATCAGATATGAAACAACAGACAACAGAATCAGATATGAAACAAGAGAGAACAGTATCAGATATGAAACAAGAGAGAACAGTATCAGATATGAAACAAGAGACAGTATAAGATATGAAACAAGAGAGAACAGTATCAGATATGAAACAAGAGACAACAGAATCAGATATGAAACAAGAGACAGTATCAGATATGAAACAAGAGAGAACAGTATCAGATATGAAACAAGAGAGAACAGTATCAGATATGAAACAAGAGACAACAGTATCAGATATGAAACAAGAGACAACAGTATCAGATATCAAACAAGAGACAGTATCAGATATGAAACAAGAGACAACAGAATCAGATATGAAAGAAGAGACAACAGAATCAGATATGAAACAAGAGACAGTATCAGATATGAAACAAGAGACAGTATCAGATATGAAACAAGAGAGATCAGTATCAGATATGAAACACGAGACAACAGAATCAGATATGAAACAAGAGACAACAGTATCAGATATGAAACAAGAGACAGTATCAGATATGAAACAAGAGACAACAGAATCAGATATGAAAGAAGAGACAACAGTATCAGATATGAAACAAGAGAGAACAGTATCAGATATGAAACACGAGAGAACAATATCAGATATGAAACAAGAGACAGTATAAGATATGAAACAAGAGAGAACAGTATCAGATATGAAACAAGAGACAACAGAATCAGATATGAAACAAGAGACAGTATCAGATATGAAACAAGAGAGAACAGTATCAGATATGAAACAAGAGACAACAGAATCAGATATGAAACAAGAGACAGTATCAGATATGAAACAAGAGAGAACAGTATCAGATATGAAACAAGAGACGGTATCAGATATGAAACAAGAGACAACAGAATCAGATATGAAACAAGAGAGAACAGTATCAGATATGAAACAAGAGACAACAGTATCAGATATGAAACATGAGACAACAGAATCAGATATGAAACAAGAGAGAACAGTATCAGATATGACACAAGAGACAACAGTATCAGATATCAAACAAGAGAGAGTATCAGATATGAAACAAGAGAGAACAGTATCAGATATGAAACAAGAGACAACAGAATCAGATATGAAACAAGAGAGAACAGTATCAGATATGAAACAAGAGACAGTATCAGATATGAAACAAGAGACAACAGAATCAGATATGAAAAAAGAGAGAACAGTATCAGATATGAAACAAGAGACAACAGTATCAGATATGAAACATGAGAGAACAGTATCAGATATGAAACATGAGAGAACAGTATCAGATATGAAACAAGAGACAGTATCAGATATGAAACAAGAGAGAACAGTATCAGATATGAAACAAGAGAGAACAGTATCAGATATGAAACAAGAGAGAACAGTATCAGATATGAAACAAGAGACAACAGAATCAGATATGAAACAAGAGAGAACAGTATCAGATATGAAACAAGAGACAGTATCAGATATGAAACAAGAGACAACAGAATCAGATATAAAAAAAGAGAGAACAGTATCAGATATGAAACAAGAGAGAACAGTATCAGATATGAAACAAGAGACAAGAGAATCAGATATGAAACAAGAGACAACAGTATCAGATATGAAACAAGAGACAGTATCAGATATGAAACAAGAGACAACTGAATCAGATATGAAACAACAGACAACAGTATCAGATATGAAACAAGAGAGAACAGTATCAGATATGAAACAAGAGAGAACAGTATCAGATATGAAACAAGAGACAGTATAAGATATGAAACAAGAGAGAACAGTATCAGATATGAAACAAGAGACAACAGAATCAGATATGAAACAAGAGACAGTATCAGATATGAAACAAGAGAGAACAGTATCAGATATGAAACAAGAGAGAACAGTATCAGATATGAAACAAGAGACAACAGTATCAGATATGAAACAAGAGACAACAGTATCAGATATCAAACAAGAGACAGTATCAGATATGAAACAAGAGACAACAGAATCAGATATGAAAGAAGAGACAACAGAATCAGATATGAAACAAGAGACAGTATCAGATATGAAACAAGAGACAGTATCAGATATGAAACAAGAGAGATCAGTATCAGATATGAAACACGAGACAACAGAATCAGATATGAAACAAGAGACAACAGTATCAGATATGAAACAAGAGACAGTATCAGATATGAAACAAGAGACAACAGAATCAGATATGAAAGAAGAGACAACAGTATCAGATATGAAACAAGAGAGAACAGTATCAGATATGAAACACGAGAGAACAATATCAGATATGAAACAAGAGACAACAGAATCAGATATGAAACAAGAGAGAACAGTATCAGATATGAAACAAGAGACAACAGTATCAGATATGAAACATGAGACAACAGAATCAGATATGAAACAAGAGAGAACAGTATCAGATATGACACAAGAGACAACAGTATCAGATATCAAACAAGAGAGAGTATCAGATATGAAACAAGAGAGAACAGTATCAGATATGAAACAAGAGACAACAGAATCAGATATGAAACAAGAGAGAACAGTATCAGATATGAAACAAGAGACAGTATCAGATATGAAACAAGAGACAACAGAATCAGATATGAAAAAAGAGAGAACAGTATCAGATATGAAACAAGAGACAACAGTATCAGATATGAAACAAGAGACAACAGTATCAGATATGAAACAAGAGAGAACAGTATCAGATATGAAACATGAGAGAACAGTATCAGATATGAAACAAGAGACAGTATAAGATATGAAACAAGAGAGAACAGTATCAGATATGAAACATGAGAGAACAGTATCAGATATGAAACAAGAGACAGTATAAGATATGAAACAAGAGAGAACAGTATCAGATATGAAACAAGAGACAACAGTATCAGATATGAAACAAGAGAGAACAGTATCAGATATGAAACAAGAGAGAACAGTATCAGATATGAAACATGAGAGAACAGTATCAGATATGAAACAAGAGACAGTATAAGATATGAAACAAGAGTGAACAGTATCAGATATGAAACAAGAGACAACAGAATCAGATATGAAACAAGAGACAGTATCAGATATGAAACAAGAGAGAACAGTATCAGATATGAAACAAGAGACAACAGAATCAGATATAAAACAAGAGACAGTATGAGATATGAAACAAGAGAGAACAGTATCAGATATGAAACAAGAGACGGTATCAGATATGAAACAAGAGACAACAGAATCAGATATGAAACAAGAGAGAACAGTGTCAGATATGAAACAAGAGACAACAGTATCAGATATGAAACATGAGACAACAGAATCAGATATGAAACAAGAGAGAACAGTATCAGATATGACACAAGAGACAACAGTATCAGATATCAAAAAAGAGACAGTATCAGATATGAAACAAGAGAGAACAGCATCAGATATGAAACTAGAGAGAAAAGTATCAGATATGAAACAAGAGACAGTATCAGATATGAAACAAGTGAGAACAGTATCAGATATGAAACAAGAGACAGTATCAGATATGAAACAAGAGAGAACAGTATCAGATATGAAACAAGAGACAGTATCAGATATGAAACAAGAGAGAACAGTATCAGATATGAAACAAGAGAGAACAGTATCAGATATGAAACAAGAGACAACAGAATCAGATATGAAACAAGAGACAGTATCAGATATGAAACAAGAGAGAACAGTATCAGATATGAAACAAGAGACAACAGAATCAGATATAAAACAAGAGACAGTATCAGATATGAAACAAGAGAGAACAGTATCAGATATGAAACAAGAGACAACAGAATCAGATATGAAACAAGAGAGAACAGTATCAGATATGAAACAAGAGACAGTATCAGATATGAAACAAGAGACAACAGAATCAGATATAAAAAAAGAGAGAACAGTATCAGATATGAAACAAGAGAGAACAGTATCAGATATGAAACAAGAGACAACAGAATCAGATATGAAACAAGAGACAACAGTATCAGATATGAAACAAGAGACAGTATCAGATATGAAACAAGAGACAACTGAATCAGATATGAAACAACAGACAACAGAATCAGATATGAAACAAGAGAGAACAGTATCAGATATGAAACAAGAGAGAACAGTATCAGATATGAAACAAGAGACAGTATAAGATATGAAACAAGAGAGAACAGTATCAGATATGAAACAAGAGACAACAGAATCAGATATGAAACAAGAGACAGTATCAGATATGAAACAAGAGAGAACAGTATCAGATATGAAACAAGAGAGAACAGTATCAGATATGAAACAAGAGACAACAGTATCAGATATGAAACAAGAGACAACAGTATCAGATATCAAACAAGAGACAGTATCAGATATGAAACAAGAGACAACAGAATCAGATATGAAAGAAGAGACAACAGAATCAGATATGAAACAAGAGACAGTATCAGATATGAAACAAGAGACAGTATCAGATATGAAACAAGAGAGATCAGTATCAGATATGAAACACGAGACAACAGAATCAGATATGAAACAAGAGACAACAGTATCAGATATGAAAAAAGAGACAGTATCAGATATGAAACAAGAGACAACAGAATCAGATATGAAAGAAGAGACAACAGTATCAGATATGAAACAAGAGAGAACAGTATCAGATATGAAACACGAGAGAACAATATCAGATATGAAACAAGAGACAGTATAAGATATGAAACAAGAGAGAACAGTATCAGATATGAAACAAGAGACAACAGAATCAGATATGAAACAAGAGACAGTATCAGATATGAAACAAGAGAGAACAGTATCAGATATGAAACAAGAGACAACAGAATCAGATATGAAACAAGAGACAGTATCAGATATGAAACAAGAGAGAACAGTATCAGATATGAAACAAGAGACGGTATCAGATATGAAACAAGAGACAACAGAATCAGATATGAAACAAGAGAGAACAGTATCAGATATGAAACAAGAGACAACAGTATCAGATATGAAACATGAGACAACAGAATCAGATATGAAACAAGAGAGAACAGTATCAGATATGACACAAGAGACAACAGTATCAGATATCAAACAAGAGAGAGTATCAGATATGAAACAAGAGAGAACAGTATCAGATATGAAACAAGAGACAACAGAATCAGATATGAAACAAGAGAGAACAGTATCAGATATGAAACAAGAGACAGTATCAGATATGAAACAAGAGACAACAGAATCAGATATGAAAAAAGAGAGAACAGTATCAGATATGAAACAAGAGACAACAGTATCAGATATGAAACATGAGAGAACAGTATCAGATATGAAACATGAGAGAACAGTATCAGATATGAAACAAGAGACAACAGAATCAGATATGAATCAAGAGACAGTATCAGATATGAAACAAGAGAGAACAGTATCAGATATGAAACAAGAGACAGTATAAGATATGAAACAAGAGAGAACAGTATCAGATATGAAACAAGAGACAACAGAATCAGATATGAAACAAGAGACAGTATCAGATATGAAACAAGAGAGAACAGTATCAGATATGAAACAAGAGACAACAGAATCAGATATAAAACAAGAGACAGTATGAGATATGAAACAAGAGAGAACAGTATCAGATATGAAACAAGAGACGGTATCAGATATGAAACAAGAGACAACAGAATCAGATATGAAACAAGAGAGAACAGTGTCAGATATGAAACAAGAGACAACAGTATCAGATATGAAACATGAGACAACAGAATCAGATATGAAACAAGAGAGAACAGTATCAGATATGACACAAGAGACAACAGTATCAGATATCAAAAAAGAGACAGTATCAGATATGAAACAAGAGAGAACAGCATCAGATATGAAACTAGAGAGAAAAGTATCAGATATGAAACAAGAGACAGTATCAGATATGAAACAAGTGAGAACAGTATCAGATATGAAACAAGAGACAGTATCAGATATGAAACAAGAGAGAACAGTATCAGATATGAAACAAGAGACAGTATCAGATATGAAACAAGAGAGAACAGTATCAGATATGAAACAAGAGAGAACAGTATCAGATATGAAACAAGAGACAACAGAATCAGATATGAAACAAGAGACAGTATCAGATATGAAACAAGAGAGAACAGTATCAGATATGAAACAAGAGACAACAGAATCAGATATAAAACAAGAGACAGTATCAGATATGAAACAAGAGAGAACAGTATCAGATATGAAACAAGAGACGGTATCAGATATGAAACAAGAGACAACAGTATCAGATATGAAACAAGAGACAGTATCAGATATGAAACAAGAGAGAACAGTATCAGATATGAAACAAGAGACAGTATCAGATATGAAACAAGAGAGAACAGTATCAGATATGAAACAAGAGACAGTATCAGATATGAAACAAGAGAGAACAGTATCAGATATGAATCAAGAGAGAACAGTATCAGATATGAAACTAGGGAGAACAGTATCAGATATGAAACAAGAGACATTATCAGATATGAAACAAGAGAGAACAGTATCAGATATGAAACAAGAGACAACAGTATCAGATATGAAACAAGAGAGAACAGTATCAGATATGAAACAAGAGACGGTATCAGATATGAAACAAGAGACAACAGTATCAGATATGAAACAAGAGACAGTATCAGATATGAAACAAGAGAGAACAGTATCAGATATGAAACAAGAGACAGTATCAGATATGAAACAAGAGAGAACAGTATCAGATATGAAACAAGAGACAGTATCAGATATGAAACAAGAGAGAACAGTATCAGATATGAATCAAGAGAGAACAGTATCAGATATGAAACTAGGGAGAACAGTATCAGATATGAAACAAGAGACATTATCAGATATGAAACAAGAGAGAACAGTATCAGATATGAAACAAGAGACAACAGTATCAGATATGAAACAAGAGAGAACAGTATCAGATATGAAACAAGAGACAGTATCAGATATGAAACAAGAGAGAACAGTATCAGATATGAAACAAGAGAGAACAGTATCAGATATGAAACAAGAGACAACAGAATCAGATATGAAACAAGAGAGAACAGTATCAGATATGAAACAAGAGACAGTATCAGATATGAAACAAGAGACAACAGAATCAGATATAAAAAAAGAGAGAACAGTATCAGATATGAAACAAGAGAGAACAGTATCAGATATGAAACAAGAGACAACAGAATCAGATATGAAACAAGAGACAACAGTATCAGATATGAAACAAGAGACAGTATCAGATATGAAACAAGAGACAACTGAATCAGATATGAAACAACAGACAACAGTATCAGATATGAAACAAGAGAGAACAGTATCAGATATGAAACAAGAGAGAACAGTATCAGATATGAAACAAGAGACAGTATAAGATATGAAACAAGAGAGAACAGTATCAGATATGAAACAAGAGACAACAGAATCAGATATGAAACAAGAGACAGTATCAGATATGAAACAAGAGAGAACAGTATCAGATATGAAACAAGAGAGAACAGTATCAGATATGAAACAAGAGACAACAGTATCAGATATGAAACAAGAGACAACAGTATCAGATATCAAACAAGAGACAGTATCAGATATGAAACAAGAGACAACAGAATCAGATATGAAAGAAGAGACAACAGAATCAGATATGAAACAAGAGACAGTATCAGATATGAAACAAGAGACAGTATCAGATATGAAACAAGAGAGATCAGTATCAGATATGAAACACGAGACAACAGAATCAGATATGAAACAAGAGACAACAGTATCAGATATGAAACAAGAGACAGTATCAGATATGAAACAAGAGACAACAGAATCAGATATGAAAGAAGAGACAACAGTATCAGATATGAAACAAGAGAGAACAGTATCAGATATGAAACACGAGAGAACAATATCAGATATGAAACAAGAGACAGTATAAGATATGAAACAAGAGAGAACAGTATCAGATATAAAACAAGAGACAACAGAATCAGATATGAAACAAGAGACAGTATCAGATATGAAACAAGAGAGAACAGTATCAGATATGAAACAAGAGACAACAGAATCAGATATGAAACAAGAGACAGTATCAGATATGAAACAAGAGAGAACAGTATCAGATATGAAACAAGAGACGGTATCAGATATGAAACAAGAGACAACAGAATCAGATATGAAACAAGAGAGAACAGTATCAGATATGAAACAAGAGACAACAGTATCAGATATGAAACATGAGACAACAGAATCAGATATGAAACAAGAGAGAACAGTATCAGATATGAAACAAGAGACAGTATCAGATATGAAACAAGAGAGAACAGTATCAGATATGAAAAAAGAGAGAGTATCAGATATGAAACAAGAGAGAGTATCAGATATGAAACAAGAGAGAACAGTATCAGATATGAAACATGAGACAACAGAATCAGATATGAAACAAGAGAGAACAGTATCAGATATGAAACAAGAGACAGTAATAGATATGAAACAAGAGACAACAGAATCAGATATGAAAAAAGAGAGAACAGTATCAGATATGAAACAAGAGACAACAGTATCAGATATGAAACATGAGAGAACAGTATCAGATATGAAACATGAGAGAACAGTATCAGATATGAAACAAGAGACAACAGAATCAGATATGAAACAAGAGACAGTATCAGATATGAAACAAGAGAGAACAGTATCAGATATGAAACAAGAGACAGTATAAGATATGAAACAAGAGAGAACAGTATCAGATATGAAACAAGAGACAACAGAATCAGATATGAAACAAGAGACAGTATCAGATATGAAACAAGAGAGAACAGTATCAGATATGAAACAAGAGACAACAGAATCAGATATAAAACAAGAGAGAGTATCAGATATGACACAAGAGACAACAGTATCAGATATCAAACAAGAGAGAACAGTATCAGATATGACACAAGAGACAACAGTATCAGATATCAAACAAGAGAGAGTATCAGATATGAAACAAGAGAGAACAGTATCAGATATGAAACAAGAGACAACAGAATCAGATATGAAACAAGAGAGAACAGTATCAGATATGAAACAAGAGACAGTAATAGATATGAAACAAGAGACAACAGAATCAGATATGAAAAAAGAGAGAACAGTATCAGATATGAAACAAGAGACAACAGTATCAGATATGAAACATGAGAGAACAGTATCAGATATGAAACATGAGAGAACAGTATCAGATATGAAACAAGAGACAACAGAATCAGATATGAAACAAGAGACAGTATCAGATATGAAACAAGAGAGAACAGTATCAGATATGAAACAAGAGACAGTATAAGATATGAAACAAGAGAGAACAGTATCAGATATGAAACAAGAGACAACAGAATCAGATATGAAACAAGAGACAGTATCAGATATGAAACAAGAGAGAACAGTATCAGATATGAAACAAGAGACAACAGAATCAGATATAAAACAAGAGACAGTATGAGATATGAAACAAGAGAGAACAGTATCAGATATGAAACAAGAGACGGTATCAGATATGAAACAAGAGACAACAGAATCAGATATGAAACAAGAGAGAACAGTGTCAGATATGAAACAAGAGACAACAGTATCAGATATGAAACATGAGACAACAGAATCAGATATGAAACAAGAGAGAACAGTATCAGATATGACACAAGAGACAACAGTATCAGATATAAAAAAAGAGACAGTATCAGATATGAAACAAGAGAGAACAGTATCAGATATGAAACAAGAGAGAACAGCATCAGATATGAAACTAGAGAGAAAAGTATCAGATATGAAACAAGAGACAGTATCAGATATGAAACAAGAGAGAACAGTATCAGATATGAAACAAGAGACAGTATCAGATATGAAACAAGAGAGAACAGTATCAGATATGAAACAAGAGACAGTATCAGATATGAAACAAGAGAGAACAGTATCAGATATGAAACAAGAGAGAACAGTATCAGATATGAAACAAGAGACAACAGAATCAGATATGAAACAAGAGACAGTATCAGATATGAAACTAGAGAGAACAGTATCAGATATGAAACAAGAGACAACAGAATCAGATATAAAACAAGAGACAGTATCAGATATGAAACAAGAGAGAACAGTATCAGATATGAAACAAGAGACGGTATCAGATATGAAACAAGAGACAACAGAATCAGATATGAAACAAGAGAGAACAGTATCAGATATGAAACAAGAGAGAACAGTATCAGATATTACACAAGAGACAACAGTATCAGATATAAAAAAAGAGACAGTATCAGATATGAAACAAGAGAGAACAGTATCAGATATGAAACAAGAGAGAACAGCATCAGATATGAAACTAGAGAGAAAAGTATCAGATATGAAACAAGAGACAGTATCAGATATGAAACAAGAGAGAACAGTATCAGATATGAAACAAGAGAGAACAGTATCAGATATGAAACAAGAGACAGTATCAGATATGAAATAAGAGACAAGAGAATCAGATATGAAAAAAGAGAGAACAGTATCAGATATGAAACAAGAGAGAACAGTATCAGATATGAAACTAGAGACAGTATCAGATATGAAACAAGAGAGAACAGCATCAGATATGAAACTAGAGAGAAAAGTATCAGATATGAAACAAGAGACAGTATCAGATATGAAACAAGAGAGAACAGTATCAGATATGAAACAAGAGAGAACAGTATCAGATATGAAACAAGAGACAGTATCAGATATGAAATAAGAGACAAGAGAATCAGATATGAAAAAAGAGAGAACAGTATCAGATATGAAACAAGATAGAACAGTATCAGATATGAAACAAGAGACAGTATCAGATATGAAACAAGAGACAACAGAATCAGATATGAAACAAGAGACAACAGTATCAGATATGAAACAAGAGACAGTATCAGTTATGAAACAAGAGACAACTGAATCAGATATGAAACAACAGACAACAGTATCAGATATGAAACAAGAGAGAACAGTATCAGATATGAAACAAGAGAGAACAGTATCAGATATGAAACAAGAGACAGTATAAGATATGAAACAAGAGAGAACAGTATCAGATATGAAACAAGAGACAACAGAATCAGATATGAAACAAGAGACAGTATCAGATACGAAACAAGAGAGAACAGTATCAGATATGAAACAAGAGAGAACAGTATCAGATATGAAACAAGAGACAAAAGTATCAGATATGAAACAAGAGACAACAGTATCAGATATCAAACAAGAGACAGTATCAGATATGAAACAAGAGACAACAGAATCAGATATGAAAGAAGAGACAGTATCAGATATGAAACAAGAGAGAACAGTATCAGATATGAAACAAGAGACAACAGAATCAGATATAAAACAAGAGACAGTATGAGATATGAAACAAGAGAGAACAGTATCAGATATGAAACAAGAGACGGTATCAGATATGAAACAAGAGACAACAGAATCAGATATGAAACAAGAGAGAACAGTGTCAGATATGAAACAAGAGACAACAGTATCAGATATGAAACATGAGACAACAGAATCAGATATGAAACAAGAGAGAACAGTATCAGATATGACACAAGAGACAACAGTATCAGATATAAAAAAAGAGACAGTATCAGATATGAAACAAGAGAGAACAGTATCAGATATGAAACAAGAGAGAACAGCATCAGATATGAAACTAGAGAGAAAAGTATCAGATATGAAACAAGAGACAGTATCAGATATGAAACAAGAGAGAACAGTATCAGATATGAAACAAGAGACAGTATCAGATATGAAACAAGAGAGAACAGTATCAGATATGAAACAAGAGACAGTATCAGATATGAAACAAGAGAGAACAGTATCAGATATGAAACAAGAGAGAACAGTATCAGATATGAAACAAGAGACAACAGAATCAGATATGAAACAAGAGACAGTATCAGATATGAAACTAGAGAGAACAGTATCAGATATGAAACAAGAGACAACAGAATCAGATATAAAACAAGAGACAGTATCAGATATGAAACAAGAGAGAACAGTATCAGATATGAAACAAGAGACGGTATCAGATATGAAACAAGAGACAACAGAATCAGATATGAAACAAGAGAGAACAGTATCAGATATGAAACAAGAGAGAACAGTATCAGATATTACACAAGAGACAACAGTATCAGATATAAAAAAAGAGACAGTATCAGATATGAAACAAGAGAGAACAGTATCAGATATGAAACAAGAGAGAACAGCATCAGATATGAAACTAGAGAGAAAAGTATCAGATATGAAACAAGAGACAGTATCAGATATGAAACAAGAGAGAACAGTATCAGATATGAAACAAGAGAGAACAGTATCAGATATGAAACAAGAGACAGTATCAGATATGAAATAAGAGACAAGAGAATCAGATATGAAAAAAGAGAGAACAGTATCAGATATGAAACAAGAGAGAACAGTATCAGATATGAAACTAGAGACAGTATCAGATATGAAACAAGAGAGAACAGCATCAGATATGAAACTAGAGAGAAAAGTATCAGATATGAAACAAGAGACAGTATCAGATATGAAACAAGAGAGAACAGTATCAGATATGAAACAAGAGAGAACAGTATCAGATATGAAACAAGAGACAGTATCAGATATGAAATAAGAGACAAGAGAATCAGATATGAAAAAAGAGAGAACAGTATCAGATATGAAACAAGATAGAACAGTATCAGATATGAAACAAGAGACAGTATCAGATATGAAACAAGAGACAACAGAATCAGATATGAAACAAGAGACAACAGTATCAGATATGAAACAAGAGACAGTATCAGTTATGAAACAAGAGACAACTGAATCAGATATGAAACAACAGACAACAGTATCAGATATGAAACAAGAGAGAACAGTATCAGATATGAAACAAGAGAGAACAGTATCAGATATGAAACAAGAGACAGTATAAGATATGAAACAAGAGAGAACAGTATCAGATATGAAACAAGAGACAACAGAATCAGATATGAAACAAGAGACAGTATCAGATATGAAACAAGAGAGAACAGTATCAGATATGAAACAAGAGAGAACAGTATCAGATATGAAACAAGAGACAAAAGTATCAGATATGAAACAAGAGACAACAGTATCAGATATCAAACAAGAGACAGTATCAGATATGAAACAAGAGACAACAGAATCAGATATGAAAGAAGAGACAACAGAATCAGATATGAAACAAGAGACAGTATCAGATATGAAACAAGAGACAGTATCAGATATGAAACAAGAGAGAACTGTATCAGATATGAAACACGAGACAACAGAATCAGATATGAAACAAGAGACAACAGTATCAGATATGAAACAAGAGACAGTATCAGATATGAAACTAGAGACAACAGAATCAGATATGAAAGAAGAGACAACAGTATCAGATATGAAACAAGAGAGAACAGTATCAGATATGAAACACGAGAGAACAATATCAGATATGAAACAAGAGACAGTATAAGATATGAAACAAGAGAGAACAGTATCAGATATGAAACAAAAGACAACAGAATCAGATATGAAACAAGAGACAGTATCAGATATGAAACAAGAGAGAACAGTATCAGATATGAAACAAGAGACAACAGAATCAGATATGAAACAAGAGACAGTATCAGATATGAAACAAGAGAGAACAGTATCAGATATGAAACAAGAGACGGTATCAGATATGAAACAAGAGACAACAGAATCAGATATGAAACAAGAGAGAACAGTATCAGATATGAAACAAGAGAGAACAGTATCAGATATGACACAAGAGACAACAGTATCAGATATCAAAAAAGAGACAGTATCAGATATGAAACAAGAGAGAACAGCATCAGATATGAAACTAGAGAGAAAAGTATCAGATATGAAACAAGAGACAGTATCAGATATGAAACAAGAGAGAACAGTATCAGATATGAAACAAGAGACAGTATCAGATATGAAACAAGAGAGAACAGTATCAGATATGAAACAAGAGACAGTATCAGATATGAAACAAGAGAGAACAGTATCAGATATGAAACAAGAGCGAACAGTATCAGATATGAAACAAGAGAGAACAGTATCAGATATGAAACAAGAGACAACAGAATCAGATATGACACAAGAGAGAACAGTATCAGATATGAAACAAGAGACAGTATCAGATATGAAACAAGAGACAACAGAATCAGATATGAAACAAGAGACAACAGTATCAGATATGAAACAAGAGAGAACAGTATCAGATATGAAACAAGAGAGAACAGTATCAGATATGAAACAAGAGACAGTATAAGATATGAAACAAGAGAGAACAGTTTCAGATATGAAACAAGAGACAACAGAATCAGATATGAAACAAGAGACAGTATCAGATATGAAACAAGAGAGAACAGTATCAGATATGAAACAAGAGCGAACAGTATCAGATATGAAACAAGAGAGAACAGTATCAGATATGAAACAAGAGACAACAGAATCAGATATGAAACAAGAGAGAACAGTATCAGATATGAAACAAGAGACAGTATCAGATATGAAACAAGAGACAACAGAATCAGATATGAAACAAGAGACAACAGTATCAGATATGAAACAAGAGAGAACAGTATCAGATATGAAACAAGAGAGAACAGTATCAGATATGAAACAAGAGACAGTATAAGATATGAAACAAGAGAGAACAGTATCAGATATGAAACAAGAGACAACAGAATCAGATATGAAACAAGAGACAGTATCAGATATGAAACAAGAGAGAACAGTATCAGATATGAAACAAGAGAGAACAGTATCAGATATGAAACAAGAGACAACAGAATCAGATATGAAACAAGAGACAACAGAATCAGATATGAAACAAGAGAGAACAGTATCAGATATGAAACAAGAGACAGTATCAGATATGAAACAAGAGACAACAGAATCAGATATGAAAAAAGAGAGAACAGTATCAGATATGAAACAAGAGACAACAGTATCAGATATGAAACAAGAGAGAACAGTATCAGATATGAAACAAGAGACAACAGTATCAGATATGAAACAAGAGACAACAGTATCAGATATGAAACAAGAGACAACAGAATCAGATATGAAACAAGAGAGAACAGTATCAGATATGAAACAAGAGACAGTATCAGATATGAAACAAGAGACAACAGAATCAGATATGAAACAAGAGAGAACAGTATCAGATATGAAACAAGAGACGGTATCAGATATGAAACAAGAGACAACAGAATCAGATATGAAACAAGAGAGAACAGTATCAGATATGAAACAAGAGACAACAGTATCAGATATCAAACAAGAGACAGTATCAGATATGAAACAAGAGAGAACAGTATCAGATATGAAACAAGAGACGGTATCAGATATGAAACAAGAGAGAACAGTATCAGATATGAAACAAGAGACAGTATCAGATATGAAACAAGAGAGAACAGTATCAGATATGAAACAAGAGAGAACCTTATCAGATATGAAACAAGAGAGAACAGTATCAGATATGAAACATGAGACAACAGAATCAGATATGAAACAAGAGAGAACAGTATCAGATATGACACAAGAGACAACAGTATCAGATATCAAACAAGAGACAGTATCAGATATGAAACAAGAGAGAACAGTATCAGATATGAAACAAGAGAGAACAGTATCAGATATGAAACTAGAGAGAACAGTATCAGATATGAAACAAGAGACAGTATCAGATATGAAACAAGAGAGAACAGTATCAGATATGAAACAAGAGAGAACCTTATCAGATATGAAACAAGAGACAACAGAATCAGATATGAAACAAGAGAGTTCAGTATCAGATATGAAACAAGAGACAGTATCAGATATGAAACAAGAGACAACAGAATCAGATATGAAAAAAGAGAGAACAGTATCAGATATGAAACAAGAGACAGTATCAGATATGAAACAAGAGAGAACAGTATCAGATATGAAACAGGAGACAACAGAATCAGATATGAAACAAGAGACAACAGTATCAGATATGAAACAAGAGACAGTATCAGATATGAAACAAGAGACAACAGAATCAGATATGAAACAAGAGACAACACTATCAGATATGAAACAAGAGAGAACAGTATCAGATATGAAACACGAGAGAACAGTATCAGATATGAAACAAGAGACAGTATAAGATATGAAACAAGAGAGAACAGTATCAGATATGAAACAAGAGACAACAGAATCAGATATGAAACAAGAGACAGTATCAGATATGAAACAAGAGAGAACAGTATCAGGTATGAAACAAGAGACAACAGAATCAGATATGAAACAAGAGACAGTATCACATATGAAACAAAAGAGAACAGTATCAGATATGAAACAAGAGACGGTATCAGATATGAAACAAGAGACAACAGAATCAGATATGAAACAAGAGAGAACAGTATCAGATATGAAACAAGAGACAACAGTATCAGATATGAAACATGAGACAACAGAATCAGATATGAAACAAGAGAGAACAGTATCAGATATGAAACAAGAGACAGTATCAGATATGAAACAAGAGAGAACAGTATCAGATATGAAACAAGAGACAGTATCAGATATGAAACAAGAGAGAACAGTATCAGATATGAAACAAGAGACAGTATCAGATATGAAACAAGAGAGAACAGTATCAGATATGAAACAGGAGACAACAGAATCAGATATGAAACAAGAGACAACAGTATCAGATATGAAACAAGAGAGAACAGTATCAGATATGAAATACGAGAGAACAGTATCAGATATGAAACAAGAGACAGTATAAGATATGAAACAAGAGAGAACAGTATCAGATATGAAACAAGAGACAACAGAATCAGATATGAAACAAGAGACAGTATCAGATATGAAACAAGAGAGAACAGTATCAGGTATGAAACAAGAGACAACAGAATCAGATATGAAACAAGAGACAGTATCACATATGAAACAAAAGAGAACAGTATCAGATATGAAACAAGAGACGGTATCAGATATGAAACAAGAGACAACAGAATCAGATATGAAACAAGAGAGAACAGTATCAGATATGAAACAAGAGACAGTATCAGATATGAAACAAGAGAGAAAAGTATCAGATATGAAACAGGAGACAACAGAATCAGATATGAAACAAGAGACAACAGTATCAGATATGAAACAAGAGACAGTATCAGATATGAAACAAGAGACAACAGAATCAGATATGAAACAAGAGACAACACTATCAGATATGAAACAAGAGAGAACAGTATCAGATATGAAACACGAGAGAACAGTATCAGATATGAAACAAGAGACAGTATAAGATATGAAACAAGAGAGAACAGTATCAGATATGAAACAAGAGACAACAGAATCAGATATGAAACAAGAGACAGTATCAGATATGAAACAAGAGAGAACAGTATCAGGTATGAAACAAGAGACAACAGAATCAGATATGAAACAAGAGACAGTATCACATATGAAACAAAAGAGAACAGTATCAGATATGAAACAAGAGACGGTATCAGATATGAAACAAGAGACAACAGAATCAGATATGAAACAAGAGAGAACAGTATCAGATATGAAACAAGAGACAACAGTATCAGATATGAAACATGAGACAACAGAATCAGATATGAAACAAGAGAGAACAGTATCAGATATGAAACAAGAGACAGTATCAGATATGAAACAAGAGAGAACAGTATCAGATATGAAACAAGAGACAGTATCAGATATGAAACAAGAGAGAACAGTATCAGATATGAAACAAGAGACAGTATCAGATATGAAACAAGAGAGAACAGTATCAGATATGAAACAAGAGACAACAGAATCAGATATGAAACAAGAGACAGTATCAGATATGAAACAAGAGAGAACAGTATCAGATATGAAACAAGAGACAACAGTATCAGATATGAAACATGAGACAACAGAATCAGATATGAAACAAGAGAGAACAGTATCAGATATGAAACAAGAGACAGTATCAGATATGAAACAAGAGAGAACAGTATCAGATATGAAACAAGAGACAGTATCAGATATGAAACAAGAGAGAACAGTATCAGATATGAAACAAGAGACAGTATCAGATATGAAACAAGAGAGAACATTATCAGATATGAAACAAGAGACAACAGAATCAGATATGAAACAAGAGACAGTATCAGATATGAAACAAGAGAGAACAGTATCAGATATGAAACAAGAGACAACAGAATCAGATATGAAACAAGAGAGAACAGTATCAGATATGAAACAAGAGACAACAGTATCAGATATGAAACAAGAGAGAACAGTATCAGATATGAAACAAGAGACAACAGTATCAGATATGAAACATGAGACAACAGAATCAGATATGAAACAAGAGAGAACAGTATCAGATATGAAACAAGAGACAGTATCAGATATGAAACAAGAGAGAACAGTATCAGATATGAAACAAGAGACAGTATCAGATATGAAACAAGAGAGAACAGTATCAGATATGAAACAAGAGACAGTATCAGATATGAAACAAGAGAGAACAGTATCAGATATGAAACAAGAGACAACAGAATCAGATATGAAACAAGAGACAGTATCAGATATGAAACAAGAGAGAACAGTATCAGATATGAAACAAGAGACAACAGAATCAGATATGAAACAAGAGAGAACAGTATCAGATATGAAACAAGAGACAACAGTATCAGATATGAAACATGAGACAACAGAATCAGATATGAAACAAGAGAGAACAGTATCAGATATGACACAAGAGACAACAGTATCAGATATCAAACAAGAGACAGTATCAGATATGAAACAAGAGAGAACAGTATCAGATATGAAACAAGAGACGGTATCAGATATGAAACAAGAGACAACAGAATCAGATATGAAACAAGAGAGAACAGTATCAGATATGAAACAAGAGAGAACAGTATCAGATATGACACAAGAGACAACAGTATCAGATATCAAAAAAGAGACAGTATCAGATATGAAACAAGAGAGAACAGTATCAGATATGAAACAAGAGAGAACAGCATCAGATATGAAACTAGAGAGAAAAGTATCAGATATGAAACAAGAGACAGTATCAGATATGAAACAAGAGAGAACAGTATCAGATATGAAACAAGAGACAGTATCAGATATGAAACAAGAGAGAACAGTATCAGATATGAAACAAGAGACAGTATCAGATATGAAACAAGAGAGAACAGTATCAGATATGAAACAAGAGCGAACAGTATCAGATATGAAACAAGAGAGAACAGTATCAGATATGAAACAAGAGACAACAGAATCAGATATGACACAAGAGAGAACAGTATCAGATATGAAACAAGAGACAGTATCAGATATGAAACAAGAGACAACAGAATCAGATATGAAACAAGAGACAACAGTATCAGATATGAAACAAGAGAGAACAGTATCAGATATGAAACAAGAGAGAACAGTATCAGATATGAAACAAGAGACAGTATAAGATATGAAACAAGAGAGAACAGTTTCAGATATGAAACAAGAGACAACAGAATCAGATATGAAACAAGAGACAGTATCAGATATGAAACAAGAGAGAACAGTATCAGATATGAAACAAGAGCGAACAGTATCAGATATGAAACAAGAGAGAACAGTATCAGATATGAAACAAGAGACAACAGAATCAGATATGAAACAAGAGAGAACAGTATCAGATATGAAACAAGAGACAGTATCAGATATGAAACAAGAGACAACAGAATCAGATATGAAACAAGAGACAACAGTATCAGATATGAAACAAGAGAGAACAGTATCAGATATGAAACAAGAGAGAACAGTATCAGATATGAAACAAGAGACAGTATAAGATATGAAACAAGAGAGAACAGTATCAGATATGAAACAAGAGACAACAGAATCAGATATGAAACAAGAGACAGTATCAGATATGAAACAAGAGAGAACAGTATCAGATATGAAACAAGAGAGAACAGTATCAGATATGAAACAAGAGAGAACAGTATCAGATATGAAACAAGAGACAACAGAATCAGATATGAAACAAGAGAGAACAGTATCAGATATGAAACAAGAGACAGTATCAGATATGAAACAAGAGACAACAGAATCAGATATGAAAAAAGAGAGAACAGTATCAGATATGAAACAAGAGACAACAGTATCAGATATGAAATAAGAGAGAACAGTATCAGATATGAAACACGAGAGAACAGTATCAGATATGAAACAAGAGACAGTATAAGATATGAAACAAGAGAGAACAGTATCAGATATGAAACAAGAGACAACAGAATCAGATATGAAACAAGAGACAGTATCAGATATGAAACAAGAGAGAACAGTATCAGATATGAAACAAGAGACAACAGAATCAGATATGAAACAAGAGACAGTATCAGATATGAAACAAGAGAGAACAGTATCAGATATGAAACAAGAGACGGTATCAGATATGAAACAAGAGACAACAGAATCAGATATGAAACAAGAGAGAACAGTATCAGATATGAAACAAGAGACAACAGTATCAGATATGAAACATGAGACAACAGAATCAGATATGAAACAAGAGAGAACAGTATCAGATATGACACAAGAGACAACAGTATCAGATATCAAACAAGAGACAGTATCAGATATGAAACAAGAGAGAACAGTATCAGATATGAAACAAGAGAGAACAGTATCAGATATGAAACTAGAGAGAACAGTATCAGATATTAAACAAGAGACAGTATCAGATATGAAACAAGAGAGAACAGTATCAGATATGAAACAAGAGACAGTATCAGATATGAAACATGAGACAACAGAATCAGATATGAAACAAGAGAGAACAGTATCAGATATGACACAAGAGACAACAGTATCAGATATCAAACAAGAGACAGTATCAGATATGAAACAAGAGAGAACAGTATCAGATATGAAACTAGAGAGAACAGTATCAGATATGAAACAAGAGACAACAGAATCAGATATGAAACAAGAGAGTTCAGTATCAGATATGAAACAAGAGACAGTATCAGATATGAAACAAGAGAGAACAGTATCAGATATGAAACAAGAGACAGTATCAGATATGAAACAAGAGAGTTCAGTATCAGATATGAAACAAGAGACAGTATCAGATATGAAACAAGAGACAACAGAATCAGATATGAAAAAAGAGAGAACAGTATCAGATATGAAACAAGAGACAGTATCAGATATGAAACAAGAGAGAACAGTATCAGATATGAAACAAGAGACAACAGAATCAGATATGAAACAAGAGACAACAGTATAAGATATGAAACAAGAGAGAACAGTATCAGATATGAAACAAGAGACAACAGAATCAGATATGAAACAAGAGACAGTATCAGATATGAAACAAGAGAGAACTGTATCAGGTATGAAACAAGAGACAACAGAATCAGATATGAAACAAGAGACAGTATCAGATATGAAACAAAAGAGAACAGTATCAGATATGAAACAAGAGACGGTATCAGATATGAAACAAGAGACAACAGAATCAGATATGAAACAAGAGAGAACAGTATCAGATATGAAACAAGAGACAACAGTATCAGATATGAAACATGAGACAACAGAATCAGATATGAAACAAGAGAGAACAGTATCAGATATGAAACAAGAGACAGTATCAGATATGAAACAAGAGAGAACAGTATCAGATATGAAACAAGAGACAGTATCAGATATGAAACAAGAGAGAACAGTATCAGATATGAAACAAGAGCGAACAGTATCAGATATGAAACAAGAGAGAACAGTATCAGATATGAAACAAGAGACAACAGAATCAGATATGAAACAAGAGAGAACAGTACCAGATATGAAACAAGAGACATTATCAGATATGAAACAAGAGAGAACAGTATCAGATATGAAACAAGAGACAGTATCAGATATGAAACAAGAGAGAACAGTATCAGATATGAAACAAGAGACAGTATCAGATATGAAACAAGAGACAACAGTATCATATATGAAACATGAGACAACAGAATCAGATATGAAACAAGAGACAACAGTATCAGATATGAAACAAGAGAGAACAGTATCAGATATGAAACAAGAGAGAACAGTATCAGATATGGAACAAGAGACAACAGAATCAGATATGAAACAAGAGACAGTATCAGATATGAAACAAGAGAGAACAGTATCAGATATGAAACAAGAGACAGTATCAGATATGAAACAAGAGACTGTATCAGATATGAAACAAGAGAGAACAGTAACAGATATGAAACAAGAGACAACAGAATCAGATATGAAACAAGAGACAACAGTATCAGATATGAAACAAGAGACAGTATAAGATATGAAACAAGAGAGAACAGTATCAGATATGAAACAAGAGACAACAGAATCAGATATGAAACAAGAGACAGCATCAGATATGAAACTAGAGAGAAAAGTATCAGATATGAAACAAGAGACAGTATCAGATATGAAACAAGAGAGAACAGTATCAGATATGAAACAAGAGAGAACAGTATCAGATATGAAACAAGAGACAGTATCAGATATGAAATAAGAGACAAGAGAATCAGATATGAAAAAAGAGAGAACAGTATCAGATATGAAACAAGAGTGAACAGTATCAGATATGAAACAAGAGAGAACAGTATCAGATATGAAACAAGAGACAACAGAATCAGATATGAAACAAGAGACAACAGTATCAGATATGAAACAAGAGACAGTATCAGATATGAAACAAGAGACAACTGAATCAGATATGAAACAACAGACAACAGTATCAGATATGAAACAAGAGAGAACAGTATCAGATATGAAACAAGAGAGAACAGTATCAGATATGAAACAAGAGACAGTATAAGATATGAAACAAGAGAGAACAGTATCAGATATGAAACAAGAGACAACAGAATCAGATATGAAACAAGAGACAGTATCAGATATGAAACAAGAGAGAACAGTATCAGATATGAAACAAGAGAGAACAGTATCAGATATGAAACAAGAGACAACAGTATCAGATATGAAACAAGAGACAACAGTATCAGATATCAAACAAGAGACAGTATCAGATATGAAACAAGAGAGAACTGTCTCAGATATGAAACACGAGACAACAGAATCAGATATAAAACAAGAGACAACAGTATCAGATATGAAACAAGAGACAGTATCAGATATGAAACTAGAGACAACAGAATCAGATATGAAAGAAGAGACAACAGTATCAGATATGAAACAAGAGAGAACAGTATCAGATATGAAACACGAGAGAACAATATCAGATATGAAACAAGAGACAGTATAAGATATGAAACAAGAGAGAACAGTATCATATATGAAACAAAAGACAACAGAATCAGATATGAAACAAGAGACAGTATCAGATATGAAACAAGAGAGAACAGTATCAGATATGAAACAAGAGACAACAGAATCAGATATGAAACAAGAGACAGTATCAGATATGAAACAAGAGAGAACAGTATCAGATATGAAACAAGAGACGGTATCAGATATGAAACAAGAGACAACAGAATCAGATATGAAACAAGAGAGAACAGTATCAGATATGAAACATGAGACAACAGTATCAGATATGAAACATGAGACAACAGAATCAGATATGAAACAAGAGAGAACAGTATCAGATATGACACAAGAGACAACAGTATCAGATATCAAACAAGAGACAGTATCAGATATGAAACAAGAGAGAACAGTATCAGATATGAAACAAGAGACGGTATCAGATATGAAACAAGAGAGAACAGTATCAGATATGAAACAAGAGACAGTATCAGATATGAAACAAGAGAGAACAGTATCAGATATGAAACAAGAGAGAACAGTATCAGATATAAAACTAGAGAGAACAGTATCAGATATGAAACAAGAGACAACAGTATCAAATATGAAACATGAGACAACAGAATCAGATATGAAGCAAGAGAGAACAGTATCAGATATGACACAAGAGACAACAGTATCAGATATCAAACAAGAGACAGTATCAGATATGAAACAAGAGAGAACAGTATCAGATATGAAACAAGAGAGAACAGTATCAGATATGAAACAAGAGAGAACAGTATCAGATATGAAACTAGAGAGAACAGTATCAGATATGAAACAAGAGACAGTATCAGATATGAAACAAGAGAGAACAGTATCAGATATGAAACAAGAGACAACAGAATCAGATATGAAAAAAGAGAGAACAGTATCAGATATGAAACAAGAGAGAACAGTATCAGATATGAAACAAGAGAGAACAGTATCAGATATGAAACAAGAGAGTTCAGTATCAGATATGAAACTAGAGACAGTATCAGATATGAAAAAAGAGAGAACAGTATCAGATATGAAAAAAGAGAGAACAGTATCAGATATGAAACTAGAGACAACAGAATCAGATATGAAACAAGAGACAACAGTATCAGATATGAAACAAGAGACAGTATCAGATATGAAACAAGAGAGAACAGTATCAGATATGAAACAAGAGACAACAGAATCAGATATGAAACAAGAGACAACAGTATCAGATATGAAACAAGAGACAGTATCAGATATGAAACAAGAGAGAACAGTATCAGATATGAAACAAGAGACAACAGAATCAGATATGAAACAAGAGACAGTATCAGATATGAAACAAGAGAGAACAGTATCAGGTATGAAACAAGAGACAACAGAATCAGATATGAAACAAGAGACAGTATCAGATATGAAACAAAAGAGAACAGTATCAGATATGAAACAAGAGACGGTATCAGATATGAAACAAGAGAGAACAGTATCAGATATGAAACAAGAGACAGTATCAGATATGAAACAAGAGAGAACAGTATCAGATATGAAACAAGAGACAGTATCAGATATGAAACAAGTGAGAACAGTATCAGATATGAAACAAGAGCGAACAGTATCAGATATGAAACAAGAGAGAACAGTATCAGATATGAAACAAGAGACAACAGAATCAGATATGAAACAAGAGAGAACAGTACCAGATATGAAACAAGAGACATTATCAGATATGAAACAAGAGAGAACAGTATCAGATATGAAACAAGAGACAGTATCAGATATGAAACAAGAGAGAACAGTATCAGATATGAAACAAGAGACAGTATCAGATATGAAACAAGAGACAACAGTATCATATATGAAACATGAGACAACAGAATCAGATATGAAACAAGAGACAACAGTATCAGATATGAAACAAAAGAGAACAGTATCAGATATGAAACAAGAGAGAACAGTATCAGATATGGAACAAGAGACAACAGAATCAGATATGAAACAAGAGACAGTATCAGATATGAAACAAGAGAGAACAGTATCAGATATGAAACAAGAGACAGTATCAGATATGAAACAAGAGACTGTATCAGATATGAAACAAGAGAGAACAGTAACAGATATGAAACAAGAGACAACAGAATCAGATATGAAACAAGAGACAACAGTATCAGATATGAAACAAGAGACAGTATAAGATATGAAACAAGAGAGAACAGTATCAGATATGAAACAAGAGACAACAGAATCAGATATGAAACAAGAGACAGCATCAGATATGAAACTAGAGAGAAAAGTATCAGATATGAAACAAGAGACAGTATCAGATATGAAACAAGAGAGAACAGTATCAGATATGAAACAAGAGAGAACAGTATCAGATATGAAACAAGAGACAGTATCAGATATGAAATAAGAGACAAGAGAATCAGATATGAAAAAAGAGAGAACAGTATCAGATATGAAACAAGAGTGAACAGTATCAGATATGAAACAAGAGAGAACAGTATCAGATATGAAACAAGAGACAACAGAATCAGATATGAAACAAGAGACAACAGTATCAGATATGAAACAAGAGACAGTATCAGATATGAAACAAGAGACAACTGAATCAGATATGAAACAACAGACAACAGTATCAGATATGAAACAAGAGAGAACAGTATCAGATATGAAACAAGAGAGAACAGTATCAGATATGAAACAAGAGACAGTATAAGATATGAAACAAGAGAGAACAGTATCAGATATGAAACAAGAGACAACAGAATCAGATATGAAACAAGAGACAGTATCAGATATGAAACAAGAGAGAACAGTATCAGATATGAAACAAGAGAGAACAGTATCAGATATGAAACAAGAGACAACAGTATCAGATATGAAACAAGAGACAACAGTATCAGATATCAAACAAGAGACAGTATCAGATATGAAACAAGAGAGAACTGTCTCAGATATGAAACACGAGACAACAGAATCAGATATAAAACAAGAGACAACAGTATCAGATATGAAACAAGAGACAGTATCAGATATGAAACTAGAGACAACAGAATCAGATATGAAAGAAGAGACAACAGTATCAGATATGAAACAAGAGAGAACAGTATCAGATATGAAACACGAGAGAACAATATCAGATATGAAACAAGAGACAGTATAAGATATGAAACAAGAGAGAACAGTATCAGATATGAAACAAAAGACAACAGAATCAGATATGAAACAAGAGACAGTATCAGATATGAAACAAGAGAGAACAGTATCAGATATGAAACAAGAGACAACAGAATCAGATATGAAACAAGAGACAGTATCAGATATGAAACAAGAGAGAACAGTATCAGATATGAAACAAGAGACGGTATCAGATATGAAACAAGAGACAACAGAATCAGATATGAAACAAGAGAGAACAGTATCAGATATGAAACATGAGACAACAGTATCAGATATGAAACATGAGACAACAGAATCAGATATGAAACAAGAGAGAACAGTATCAGATATGACACAAGAGACAACAGTATCAGATATCAAACAAGAGACAGTATCAGATATGAAACAAGAGAGAACAGTATCAGATATGAAACAAGAGACGGTATCAGATATGAAACAAGAGAGAACAGTATCAGATATGAAACAAGAGACAGTATCAGATATGAAACAAGAGAGAACAGTATCAGATATGAAACAAGAGAGAACAGTATCAGATATAAAACTAGAGAGAACAGTATCAGATATGAAACAAGAGACAACAGTATCAGATATGAAACATGAGACAACAGAATCAGATATGAAGCAAGAGAGAACAGTATCAGATATGACACAAGAGACAACAGTATCAGATATCAAACAAGAGACAGTATCAGATATGAAACAAGAGAGAACAGTATCAGATATGAAACAAGAGAGAACAGTATCAGATATGAAACAAGAGAGAACAGTATCAGATATGAAACTAGAGAGAACAGTATCAGATATGAAACAAGAGACAGTATCAGATATGAAACAAGAGAGAACAGTATCAGATATGAAACAAGAGACAACAGAATCAGATATGAAAAAAGAGAGAACAGTATCAGATATGAAACAAGAGAGAACAGTATCAGATATGAAACAAGAGAGAACAGTATCAGATATGAAACAAGAGAGTTCAGTATCAGATATGAAACTAGAGACAGTATCAGATATGAAAAAAGAGAGAACAGTATCAGATATGAAAAAAGAGAGAACAGTATCAGATATGAAACTAGAGACAACAGAATCAGATATGAAACAAGAGACAACAGTATCAGATATGAAACAAGAGACAGTATCAGATATGAAACAAGAGAGAACAGTATCAGATATGAAACAAGAGACAACAGAATCAGATATGAAACAAGAGACAACAGTATCAGATATGAAACAAGAGACAGTATCAGATATGAAACAAGAGACAACAGAATCAGATATGAAACAAGAGACAACACTATCAGATATGAAACAAGAGAGAACAGTATCAGATATGAAACACGAGAGAACAGTATCAGATATGAAACAAGAGACAGTATAAGATATGAAACAAGAGAGAACAGTATCAGATATGAAACAAGAGACAACAGAATCAGATATGAAACAAGAGACAGTATCAGATATGAAACAAGAGAGAACAGTATCAGGTATGAAACAAGAGACAACAGAATCAGATATGAAACAAGAGACAGTATCAGATATGAAACAAAAGAGAACAGTATCAGATATGAAACAAGAGACGGTATCAGATATGAAACAAGAGAGAACAGTATCAGATATGAAACAAGAGACAGTATCAGATATGAAACAAGAGAGAACAGTATCAGATATGAAACAAGAGACAGTATCAGATATGAAACAAGAGAGAACAGTATCAGATATGAAACAAGAGCGAACAGTATCAGATATGAAACAAGAGAGAACAGTATCAGATATGAAACAAGAGACAACAGAATCAGATATGAAACAAGAGAGAACAGTACCAGATATGAAACAAGAGACATTATCAGATATGAAACAAGAGAGAACAGTATCAGATATGAAACAAGAGACAGTATCAGATATGAAACAAGAGAGAACAGTATCAGATATGAAACAAGAGACAGTATCAGATATGAAACAAGAGACAACAGTATCATATATGAAACATGAGACAACAGAATCAGATATGAAACAAGAGACAGTATCAGATATGAAACAAGAGAGAACAGTATCAGATATGAAACAAGAGACAGTATCAGATATGAAACAAGAGACAGTATCAGATATGAAACAAGAGAGAACAGTAACAGATATGAAACAAGAGACAACAGAATCAGATATGAAACAAGAGACAACAGTATCAGATATGAAACAAGAGACAGTATAAGATATGAAACAAGAGAGAACAGTATCAGATATGAAACAAGAGACAACAGAATCAGATATGAAACAAGAGACAGCATCAGATATGAAACTAGAGAGAAAAGTATCAGATATGAAACAAGAGACAGTATCAGATATGAAACAAGAGAGAACAGTATCAGATATGAAACAAGAGAGAACAGTATCAGATATGAAACAAGAGACAGTATCAGATATGAAATAAGAGACAAGAGAATCAGATATGAAAAAAGAGAGAACAGTATCAGATATGAAACAAGAGAGAACAGTATCAGATATGAAACAAGAGACAACAGAATCAGATATGAAACAAGAGACAACAGTATCAGATATGAAACAAGAGACAGTATCAGATATGAAACAAGAGACAACTGAATCAGATATGAAACAACAGACAACTGTATCAGATATGAAACAAGAGACAACTGAATCAGATATGAAACAAGAGAGAACAGTATCAGATATGAAACAAGAGAGAACAGTATCAGATATGAAACAAGAGACAGTATAAGATATGAAACAAAAGAGAACAGTATCAGATATGAAACAAGAGACAACAGAATCAGATATGAAACAAGAGACAGTATCAGATATGAAACAAGAGAGAACAGTATCAGATATGAAACAAGAGAGAACAGTATCAGATATGAAACAAGAGACAACAGTATCAGATATGAAACAAGAGACAACAGTATCAGATATCAAACAAGAGATAGTATCAGATATGAAACAAGAGACAACAGAATCAGATATGAAAGAAGAGACAACAGAATCAGATATGAAACAAGAGACAGTATCAGATATGAAACAAGAGACAGTATCAGATATGAAACAAGAGAGAACTGTATCAGATATGAAACACGAGACAACAGAATCAGATATGAAACAAGAGACAACAGTATCAGATATGAAACAAGAGACAGTATCAGATATGAAACTAGAGACAACAGAATCAGATATGAAAGAAGAGACAACAGTATCAGATATGAAACAAGAGAGAACAGTATCAGATATGAAACACGAGAGAACAATATCAGATATGAAACAAGAGACAGTATAAGATATGAAACAAGAGAGAACAGTATCAGATATGAAACAAAAGACAACAGAATCAGATATGAAACAAGAGACAGTATCAGATATGAAACAAGAGAGAACAGTATCAGATATGAAACAAGAGACAACAGAATCAGATATGAAACAAGAGACAGTATCAGATATGAAACAAGAGAGAACAGTATCAGATATGAAACAAGAGACGGTATCAGATATGAAACAAGAGACAACAGAATCAGATATGAAACAAGAGAGAACAGTATCAGATATGAAACAAGAGACAACAGTATCAGATATGAAACATGAGACAACAGAATCAGATATGAAACAAGAGAGAACAGTATCAGATATGACACAAGAGACAACAGTATCAGATATCAAACAAGAGACAGTATCAGATATGAAACAAGAGAGAACAGTATCAGATATGAAACAAGAGACGGTATCAGATATGAAACAAGAGACAACAGAATCAGATATGAAACAAGAGAGAACAGTATCAGATATGAAACAAGAGAGAACAGTATCAGATATGACACAAGAGACAACAGTATCAGATATCAAAAAAGAGACAGTATCAGATATGAAACAAGAGAGAACAGTATCAGATATGAAACAAGAGAGAACAGTATCAGATATGAAACAAGAGACAGTATCAGATATGAAACAAGAGAGAACAGTATCAGATATGAAACAAGAGACAGTATCAGATATGAAACAAGAGAGAACAGTATCAGATATGAAACAAGAGACAGTATCAGATATGAAACAAGAGAGAACAGTATCAGATATGAAACAAGAGCGAACAGTATCAGATATGAAACAAGAGAGAACAGTATCAGATATGAAACAAGAGACAACAGAATCAGATATGACACAAGAGAGAACAGTATCAGATATGAAACAAGAGACAGTATCAGATATGAAACAAGAGACAACAGAATCAGATATGAAACAAGAGACAACAGTATCAGATATGAAACAAGAGAGAACAGTATCAGATATGAAACAAGAGAGAACAGTATCAGATATGAAACAAGAGACAGTATAAGATATGAAACAAGAGAGAACAGTTTCAGATATGAAACAAGAGACAACAGAATCAGATATGAAACAAGAGACAGTATCAGATATGAAACAAGAGAGAACAGTATCAGATATGAAACAAGAGCGAACAGTATCAGATATGAAACAAGAGAGAACAGTATCAGATATGAAACAAGAGACAACAGAATCAGATATGAAACAAGAGAGAACAGTATCAGATATGAAACAAGAGACAGTATCAGATATGAAACAAGAGACAACAGAATCAGATATGAAACAAGAGACAACAGTATCAGATATGAAACAAGAGAGAACAGTATCAGATATGAAACAAGAGAGAACAGTATCAGATATGAAACAAGAGACAGTATAAGATATGAAACAAGAGAGAACAGTATCAGATATGAAACAAGAGACAACAGAATCAGATATGAAACAAGAGACAGTATCAGATATGAAACAAGAGAGAACAGTATCAGATATGAAACAAGAGAGAACAGTATCAGATATGAAACAAGAGAGAACAGTATCAGATATGAAACAAGAGACAACAGAATCAGATATGAAACAAGAGAGAACAGTATCAGATATGAAACAAGAGACAGTATCAGATATGAAACAAGAGACAACAGAATCAGATATGAAAAAAGAGAGAACAGTATCAGATATGAAACAAGAGACAACAGTATCAGATATGAAATAAGAGAGAACAGTATCAGATATGAAACACGAGAGAACAGTATCAGATATGAAACAAGAGACAGTATAAGATATGAAACAAGAGAGAACAGTATCAGATATGAAACAAGAGACAACAGAATCAGATATGAAACAAGAGACAGTATCAGATATGAAACAAGAGACAGTATCAGATATGAAACAAGAGAGAACAGTATCAGATATGAAACAAGAGACGGTATCAGATATGAAACAAGAGACAACAGAATCAGATATGAAACAAGAGAGAACAGTATCAGATATGAAACAAGAGACAACAGTATCAGATATGAAACATGAGACAACAGAATCAGATATGAAACAAGAGAGAACAGTATCAGATATGACACAAGAGACAACAGTATCAGATATGAAACAAGAGACAGTATCAGATATGAAACAAGAGAGAACAGTATCAGATATGAAACAAGAGAGAACAGTATCAGATATGAAACTAGAGAGAACAGTATCAGATATGAAACAAGAGACAGTATCAGATATGAAACAAGAGAGAACAGTATCAGATATGAAACAAGAGAGAACAGTATCAGATATGAAACAAGAGACAGTATCAGATATGAAACAAGAGACAACAGAATCAGATATGAAAAAAGAGAGAACAGTATCAGATATGAAACAAGAGACAGTATCAGATATGAAACAAGAGAGAACAGTATCAGATATGAAACAAGAGACAACAGAATCAGATATGAAACAAGAGACAACAGTATCAGATATGAAACATGAGACAACAGAATCAGATATGAAACAAGAGAGAACAGTATCAGATATGACACAAGAGACAACAGTATCAGATATCAAACAAGAGACAGTATCAGATATGAAACAAGAGAGAACAGTATCAGATATGAAACAAGAGAGAACAGTATCAGATATGAAACTAGAGAGAACAGTATCAGATATGAAACAAGAGACAGTATCAGATATGAAACAAGAGACAACAGAATCAGATATGAAAAAAGAGAGAACAGTATCAGATATGAAACAAGAGACAGTATCAGATATGAAACAAGAGAGAACAGTATCAGATATGAAACAAGAGACAACAGAATCAGATATGAAACAAGAGACAACAGTATCAGATATGAAACAAGAGACAGTATCAGATATGAAACAAGAGACAACAGAATCAGATATGAAACAACAGACAACACTATCAGATATGAAACAAGAGAGAACAGTATCAGATATGAAACACGAGAGAACAGTATCAGATATGAAACAAGAGACAGTATAAGATATGAAACAAGAGAGAACAGTATCAGATATGAAACAAGAGACAACAGAATCAGATATGAAACAAGAGACAGTATCAGATATGAAACAAGAGAGAACAGTATCAGGTATGAAACAAGAGACAACAGAATCAGATATGAAACAAGAGACAGTATCACATATGAAACAAAAGAGAACAGTATCAGATATGAAACAAGAGACGGTATCAGATATGAAACAAGAGACAACAGAATCAGATATGAAACAAGAGAGAACAGTATCAGATATGAAACAAGAGACAACAGTATCAGATATGAAACATGAGACAACAGAATCAGATATGAAACAAGAGAGAACAGTATCAGATATGAAACAAGAGACAGTATCAGATATGAAACAAGAGAGAACAGTATCAGATATGAAACAAGAGACAGTATCAGATATGAAACAAGAGAGAACAGTATCAGATATGAAACAAGAGACAGTATCAGATATGAAACAAGAGAGAACAGTATCAGATATGAAACAAGAGACAACAGAATCAGATATGAAACAAGAGACAGTATCAGATATGAAACAAGAGAGAACAGTATCAGATATGAAACAAGAGACAAAAGAATCAGATATGAAACAAGAGAGAACAGTATCAGATATGAAACAAGAGACAACAGTATCAGATATGAAACTAGAGAGAACAGTATCAGATATCAAAAAAGAGACAGTATCAGATATGAAACAAGAGAGAACAGTATCAGATATGAAACAAGAGAGAACAGCATCAGATATGAAACTAGAGAGAAAAGTATCAGATATGAAACAAGAGACAGTATCAGATATGAAACAAGAGAGAACAGTATCAGATATGAAACAAGAGACAGTATCAGATATGAAACAAGAGAGAACAGTATCAGATATGAAACAAGAGACAGTATCAGATATGAAACAAGAGAGAACAGTATCAGATATGAAACAAGAGCGAACAGTATCAGATATGAAACAAGAGAGAACAGTATCAGATATGAAACAAGAGACAACAGAATCAGATATGAAACAAGAGAGAACAGTATCAGATATGAAACAAGAGACAACAGTATCAGATATGAAATAAGAGAGAACAGTATCAGATATGAAACACGAGACAGTATCAGATATGAAACAAGAGAGAACAGTATCAGATATGAAACAAGAGACAACAGTATCAGATATCAAAAAAGAGACAGTATCAGATATGAAATAAGAGAGAACAGTATCAGATATGACACAAGAGACAACAGTATCAGATATCAAAAAAGAGACAGTATCAGATATGAAACAAGAGAGAACAGTATCAGATATGAAACAAGAGAGAACAGCATCAGATATGAAACTAGAGAGAAAAGTATCAGATATGAAACAAGAGACAGTATCAGATATGAAACAAGAGAGAACAGTATCAGATATGAAACAAGAGACAGTATCAGATATGAAACAAGAGAGAACAGTATCAGATATGAAACAAGAGACAGTATCAGATATGAAACAAGAGAGAACAGTATCAGATATGAAACAAGAGCGAACAGTATCAGATATGAAACAAGAGAGAACAGTATCAGATATGAAACAAGAGACAACAGAATCAGATATGAAACAAGAGAGAACAGTATCAGATATGAAACAAGAGACAACAGTATCAGATATGAAATAAGAGAGAACAGTATCAGATATGAAACACGAGAGAACAGTATCAGATATGAAACAAGAGACAGTATAAGATATGAAACAAGAGAGAACAGTATCAGATATGAAACAAGAGACAACAGAATCAGATATGAAACAAGAGACAGTATCAGATATGAAACAAGAGAGAACAGTATCAGATATGAAACAAGAGACAACAGAATCAGATATGAAACAAGAGACAGTATCAGATATGAAACAAGAGAGAACAGTATCAGATATGAAACAAGAGACGGTATCAGATATGAAACAAGAGACAACAGAATCAGATATGAAACAAGAGAGAACAGTATCAGATATGAAACAAGAGACAACAGTATCAGATATGAAACATGAGACAACAGAATCAGATATGAAACAAGAGAGAACAGTATCAGATATGACACAAGAGACAACAGTATCAGATATCAAACAAGAGACAGTATCAGATATGAAACAAGAGAGAACAGTATCAGATATGAAACAAGAGAGAACAGTATCAGATATGAAACTAGAGAGAACAGTATCAGATATGAAACAAGAGACAGTATCAGATATGAAACAAGAGAGAACAGTATCAGATATGAAACAAGAGAGAACAGTATCAGATATGAAACAAGAGAGAACAGTATCAGATATGAAACAAGAGACAGTATCAGATATGAAACAAGAGACAACAGAATCAGATATGAAAAAAGAGAGAACAGTATCAGATATGAAACAAGAGACAGTATCAGATATGAAACAAGAGAGAACAGTATCAGATATGAAACAAGAGAGAACAGTATCAGATATGAAACAAGAGAGAACAGTATCAGATATGAAACAAGAGAGAACAGAATCAGATATGAAACAAGAGACAGTATCAGATATGAAACAAGAGAGAACAGTATCAGATATGAAACAAGAGAGAACAGTATCAGATATGAAACAAGAGAGAACAGTATCAGATATGAAACAAGAGACAGTATCAGATATGAAACAAGAGAGAACAGAATCAGATATGAAACAAGAGAGTTCAGTATCAGATATGAAACAAGAGACAGTATCAGATATGAAACAAGAGACAACAGAATCAGATATGAAAAAAGAGAGAACAGTATCAGATATGAAACAAGAGACAGTATCAGATATGAAACAAGAGAGAACAGTATCAGATATGAAACAAGAGACAACAGAATCAGATATGAAACAAGAGACAACAGTATCAGATATGAAACAAGAGACAGTATCAGATATGAAACAAGAGACAACAGAATCAGATATGAAACAAGAGACAACACTATCAGATATGAAACAAGAGAGAACAGTATCAGATATGAAACACGAGAGAACAGTATCAGATATGAAACAAGAGACAGTATAAGATATGAAACAAGAGAGAACAGTATCAGATATGAAACAAGAGACAACAGAATCAGATATGAAACAAGAGACAGTATAAGATATGAAACAAGAGAGAACAGTATCAGATATGAAACAAGAGACAACAGAATCAGATATGAAACAAGAGACAGTATCAGATATGAAACAAGAGAGAACAGTATCAGGTATGAAACAAGAGACAACAGAATCAGATATGAAACAAGAGACAGTATCAGATATGAAACAAAAGAGAACAGTATCAGATATGAAACAAGAGACGGTATCAGATATGAAACAAGAGACAACAGAATCAGATATGAAACAAGAGAGAACAGTATCAGATATGAAACAAGAGACAACAGTATCAGATATGAAACATGAGACAACAGAATCAGATATGAAACAAGAGAGAACAGTATCAGATATGAAACAAGAGACAGTATCAGATATGAAACAAGAGAGAACAGTATCAGATATGAAACAAGAGACAGTATCAGATATGAAACAAGAGCGAACAGTATCAGATATGAAACAAGAGAGAACAGTATCAGATATGAAACAAGAGACAACAGAATCAGATATGAAACAAGAGAGAACAGTATCAGATATGAAACAAGAGACAGTATCAGATATGAAACAAGAGACAACAGAATCAGATATGAAAAAAGAGAGAACAGTATCAGATATGAAACAAGAGACAGAATCAGATATGAAACAAGAGACAGTATCAGATATGAAACAAGAGACAGAATCAGATATGAAACAAGAGACAGTATCAGATATGAAACAAGAGACAGTATCAGATATGAAACAAGAGACAGTATCAGATATGAAACAAGAGACAGAATCAGATATGAAACAAGAGACAGTATCAGATATGAAACAAAGGACAGTATCAGATATGAAACAAGAGACAACAGAATCAGATATGAAACAAGAGAGAACAGTATCAGATATGAAACAAGAGACAGAATCAGATATGAAACAAGAGACAACAGAATCAGATATGAAACAAGAGAGAACAGTATCAGATATGAAACAAGAGGCAGTATCAGATATGAAACAAGAGAGAACAGTATCAGATATGAAACAAGAGACAGTATCAGATATGAAACAAGAGCGAACAGTATCAGATATGAAACAAGAGAGAACAGTATCAGATATGACACAAGAGACAACAGTATCAGATATCAAACAAGAGACAGTATCAGATATGAAACAAGAGAGAACAGTATCAGATATGAAACAAGAGACAGTATCAGATATGAAACAAGAGACAACAGAATCAGATATGAAACAAGAGAGAACAGTATCAGATATGAAACAAGAGACAGAATCAGATATGAAACAAGAGACAACAGAATCAGATATGAAACAAGAGAGAACAGTATCAGATATGAAACAAGAGACAGTATCAGATATGAAACAAGAGAGAACAGTATCAGATATGAAACAAGAGACAGTATCAGATATGAAACAAGAGCGAACAGTATCAGATATGAAACAAGAGAGAACAGTATCAGATATGACACAAGAGACAACAGTATCAGATATCAAACAAGAGACAGTATCAGATATGAAACAAGAGAGAACAGTATCAGATATGAAACAAGAGACAGTATCAGATATGAAACAAGAGCGAACAGTATCAGATATGAAACAAGAGAGAACAGTATCAGATATGAAACAAGAGACAACAGAATCAGATATTAAACAAGAGAGAACAGTATCAGATATGAAACAAGAGACAGTATCAGATATGAAACAAGAGACAACAGAATCAGATATGAAAAAAGAGAGAACAGTATCAGATATGAAACAAGAGACAGAATCAGATATGAAACAAGAGACAGTATCAGATATGAAACAAGAGACAGAATCAGATATGAAACAAGAGACAGTATCAGATATGAAACAAGAGACAGTATCAGATATGAAACAAGAGACAGTATCAGATATGAAACAAGAGACAGAATCAGATATGAAACAAGAGACAGTATCAGATATGAAACAAGAGACAGTATCAGATATGAAACAAGAGACAACAGAATCAGATATGAAACAAGAGAGAACAGTATCAGATATGAAACAAGAGACAGAATCAGATATGAAACAAGAGACAACAGAATCAGATATGAAACAAGAGAGAACAGTATCAGATATGAAACAAGAGACAGTATCAGATATGAAACAAGAGAGAACAGTATCAGATATGAAACAAGAGACAGTATCAGATATGAAACAAGAGCGAACAGTATCAGATATGAAACAAGAGAGAACAGTATCAGATATGACACAAGAGACAACAGTATCAGATATCAAACAAGAGACAGTATCAGATATGAAACAAGAGACAACAGAATCAGATATCAAAAAAGAGACAGTATCAGATATGAAACAAGAGAGAACAGTATCAGATATGAAACAAGAGAGAACAGCATCAGATATGAAACTAGAGAGAAAAGTATCAGATATGAAACAAGAGACAGTATCAGATATGAAACAAGAGAGAACAGTATCAGATATGAAACAAGAGACAGTATCAGATATGAAACAAGAGACAACACTATCAGATATGAAACAAGAGACAACAGTATCAGATATGAAACACGAGAGAACAGTATCAGATATGAAACAAGAGACAGTATAAGATATGAAACAAGAGAGAACAGTATCAGATATGAAACAAGAGACAACAGAATCAGATATGAAACAAGAGACAGTATAAGATATGAAACAAGAGAGAACAGTATCAGATATGAAACAAGAGACAACAGAATCAGATATGAAACAAGAGACAGTATCAGATATGAAACAAGAGAGAACAGTATCAGGTATGAAACAAGAGACAACAGAATCAGATATGAAACAAGAGACAGTATCAGATATGAAACAAAAGAGAACAGTATCAGATATGAAACAAGAGACGGTATCAGATATGAAACAAGAGACAACAGAATCAGATATGAAACAAGAGAGAACAGTATCAGATATGAAACAAGAGACAACAGTATCAGATATGAAACATGAGACAACAGAATCAGATATGAAACAAGAGAGAACAGTATCAGATATGAAACAAGAGACAGTATCAGATATGAAACAAGAGAGAACAGTATCAGATATGAAACAAGAGACAGTATCAGATATGAAACAAGAGCGAACAGTATCAGATATGAAACAAGAGAGAACAGTATCAGATATGAAACAAGAGACAACAGAATCAGATATGAAACAAGAGAGAACAGTATCAGATATGAAACAAGAGACAACAGTATCAGATATGAAACATGAGACAACAGAATCAGATATGAAACAAGAGAGAACAGTATCAGATATGACACAAGAGACAACAGTATCAGATATCAAACAAGAGACAGTATCAGATATGAAACAAGAGACAACAGTATCAGATATGAAACATGAGACAACAGAATCAGATATGAAACAAGAGAGAACAGTATCAGATATGAAACAAGAGACAGTATCAGATATGAAACAAGAGAGAACAGTATCAGATATGAAACAAGAGACAGTATCAGATATGAAACAAGAGCGAACAGTATCAGATATGAAACAAGAGAGAACAGTATCAGATATGAAACAAGAGACAACAGAATCAGATATGAAACAAGAGAGAACAGTATCAGATATGAAACATGAGACAACAGTATCAGATATGAAACATGAGACAACAGAATCAGATATGAAACAAGAGAGAACAGTATCAGATATGACACAAGAGACAACAGTATCAGATATCAAACAAGAGACAGTATCAGATATGAAACAAGAGAGAACAGTATCAGATATGAAACAAGAGACGGTATCAGATATGAAACAAGAGACAACAGAATCAGATATGAAACAAGAGAGAACAGTATCAGATATGAAACAAGAGAGAACAGTATCAGATATGACACAAGAGACAACAGTATCAGATATCAAAAAAGAGACAGTATCAGATATGAAACAAGAGAGAACAGTATCAGATATGAAACAAGAGAGAACAGCATCAGATATGAAACTAGAGAGAAAAGTATCAGATATGAAACAAGAGACAGTATCAGATATGAAACAAGAGAGAACAGTATCAGATATGAAACAAGAGACAGTATCAGATATGAAACAAGAGAGAACAGTATCAGATATGAAACAAGAGACAGTATCAGATATGAAACAAGAGAGAACAGTATCAGATATGAAACAAGAGCGAACAGTATCAGATATGAAACAAGAGAGAACAGTATCAGATATGAAACAAGAGACAACAGAATCAGATATGACACAAGAGAGAACAGTATCAGATATGAAACAAGAGACAGTATCAGATATGAAACAAGAGACAACAGAATCAGATATGAAACAAGAGACAACAGTATCAGATATGAAACAAGAGAGAACAGTATCAGATATGAAACAAGAGAGAACAGTATCAGATATGAAACAAGAGACAGTATAAGATATGAAACAAGAGAGAACAGTTTCAGATATGAAACAAAAGACAACAGAATCAGATATGAAACAAGAGACAGTATCAGATATGAAACAAGAGAGAACAGTATCAGATATGAAACAAGAGGGAACAGTATCAGATATGAAACAAGAGAGAACAGTATCAGATATGAAACAAGAGACAACAGAATCAGATATGAAACAAGAGAGAACAGTATCAGATATGAAACAAGAGACAGTATCAGATATGAAACAAGAGACAACAGAATCAGATATGAAACAAGAGACAACAGTATCAGATATGAAACAAGAGAGAACAGTATCAGATATGAAACAAGAGAGAACAGTATCAGATATGAAACAAGAGACAGTATAAGATATGAAACAAGAGAGAACAGTATCAGATATGAAACAAGAGACAACAGAATCAGATATGAAACAAGAGACAGTATCAGATATGAAACAAGAGAGAACAGTATCAGATATGAAACAAGAGAGAACAGTATCAGATATGAAACAAGAGAGAACAGTATCAGATATGAAACAAGAGACAACAGAATCAGATATGAAACAAGAGAGAACAGTATCAGATATGAAACAAGAGACAGTATCAGATATGAAACAAGAGACAACAGAATCAGATATGAAAAAAGAGAGAACAGTATCAGATATGAAACAAGAGACAACAGTATCAGATATGAAATAAGAGAGAACAGTATCAGATATGAAACACGAGAGAACAGTATCAGATATGAAACAAGAGACAGTATAAGATATGAAACAAGAGAGAACAGTATCAGATATGAAACAAGAGACAACAGAATCAGATATGAAGCAAGAGACAGTATCAGATATGAAACAAGAGAGAACAGTATCAGATATGAAACAAGAGACAACAGAATCAGATATGAAACAAGAGACAGTATCAGATATGAAACAAGAGAGAACAGTATCAGATATGAAACAAGAGACGGTATCAGATATGAAACAAGAGACAACAGAATCAGATATGAAACAAGAGAGAACAGTATCAGATATGAAACAAGAGACAACAGTATCAGATATGAAACATGAGACAACAGAATCAGATATGAAACAAGAGAGAACAGTATCAGATATGACACAAGAGACAACAGTATCAGATATCAAACAAGAGACAGTATCAGATATGAAACAAGAGAGAACAGTATCAGATATGAAACAAGAGAGAACAGTATCAGATATGAAACTAGAGAGAACAGTATCAGATATGAAACAAGAGACAGTATCAGATATGAAACAAGAGAGAACAGTATCAGATATGAAACAAGAGAGAACAGTATCAGATATGAAACAAGAGAGAACAGTATCAGATATGAAACAAGAGACAGTATCAGATATGAAACAAGAGACAACAGAATCAGATATGAAAAAAGAGAGAACAGTATCAGATATGAAACAAGAGACAGTATCAGATATGAAACAAGAGAGAACAGTATCAGATATGAAACAAGAGAGAACAGTATCAGATATGAAACAAGAGAGAACAGTATCAGATATGAAACAAGAGAGAACAGAATCAGATATGAAACAAGAGACAGTATCAGATATGAAACAAGAGAGAACAGTATCAGATATGAAACAAGAGAGAACAGTATCAGATATGAAACAAGAGAGAACAGTATCAGATATGAAACAAGAGACAGTATCAGATATGAAACAAGAGAGAACAGAATCAGATATGAAACAAGAGAGTTCAGTATCAGATATGAAACAAGAGACAGTATCAGATATGAAACAAGAGACAACAGAATCAGATATGAAAAAAGAGAGAACAGTATCAGATATGAAACAAGAGACAGTATCAGATATGAAACAAGAGAGAACAGTATCAGATATGAAACAAGAGACAACAGAATCAGATATGAAACAAGAGACAACAGTATCAGATATGAAACAAGAGACAGTATCAGATATGAAACAAGAGACAACAGAATCAGATATGAAACAAGAGACAACACTATCAGATATGAAACAAGAGAGAACAGTATCAGATATGAAACACGAGAGAACAGTATCAGATATGAAACAAGAGACAGTATAAGATATGAAACAAGAGAGAACAGTATCAGATATGAAACAAGAGACAACAGAATCAGATATGAAACAAGAGACAGTATAAGATATGAAACAAGAGAGAACAGTATCAGATATGAAACAAGAGACAACAGAATCAGATATGAAACAAGAGACAGTATCAGATATGAAACAAGAGAGAACAGTATCAGGTATGAAACAAGAGACAACAGAATCAGATATGAAACAAGAGACAGTATCAGATATGAAACAAAAGAGAACAGTATCAGATATGAAACAAGAGACGGTATCAGATATGAAACAAGAGACAACAGAATCAGATATGAAACAAGAGAGAACAGTATCAGATATGAAACAAGAGACAACAGTATCAGATATGAAACATGAGACAACAGAATCAGATATGAAACAAGAGAGAACAGTATCAGATATGAAACAAGAGACAGTATCAGATATGAAACAAGAGAGAACAGTATCAGATATGAAACAAGAGACAGTATCAGATATGAAACAAGAGCGAACAGTATCAGATATGAAACAAGAGAGAACAGTATCAGATATGAAACAAGAGACAACAGAATCAGATATGAAACAAGAGAGAACAGTATCAGATATGAAACAAGAGACAGTATCAGATATGAAACAAGAGACAACAGAATCAGATATGAAAAAAGAGAGAACAGTATCAGATATGAAACAAGAGACAGAATCAGATATGAAACAAGAGACAGTATCAGATATGAAACAAGAGACAGAATCAGATATGAAACAAGAGACAGTATCAGATATGAAACAAGAGACAGTATCAGATATGAAACAAGAGACAGTATCAGATATGAAACAAGAGACAGAATCAGATATGAAACAAGAGACAGTATCAGATATGAAACAAGAGACAGTATCAGATATGAAACAAGAGACAACAGAATCAGATATGAAACAAGAGAGAACAGTATCAGATATGAAACAAGAGACAGAATCAGATATGAAACAAGAGACAACAGAATCAGATATGAAACAAGAGAGAACAGTATCAGATATGAAACAAGAGGCAGTATCAGATATGAAACAAGAGAGAACAGTATCAGATATGAAACAAGAGACAGTATCAGATATGAAACAAGAGCGAACAGTATCAGATATGAAACAAGAGAGAACAGTATCAGATATGACACAAGAGACAACAGTATCAGATATCAAACAAGAGACAGTATCAGATATGAAACAAGAGAGAACAGTATCAGATATGAAACAAGAGACAGTATCAGATATGAAACAAGAGACAACAGAATCAGATATGAAACAAGAGAGAACAGTATCAGATATGAAACAAGAGACAGAATCAGATATGAAACAAGAGACAACAGAATCAGATATGAAACAAGAGAGAACAGTATCAGATATGAAACAAGAGACAGTATCAGATATGAAACAAGAGAGAACAGTATCAGATATGAAACAAGAGACAGTATCAGATATGAAACAAGAGCGAACAGTATCAGATATGAAACAAGAGACAGTATCAGATATGAAACAAGAGACAACAGAATCAGATATGAAACAAGAGACAACACTATCAGATATGAAACAAGAGAGAACAGTATCAGATATGAAACACGAGAGAACAGTATCAGATATGAAACAAGAGACAGTATAAGATATGAAACAAGAGAGAACAGTATCAGATATGAAACAAGAGACAACAGAATCAGATATGAAACAAGAGACAGTATAAGATATGAAACAAGAGAGAACAGTATCAGATATGAAACAAGAGACAACAGAATCAGATATGAAACAAGAGACAGTATCAGATATGAAACAAGAGAGAACAGTATCAGGTATGAAACAAGAGACAACAGAATCAGATATGAAACAAGAGACAGTATCAGATATGAAACAAAAGAGAACAGTATCAGATATGAAACAAGAGACGGTATCAGATATGAAACAAGAGACAACAGAATCAGATATGAAACAAGAGAGAACAGTATCAGATATGAAACAAGAGACAACAGTATCAGATATGAAACATGAGACAACAGAATCAGATATGAAACAAGAGAGAACAGTATCAGATATGAAACAAGAGACAGTATCAGATATGAAACAAGAGAGAACAGTATCAGATATGAAACAAGAGACAGTATCAGATATGAAACAAGAGCGAACAGTATCAGATATGAAACAAGAGAGAACAGTATCAGATATGAAACAAGAGACAACAGAATCAGATATGAAACAAGAGAGAACAGTATCAGATATGAAACAAGAGACAGTATCAGATATGAAACAAGAGACAACAGAATCAGATATGAAAAAAGAGAGAACAGTATCAGATATGAAACAAGAGACAGAATCAGATATGAAACAAGAGACAGTATCAGATATGAAACAAGAGACAGAATCAGATATGAAACAAGAGACAGTATCAGATATGAAACAAGAGACAGTATCAGATATGAAACAAGAGACAGTATCAGATATGAAACAAGAGACAGAATCAGATATGAAACAAGAGACAGTATCAGATATGAAACAAGAGACAGTATCAGATATGAAACAAGAGACAACAGAATCAGATATGAAACAAGAGAGAACAGTATCAGATATGAAACAAGAGACAGAATCAGATATGAAACAAGAGACAACAGAATCAGATATGAAACAAGAGAGAACAGTATCAGATATGAAACAAGAGGCAGTATCAGATATGAAACAAGAGAGAACAGTATCAGATATGAAACAAGAGACAGTATCAGATATGAAACAAGAGCGAACAGTATCAGATATGAAACAAGAGAGAACAGTATCAGATATGACACAAGAGACAACAGTATCAGATATCAAACAAGAGACAGTATCAGATATGAAACAAGAGAGAACAGTATCAGATATGAAACAAGAGACAGTATCAGATATGAAACAAGAGACAACAGAATCAGATATGAAACAAGAGAGAACAGTATCAGATATGAAACAAGAGACAGAATCAGATATGAAACAAGAGACAACAGAATCAGATATGAAACAAGAGAGAACAGTATCAGATATGAAACAAGAGACAGTATCAGATATGAAACAAGAGAGAACAGTATCAGATATGAAACAAGAGACAGTATCAGATATGAAACAAGAGCGAACAGTATCAGATATGAAACAAGAGAGAACAGTATCAGATATGACACAAGAGACAACAGTATCAGATATCAAACAAGAGACAGTATCAGATATGAAACAAGAGAGAACAGTATCAGATATGAAACAAGAGACAGTATCAGATATGAAACAAGAGCGAACAGTATCAGATATGAAACAAGAGAGAACAGTATCAGATATGAAACAAGAGACAACAGAATCAGATATTAAACAAGAGAGAACAGTATCAGATATGAAACAAGAGACAGTATCAGATATGAAACAAGAGACAACAGAATCAGATATGAAAAAAGAGAGAACAGTATCAGATATGAAACAAGAGACAGAATCAGATATGAAACAAGAGACAGTATCAGATATGAAACAAGAGACAGAATCAGATATGAAACAAGAGACAGTATCAGATATGAAACAAGAGACAGTATCAGATATGAAACAAGAGACAGTATCAGATATGAAACAAGAGACAACAGAATCAGATATGAAACAAGAGAGAACAGTATCAGATATGAAACAAGAGACAGAATCAGATATGAAACAAGAGACAACAGAATCAGATATGAAACAAGAGAGAACAGTATCAGATATGAAACAAGAGACAGTATCAGATATGAAACAAGAGAGAACAGTATCAGATATGAAACAAGAGACAGTATCAGATATGAAACAAGAGCGAACAGTATCAGATATGAAACAAGAGAGAACAGTATCAGATATGACACAAGAGACAACAGTATCAGATATCAAACAAGAGACAGTATCAGATATGAAACAAGAGACAACAGAATCAGATATCAAAAAAGAGACAGTATCAGATATGAAACAAGAGAGAACAGTATCAGATATGAAACAAGAGAGAACAGCATCAGATATGAAACTAGAGAGAAAAGTATCAGATATGAAACAAGAGACAGTATCAGATATGAAACAAGAGAGAACAGTATCAGATATGAAACAAGAGACAGTATCAGATATGAAACAAGAGACAACACTATCAGATATGAAACAAGAGACAACAGTATCAGATATGAAACACGAGAGAACAGTATCAGATATGAAACAAGAGACAGTATAAGATATGAAACAAGAGAGAACAGTATCAGATATGAAACAAGAGACAACAGAATCAGATATGAAACAAGAGACAGTATAAGATATGAAACAAGAGAGAACAGTATCAGATATGTAACAAGAGACAACAGAATCAGATATGAAACAAGAGACAGTATCAGATATGAAACAAGAGAGAACAGTATCAGGTATGAAACAAGAGACAACAGAATCAGATATGAAACAAGAGACAGTATCAGATATGAAACAAAAGAGAACAGTATCAGATATGAAACAAGAGACGGTATCAGATATGAAACAAGAGACAACAGAATCAGATATGAATCAAGAGAGAACAGTATCAGATATGAAACAAGAGACAACAGTATCAGATATGAAACATGAGACAACAGAATCAGATATGAAACAAGAGAGAACAGTATCAGATATGAAACAAGAGACAGTATCAGATATGAAACAAGAGAGAACAGTATCAGATATGAAACAAGAGACAGTATCAGATATGAAACAAGAGCGAACAGTATCAGATATGAAACAAGAGAGAACAGTATCAGATATGAAACAAGAGACAACAGAATCAGATATGAAACAAGAGAGAACAGTATCAGATATGAAACAAGAGACAACAGTATCAGATATGAAACATGAGACAACAGAATCAGATATGAAACAAGAGAGAACAGTATCAGATATGACACAAGAGACAACAGTATCAGATATCAAACAAGAGACAGTATCAGATATGAAACAAGAGAGAACAGTATCAGATATGAAACAAGAGACGGTATCAGATATGAAACAAGAGACAACAGAATCAGATATGAAACAAGAGAGAACAGTATCAGATATGAAACAAGAGAGAACAGTATCAGATATGACACAAGAGACAACAGTATCAGATATCAAAAAAGAGACAGTATCAGATATGAAACAAGAGAGAACAGTATCAGATATGAAACAAGAGAGAACAGCATCAGATATGAAACTAGAGAGAAAAGTATCAGATATGAAACAAGAGACAGTATCAGATATGAAACAAGAGAGAACAGTATCAGATATGAAACAAGAGACAGTATCAGATATGAAACAAGAGAGAACAGTATCAGATATGAAACAAGAGACAGTATCAGATATGAAACAAGAGAGAACAGTATCAGATATGAAACAAGAGCGAACAGTATCAGATATGAAACAAGAGAGAACAGTATCAGATATGAAACAAGAGACAACAGAATCAGATATGACACAAGAGAGAACAGTATCAGATATGAAACAAGAGACAGTATCAGATATGAAACAAGAGACAACAGAATCAGATATGAAACAAGAGACAACAGTATCAGATATGAAACAAGAGAGAACAGTATCAGATATGAAACAAGAGAGAACAGTATCAGATATGAAACAAGAGACAGTATAAGATATGAAACAAGAGAGAACAGTTTCAGATATGAAACAAAAGACAACAGAATCAGATATGAAACAAGAGACAGTATCAGATATGAAACAAGAGAGAACAGTATCAGATATGAAACAAGAGCGAACAGTATCAGATATGAAACAAGAGAGAACAGTATCAGATATGAAACAAGAGACAACAGAATCAGATATGAAACAAGAGAGAACAGTATCAGATATGAAACAAGAGACAGTATCAGATATGAAACAAGAGACAACAGAATCAGATATGAAACAAGAGACAACAGTATCAGATATGAAACAAGAGAGAACAGTATCAGATATGAAACAAGAGAGAACAGTATCAGATATGAAACAAGAGACAGTATAAGATATGAAACAAGAGAGAACAGTATCAGATATGAAACAAGAGACAACAGAATCAGATATGAAACAAGAGACAGTATCAGATATGAAACAAGAGAGAACAGTATCAGATATGAAACAAGAGAGAACAGTATCAGATATGAAACAAGAGAGAACAGTATCAGATATGAAACAAGAGACAACAGAATCAGATATGAAACAAGAGAGAACAGTATCAGATATGAAACAAGAGACAGTATCAGATATGAAACAAGAGACAACAGAATCAGATATGAAAAAAGAGAGAACAGTATCAGATATGAAACAAGAGACAACAGTATCAGATATGAAATAAGAGAGAACAGTATCAGATATGAAACACGAGAGAACAGTATCAGATATGAAACAAGAGACAGTATAAGATATGAAACAAGAGAGAACAGTATCAGATATGAAACAAGAGACAACAGAATCAGATATGAAACAAGAGACAGTATCAGATATGAAACAAGAGAGAACAGTATCAGATATGAAACAAGAGACAACAGAATCAGATATGAAACAAGAGACAGTATCAGATATGAAACAAGAGAGAACAGTATCAGATATGAAACAAGAGACGGTATCAGATATGAAACAAGAGACAACAGAATCAGATATGAAACAAGAGAGAACAGTATCAGATATGAAACAAGAGACAACAGTATCAGATATGAAACATGAGACAACAGAATCAGATATGAAACAAGAGAGAACAGTATCAGATATGACACAAGAGACAACAGTATCAGATATCAAACAAGAGACAGTATCAGATATGAAACAAGAGAGAACAGTATCAGATATGAAACAAGAGAGAACAGTATCAGATGTGAAACTAGAGAGAACAGTATCAGATATGAAACAAGAGACAGTATCAGATATGAAACAAGAGAGAACAGTATCAGATATGAAACAAGAGAGAACAGTATCAGATATGAAACAAGAGAGAACAGTATCAGATATGAAACAAGAGACAACAGAATCAGATATGAAACAAGAGACAACAGAATCAGATATGAAACAAGAGACAACAGAATCAGATATGAAACAAGAGACAACAGAATCAGATATGAAACAAGAGAGTTCAGTATCAGATATGAAACAAGAGACAGTATCAGATATGAAACAAGAGACAACAGAATCAGATATGAAAAAAGAGAGAACAGTATCAGATATGAAACAAGAGACAGTATCAGATATGAAACAAGAGAGAACAGTATCAGATATGAAACAAGAGACAACAGAATCAGATATGAAACAAGAGACAACAGTATCAGATATGAAACAAGAGACAGTATCAGATATGAAACAAGAGACAACAGAATCAGATATGAAACAAGAGACAACACTATCAGATATGAAACAAGAGAGAACAGTATCAGATATGAAACACGAGAGAACAGTATCAGATATGAAACAAGAGACAACAGAATCAGATATGAAACAAGAGACAGTATCAGATATGAAACAAGAGAGAACAGTATCAGGTATGAAACAAGAGACAACAGAATCAGATATGAAACAAGAGACAGTATCAGATATGAAACAAGAGACAACACTATCAGATATGAAACAAGAGACAACAGTATCAGATATGAAACACGAGAGAACAGTATCAGATATGAAACAAGAGACAGTATAAGATATGAAACAAGAGAGAACAGTATCAGATATGAAACAAGAGACAACAGAATCAGATATGAAACAAGAGACAGTATAAGATATGAAACAAGAGAGAACAGTATCAGATATGAAACAAGAGACAACAGAATCAGATATGAAACAAGAGACAGTATCAGATATGAAACAAGAGAGAACAGTATCAGGTATGAAACAAGAGACAACAGAATCAGATATGAAACAAGAGACAGTATCACATATGAAACAAAAGAGAACAGTATCAGATATGAAACAAGAGACGGTATCAGATATGAAACAAGAGACAACAGAATCAGATATGAAACAAGAGAGAACAGTATCAGATATGAAACAAGAGACAACAGTATCAGATATGAAACATGAGACAACAGAATCAGATATGAAACAAGAGAGAACAGTATCAGATATGAAACAAGAGACAGTATCAGATATGAAACAAGAGAGAACAGTATCAGATATGAAACAAGAGACAGTATCAGATATGAAACAAGAGCGAACAGTATCAGATATGAAACAAGAGAGAACAGTATCAGATATGAAACAAGAGACAACAGAATCAGATATGAAACAAGAGAGAACAGTATCAGATATGAAACAAGAGACAACAGTATCAGATATGAAACATGAGACAACAGAATCAGATATGAAACAAGAGAGAACAGTATCAGATATGACACAAGAGACAACAGTATCAGATATCAAACAAGAGACAGTATCAGATATGAAACAAGAGAGAACAGTATCAGATATGAAACAAGAGACGGTATCAGATATGAAACAAGAGACAACAGAATCAGATATGAAACAAGAGAGAACAGTATCAGATATGAAACAAGAGAGAACAGTATCAGATATGACACAAGAGACAACAGTATCAGATATCAAAAAAGAGACAGTATCAGATATGAAACAAGAGAGAACAGTATCAGATATGAAACAAGAGAGAACAGCATCAGATATGAAACTAGAGAGAAAAGTATCAGATATGAAACAAGAGACAGTATCAGATATGAAACAAGAGAGAACAGTATCAGATATGAAACAAGAGACAGTATCAGATATGAAACAAGAGAGAACAGTATCAGATATGAAACAAGAGACAGTATCAGATATGAAACAAGAGAGAACAGTATCAGATATGAAACAAGAGCGAACAGTATCAGATATGAAACAAGAGAGAACAGTATCAGATATGAAACAAGAGACAACAGAATCAGATATGACACAAGAGAGAACAGTATCAGATATGAAACAAGAGACAGTATCAGATATGAAACAAGAGACAACAGAATCAGATATGAAACAAGAGACAGTATCAGATATGAAACAAGAGACAACAGAATCAGATATGAAACAAGAGACAACAGTATCAGATATGAAACAAGAGAGAACAGTATCAGATATGAAACAAGAGAGAACAGTATCAGATATGAAACAAGAGACAGTATAAGATATGAAACAAGAGAGAACAGTTTCAGATATGAAACAAAAGACAACAGAATCAGATATGAAACAAGAGACAGTATCAGATATGAAACAAGAGAGAACAGTATCAGATATGAAACAAGAGCGAACAGTATCAGATATGAAACAAGAGAGAACAGTATCAGATATGAAACAAGAGACAACAGAATCAGATATGAAACAAGAGAGAACAGTATCAGATATGAAACAAGAGACAGTATCAGATATGAAACAAGAGACAACAGAATCAGATATGAAACAAGAGACAACAGTATCAGATATGAAACAAGAGAGAACAGTATCAGATATGAAACAAGAGAGAACAGTATCAGATATGAAACAAGAGACAGTATAAGATATGAAACAAGAGAGAACAGTATCAGATATGAAACAAGAGACAACAGAATCAGATATGAAACAAGAGACAGTATCAGATATGAAACAAGAGAGAACAGTATCAGATATGAAACAAGAGAGAACAGTATCAGATATGAAACAAGAGAGAACAGTATCAGATATGAAACAAGAGACAACAGAATCAGATATGAAACAAGAGAGAACAGTATCAGATATGAAACAAGAGACAGTATCAGATATGAAACAAGAGACAACAGAATCAGATATGAAAAAAGAGAGAACAGTATCAGATATGAAACAAGAGACAACAGTATCAGATATGAAATAAGAGAGAACAGTATCAGATATGAAACACGAGAGAACAGTATCAGATATGAAACAAGAGACAGTATAAGATATGAAACAAGAGAGAACAGTATCAGATATGAAACAAGAGACAACAGAATCAGATATGAAACAAGAGACAGTATCAGATATGAAACAAGAGAGAACAGTATCAGATATGAAACAAGAGACAACAGAATCAGATATGAAACAAGAGACAGTATCAGATATGAAACAAGAGAGAACAGTATCAGATATGAAACAAGAGACGGTATCAGATATGAAACAAGAGACAACAGAATCAGATATGAAACAAGAGAGAACAGTATCAGATATGAAACAAGAGACAACAGTATCAGATATGAAACATGAGACAACAGAATCAGATATGAAACAAGAGAGAACAGTATCAGATATGACACAAGAGACAACAGTATCAGATATCAAACAAGAGACAGTATCAGATATGAAACAAGAGAGAACAGTATCAGATATGAAACTAGAGAGAACAGTATCAGATATGAAACAAGAGACAGTATCAGATATGAAACAAGAGAGAACAGTATCAGATATGAAACAAGAGAGAACAGTATCAGATATGAAACAAGAGAGAACAGTATCAGATATGAAACAAGAGACAACAGAATCAGATATGAAACAAGAGACAACAGAATCAGATATGAAACAAGAGACAACAGAATCAGATATGAAACAAGAGACAACAGAATCAGATATGAAACAAGAGAGTTCAGTATCAGATATGAAACAAGAGACAGTATCAGATATGAAACAAGAGACAACAGAATCAGATATGAAAAAAGAGAGAACAGTATCAGATATGAAACAAGAGACAGTATCAGATATGAAACAAGAGAGAACAGTATCAGATATGAAACAAGAGACAACAGAATCAGATATGAAACAAGAGACAACAGTATCAGATATGAAACAAGAGACAGTATCAGATATGAAACAAGAGACAACAGAATCAGATATGAAACAAGAGACAACACTATCAGATATGAAACAAGAGAGAACAGTATCAGATATGAAACACGAGAGAACAGTATCAGATATGAAACAAGAGACAACAGAATCAGATATGAAACAAGAGACAGTATCAGATATGAAACAAGAGAGAACAGTATCAGGTATGAAACAAGAGACAACAGAATCAGATATGAAACAAGAGACAGTATCAGATATGAAACAAGAGACAACAGAATCAGATATGAAACAAGAGACAACAGTATCAGATATGAAACAAGAGAGAACAGTATCAGATATGAAACAAGAGAGAACAGTATCAGATATGAAACAAGAGACAGTATAAGATATGAAACAAGAGAGAACAGTTTCAGATATGAAACAAAAGACAACAGAATCAGATATGAAACAAGAGACAGTATCAGATATGAAACAAGAGAGAACAGTATCAGATATGAAACAAGAGCGAACAGTATCAGATATGAAACAAGAGAGAACAGTATCAGATATGAAACAAGAGACAACAGAATCAGATATGAAACAAGAGAGAACAGTATCAGATATGAAACAAGAGACAGTATCAGATATGAAACAAGAGACAACAGAATCAGATATGAAACAAGAGACAACAGTATCAGATATGAAACAAGAGAGAACAGTATCAGATATGAAACAAGAGAGAACAGTATCAGATATGAAACAAGAGACAGTATAAGATATGAAACAAGAGAGAACAGTATCAGATATGAAACAAGAGACAACAGAATCAGATATGAAACAAGAGACAGTATCAGATATGAAACAAGAGAGAACAGTATCAGATATGAAACAAGAGAGAACAGTATCAGATATGAAACAAGAGACAGTATCAGATATGAAACAAGAGACAACAGAATCAGATATGAAAAAAGAGAGAACAGTATCAGATATGAAACAAGAGACAACAGTATCAGATATGAAATAAGAGAGAACAGTATCAGATATGAAACACGAGAGAACAGTATCAGATATGAAACAAGAGACAGTATAAGATATGAAACAAGAGAGAACAGTATCAGATATGAAACAAGAGACAACAGAATCAGATATGAAACAAGAGACAGTATCAGATATGAAACAAGAGAGAACAGTATCAGATATGAAACAAGAGACAACAGAATCAGATATGAAACAAGAGACAGTATCAGATATGAAACAAGAGAGAACAGTATCAGATATGAAACAAGAGACGGTATCAGATATGAAACAAGAGACAACAGAATCAGATATGAAACAAGAGAGAACAGTATCAGATATGAAACAAGAGACAACAGTATCAGATATGAAACATGAGACAACAGAATCAGATATGAAACAAGAGAGAACAGTATCAGATATGACACAAGAGACAACAGTATCAGATATCAAACAAGAGACAGTATCAGATATGAAACAAGAGAGAACAGTATCAGATATGAAACAAGAGAGAACAGTATCAGATATGAAACTAGAGAGAACAGTATCAGATATGAAACAAGAGACAGTATCAGATATGAAACAAGAGAGAACAGTATCAGATATGAAACAAGAGAGAACAGTATCAGATATGAAACAAGAGAGAACAGTATCAGATATGAAACAAGAGACAACAGAATCAGATATGAAACAAGAGACAACAGAATCAGATATGAAACAAGAGACAACAGAATCAGATATGAAACAAGAGACAACAGAATCAGATATGAAACAAGAGAGTTCAGTATCAGATATGAAACAAGAGACAGTATCAGATATGAAACAAGAGACAACAGAATCAGATATGAAAAAAGAGAGAACAGTATCAGATATGAAACAAGAGACAGTATCAGATATGAAACAAGAGAGAACAGTATCAGATATGAAACAAGAGACAACAGAATCAGATATGAAACAAGAGACAACAGTATCAGATATGAAACAAGAGACAGTATCAGATATGAAACAAGAGACAACAGAATCAGATATGAAACAAGAGACAACACTATCAGATATGAAACAAGAGAGAACAGTATCAGATATGAAACACGAGAGAACAGTATCAGATATGAAACAAGAGACAACAGAATCAGATATGAAACAAGAGACAGTATCAGATATGAAACAAGAGAGAACAGTATCAGGTATGAAACAAGAGACAACAGAATCAGATATGAAACAAGAGACAGTATCAGATATGAAACAAAAGAGAACAGTATCAGATATGAAACAAGAGACGGTATCAGATATGAAACAAGAGACAACAGAATCAGATATGAAACAAGAGAGAACAGTATCAGATATGAAACAAGAGACAACAGTATCAGATATGAAACAAGAGACAACAGAATCAGATATGAAACAAGAGAGAACAGTATCAGATATGAAACAAGAGACAGTATCAGATATGAAACATGAGACAACAGAATCAGATATGAAACAAGAGAGAACAGTATCAGATATGAAACAAGAGACAGTATCAGATATGAAACAAGAGAGAACAGTATCAGATATGAAACAAGAGACAGTATCAGATATGAAACAAGAGAGAACAGTATCAGATATGAAACAAGAGACAGTATCAGATATGAAACAAGAGAGAACAGTATCAGATATGAAACAAGAGCGAACAGTATCAGATATGAAACAAGAGAGAACAGTATCAGATATGAAACAAGAGACAACAGAATCAGATATGAAACAAGAGAGAACAGTACCAGATATGAAACAAGAGACATTATCAGATATGAAACAAGAGAGAACAGTATCAGATATGAAACAAGAGACAGTATCAGATATGAAACAAGAGAGAACAGTATCAGATATGAAACAAGAGACAGTATCAGATATGAAACAAGAGACAACAGTATCATATATGAAATAGAGACAACAGAATCAGATATGAAACAAGAGACAACAGTATCAGATATGAAACAAGAGAGAACAGTATCAGATATGAAACAAGAGAGAACAGTATCAGATATGGAACAAGAGACAACAGAATCAGATATGAAACAAGAGACAGTATCAGATATGAAACAAGAGAGAACAGTATCAGATATGAAACAAGAGACAGTATCAGATATGAAACAAGAGACAGTATCAGATATGAAACAAGAGAGAACAGTAACAGATATGAAACAAGAGACAACAGAATCAGATATGAAACAAGAGACAACAGTATCAGATATGAAACAAGAGACAGTATAAGATATGAAACAAGAGAGAACAGTATCAGATATGAAACAAGAGACAACAGAATCAGATATGAAACAAGAGACAGTATCAGATATGAAACTATAGACAAAAGAATCAGATATGAAACAAGAGACAACAGTATCAGATATGAAACAAGAGAGAACAGTATCAGATATGAAACAAGAGAGAACAGTATCAGATATGAAACAAGAGACAGTATAAGATATGAAACAAGAGAGAACAGTTTCAGATATGAAACAAGAGACAACAGAATCAGATATGAAACAAGAGACAGTATCAGATATGAAACAAGAGAGAACAGTATCAGATATGAAACAAGAGCGAACAGTATCAGATATGAAACAAGAGAGAACAGTATCAGATATGAAACAAGAGACAACAGAATCAGATATGAAACAAGAGAGAACAGTATCAGATATGAAACAAGAGACAGTATCAGATATGAAACAAGAGACAACAGAATCAGATATGAAACAAGAGACGGTATCAGATATGAAACAAGAGACAACAGAATCAGATATGAAACAAGAGAGAACAGTATCAGATATGAAACAAGAGAGAACAGTATCAGATATGACACAAGAGACAACAGTATCAGATATCAAAAAAGAGACAGTATCAGATATGAAACAAGAGAGAACAGTATCAGATATGAAACAAGAGAGAACAGCATCAGATATGAAACTAGAGAGAAAAGTATCAGATATGAAACAAGAGACAGTATCAGATATGAAACAAGAGAGAACAGTATCAGATATGAAACAAGAGACAGTATCAGATATGAAACAAGAGAGAACAGTATCAGATATGAAACAAGAGACAGTATCAGATATGAAACAAGAGAGAACAGTATCAGATATGAAACAAGAGCGAACAGTATCAGATATGAAACAAGAGAGAACAGTATCAGATATGAAACAAGAGACAACAGAATCAGATATGACACAAGAGAGAACAGTATCAGATATGAAACAAGAGACAGTATCAGATATGAAACAAGAGACAACAGAATCAGATATGAAACAAGAGACAACAGTATCAGATATGAAACAAGAGAGAACAGTATCAGATATGAAACAAGAGAGAACAGTATCAGATATGAAACAAGAGACAGTATAAGATATGAAACAAGAGAGAACAGTTTCAGATATGAAACAAGAGACAACAGAATCAGATATGAAACAAGAGACAGTATCAGATATGAAACAAGAGAGAACAGTATCAGATATGAAACAAGAGCGAACAGTATCAGATATGAAACAAGAGAGAACAGTATCAGATATGAAACAAGAGACAACAGAATCAGATATGAAACAAGAGACAACAGTATCAGATATGAAACAAGAGACAGTATCAGATATGAAACAAGAGACAACAGAATCAGATATGAAACAAGAGACAACACTATCAGATATGAAACAAGAGAGAACAGTATCAGATATGAAACACGAGAGAACAGTATCAGATATGAAACAAGAGACAACAGAATCAGATATGAAACAAGAGACAGTATCAGATATGAAACAAGAGAGAACAGTATCAGGTATGAAACAAGAGACAACAGAATCAGATATGAAACAAGAGACAGTATCAGATATGAAACAAAAGAGAACAGTATCAGATATGAAACAAGAGACGGTATCAGATATGAAACAAGAGACAACAGAATCAGATATGAAACAAGAGAGAACAGTATCAGATATGAAACAAGAGACAACAGTATCAGATATGAAACAAGAGACAACAGAATCAGATATGAAACAAGAGAGAACAGTATCAGATATGAAACAAGAGACAGTATCAGATATGAAACATGAGACAACAGAATCAGATATGAAACAAGAGAGAACAGTATCAGATATGAAACAAGAGACAGTATCAGATATGAAACAAGAGAGAACAGTATCAGATATGAAACAAGAGACAGTATCAGATATGAAACAAGAGAGAACAGTATCAGATATGAAACAAGAGACAGTATCAGATATGAAACAAGAGAGAACAGTATCAGATATGAAACAAGAGCGAACAGTATCAGATATGAAACAAGAGAGAACAGTATCAGATATGAAACAAGAGACAACAGAATCAGATATGAAACAAGAGAGAACAGTACCAGATATGAAACAAGAGACATTATCAGATATGAAACAAGAGAGAACAGTATCAGATATGAAACAAGAGACAGTATCAGATATGAAACAAGAGAGAACAGTATCAGATATGAAACAAGAGACAGTATCAGATATGAAACAAGAGACAACAGTATCATATATGAAACATGAGACAACAGAATCAGATATGAAACAAGAGACAACAGTATCAGATATGAAACAAGAGAGAACAGTATCAGATATGAAACAAGAGAGAACAGTATCAGATATGGAACAAGAGACAACAGAATCAGATATGAAACAAGAGACAGTATCAGATATGAAACAAGAGAGAACAGTATCAGATATGAAACAAGAGACAGTATCAGATATGAAACAAGAGACAGTATCAGATATGAAACAAGAGAGAACAGTAACAGATATGAAACAAGAGACAACAGAATCAGATATGAAACAAGAGACAACAGTATCAGATATGAAACAAGAGACAGTATAAGATATGAAACAAGAGAGAACAGTATCAGATATGAAACAAGAGACAACAGAATCAGATATGAAACAAGAGACAGTATCAGATATGAAACAATAGACAAAAGAATCAGATATGAAACAAGAGACAACAGTATCAGATATGAAACAAGAGAGAACAGTATCAGATATGAAACAAGAGAGAACAGTATCAGATATGAAACAAGAGACAGTATAAGATATGAAACAAGAGAGAACAGTTTCAGATATGAAACAAGAGACAACAGAATCAGATATGAAACAAGAGACAGTATCAGATATGAAACAAGAGAGAACAGTATCAGATATGAAACAAGAGCGAACAGTATCAGATATGAAACAAGAGAGAACAGTATCAGATATGAAACAAGAGACAACAGAATCAGATATGAAACAAGAGAGAACAGTATCAGATATGAAACAAGAGACAGTATCAGATATGAAACAAGAGACAACAGAATCAGATATGAAACAAGAGACGGTATCAGATATGAAACAAGAGACAACAGAATCAGATATGAAACAAGAGAGAACAGTATCAGATATGAAACAAGAGAGAACAGTATCAGATATGACACAAGAGACAACAGTATCAGATATCAAAAAAGAGACAGTATCAGATATGAAACAAGAGAGAACAGTATCAGATATGAAACAAGAGACAACAGAATCAGATATGAAACTAGAGAGAAAAGTATCAGATATGAAACAAGAGACAGTATCAGAAATGAAACAAGAGAGAACAGTATCAGATATGAAACAAGAGACAGTATCAGATATGAAACAAGAGAGAACAGTATCAGATATGAAACAAGAGACAGTATCAGATATGAAACAAGAGAGAACAGTATCAGATATGAAACAAGAGCGAACAGTATCAGATATGAAACAAGAGAGAACAGTATCAGATATGAAACAAGAGACAACAGAATCAGATATGACACAAGAGAGAACAGTATCAGATATGAAACAAGAGACAGTATCAGATATGAAACAAGAGACAACAGAATCAGATATGAAACAAGAGACAACAGTATCAGATATGAAACAAGAGAGAACAGTATCAGATATGAAACAAGAGAGAACAGTATCAGATATGAAACAAGAGACAGTATAAGATATGAAACAAGAGAGAACAGTTTCAGATATGAAACAAGAGACAACAGAATCAGATATGAAACAAGAGACAGTATCAGATATGAAACAAGAGAGAACAGTATCAGATATGAAACAAGAGCGAACAGTATCAGATATGAAACAAGAGAGAACAGTATCAGATATGAAACAAGAGACAACAGAATCAGATATGAAACAAGAGAGAACAGTATCAGATATGAAACAAGAGACAGTATCAGATATGAAACAAGAGACAACAGAATCAGATATGAAACAAGAGACAACAGTATCAGATATGAAACAAGAGAGAACAGTATCAGATATGAAACAAGAGAGAACAGTATCAGATATGAAACAAGAGACAGTATAAGATATGAAACAAGAGAGAACAGTATCAGATATGAAACAAGAGACAACAGAATCAGATATGAAACAAGAGACAGTATCAGATATGAAACAAGAGAGAACAGTATCAGATATGAAACAAGAGAGAACAGTATCAGATATGAAACAAGAGAGAACAGTATCAGATATGAAACAAGAGACAACAGAATCAGATATGAAACAAGAGAGAACAGTATCAGATATGAAACAAGAGACAGTATCAGATATGAAACAAGAGACAACAGAATCAGATATGAAAAAAGAGAGAACAGTATCAGATATGAAACAAGAGACAACAGTATCAGATATGAAATAAGAGAGAACAGTATCAGATATGAAACACGAGAGAACAGTATCAGATATGAAACAAGAGACAGTATAAGATATGAAACAAGAGAGAACAGTATCAGATATGAAACAAGAGACAACAGAATCAGATATGAAACAAGAGACAGTATCAGATATGAAACAAGAGAGAACAGTATCAGATATGAAACAAGAGACAACAGAATCAGATATGAAACAAGAGACAGTATCAGATATGAAACAAGAGAGAACAGTATCAGATATGAAACAAGAGACGGTATCAGATATGAAACAAGAGACAACAGAATCAGATATGAAACAAGAGAGAACAGTATCAGATATGAAACAAGAGACAGTATCAGATATGAAACAAGAGACAACAGAATCAGATATGAAACAAGAGACAACACTATCAGATATGAAACAAGAGAGAACAGTATCAGATATGAAACACGAGAGAACAGTATCAGATATGAAACAAGAGACAACAGAATCAGATATGAAACAAGAGACAGTATCAGATATGAAACAAGAGAGAACAGTATCAGGTATGAAACAAGAGACAACAGAATCAGATATGAAACAAGAGACAGTATCAGATATGAAACAAAAGAGAACAGTATCAGATATGAAACAAGAGACGGTATCAGATATGAAACAAGAGACAACAGAATCAGATATGAAACAAGAGAGAACAGTATCAGATATGAAACAAGAGACAACAGTATCAGATATGAAACAAGAGACAACAGAATCAGATATGAAACAAGAGAGAACAGTATCAGATATGAAACAAGAGACAGTATCAGATATGAAACATGAGACAACAGAATCAGATATGAAACAAGAGAGAACAGTATCAGATATGAAACAAGAGACAGTATCAGATATGAAACAAGAGAGAACAGTATCAGATATGAAACAAGAGACAGTATCAGATATGAAACAAGAGAGAACAGTATCAGATATGAAACAAGAGACAGTATCAGATATGAAACAAGAGAGAACAGTATCAGATATGAAACAAGAGCGAACAGTATCAGATATGAAACAAGAGAGAACAGTATCAGATATGAAACAAGAGACAACAGAATCAGATATGAAACAAGAGAGAACAGTACCAGATATGAAACAAGAGACATTATCAGATATGAAACAAGAGAGAACAGTATCAGATATGAAACAAGAGACAGTATCAGATATGAAACAAGAGAGAACAGTATCAGATATGAAACAAGAGACAGTATCAGATATGAAACAAGAGACAACAGTATCATATATGAAACATGAGACAACAGAATCAGATATGAAACAAGAGACAACAGTATCAGATATGAAACAAGAGAGAACAGTATCAGATATGAAACAAGAGAGAACAGTATCAGATATGGAACAAGAGACAACAGAATCAGATATGAAACAAGAGACAGTATCAGATATGAAACAAGAGAGAACAGTATCAGATATGAAACAAGAGACAGTATCAGATATGAAACAAGAGACAGTATCAGATATGAAACAAGAGAGAACAGTAACAGATATGAAACAAGAGACAACAGAATCAGATATGAAACAAGAGACAACAGTATCAGATATGAAACAAGAGACAGTATAAGATATGAAACAAGAGAGAACAGTATCAGATATGAAACAAGAGACAACAGAATCAGATATGAAACAAGAGACAGTATCAGATATGAAACAATAGACAAAAGAATCAGATATGAAACAAGAGACAACAGTATCAGATATGAAACAAGAGAGAACAGTATCAGATATGAAACAAGAGAGAACAGTATCAGATATGAAACAAGAGACAGTATAAGATATGAAACAAGAGAGAACAGTTTCAGATATGAAACAAGAGACAACAGAATCAGATATGAAACAAGAGACAGTATCAGATATGAAACAAGAGAGAACAGTATCAGATATGAAACAAGAGCGAACAGTATCAGATATGAAACAAGAGAGAACAGTATCAGATATGAAACAAGAGACAACAGAATCAGATATGAAACAAGAGAGAACAGTATCAGATATGAAACAAGAGACAGTATCAGATATGAAACAAGAGACAACAGAATCAGATATGAAACAAGAGACGGTATCAGATATGAAACAAGAGACAACAGAATCAGATATGAAACAAGAGAGAACAGTATCAGATATGAAACAAGAGAGAACAGTATCAGATATGACACAAGAGACAACAGTATCAGATATCAAAAAAGAGACAGTATCAGATATGAAACAAGAGAGAACAGTATCAGATATGAAACAAGAGACAACAGAATCAGATATGAAACTAGAGAGAAAAGTATCAGATATGAAACAAGAGACAGTATCAGAAATGAAACAAGAGAGAACAGTATCAGATATGAAACAAGAGACAGTATCAGATATGAAACAAGAGAGAACAGTATCAGATATGAAACAAGAGACAGTATCAGATATGAAACAAGAGAGAACAGTATCAGATATGAAACAAGAGCGAACAGTATCAGATATGAAACAAGAGAGAACAGTATCAGATATGAAACAAGAGACAACAGAATCAGATATGACACAAGAGAGAACAGTATCAGATATGAAACAAGAGACAGTATCAGATATGAAACAAGAGACAACAGAATCAGATATGAAACAAGAGACAACAGTATCAGATATGAAACAAGAGAGAACAGTATCAGATATGAAACAAGAGAGAACAGTATCAGATATGAAACAAGAGACAGTATAAGATATGAAACAAGAGAGAACAGTTTCAGATATGAAACAAGAGACAACAGAATCAGATATGAAACAAGAGACAGTATCAGATATGAAACAAGAGAGAACAGTATCAGATATGAAACAAGAGCGAACAGTATCAGATATGAAACAAGAGAGAACAGTATCAGATATGAAACAAGAGACAACAGAATCAGATATGAAACAAGAGAGAACAGTATCAGATATGAAACAAGAGACAGTATCAGATATGAAACAAGAGACAACAGAATCAGATATGAAACAAGAGACAACAGTATCAGATATGAAACAAGAGAGAACAGTATCAGATATGAAACAAGAGAGAACAGTATCAGATATGAAACAAGAGACAGTATAAGATATGAAACAAGAGAGAACAGTATCAGATATGAAACAAGAGACAACAGAATCAGATATGAAACAAGAGACAGTATCAGATATGAAACAAGAGAGAACAGTATCAGATATGAAACAAGAGAGAACAGTATCAGATATGAAACAAGAGAGAACAGTATCAGATATGAAACAAGAGACAACAGAATCAGATATGAAACAAGAGAGAACAGTATCAGATATGAAACAAGAGACAGTATCAGATATGAAACAAGAGACAACAGAATCAGATATGAAAAAAGAGAGAACAGTATCAGATATGAAACAAGAGACAACAGTATCAGATATGAAATAAGAGAGAACAGTATCAGATATGAAACACGAGAGAACAGTATCAGATATGAAACAAGAGACAGTATAAGATATGAAACAAGAGAGAACAGTATCAGATATGAAACAAGAGACAACAGAATCAGATATGAAACAAGAGACAGTATCAGATATGAAACAAGAGAGAACAGTATCAGATATGAAACAAGAGACAACAGAATCAGATATGAAACAAGAGACAGTATCAGATATGAAACAAGAGAGAACAGTATCAGATATGAAACAAGAGACGGTATCAGATATGAAACAAGAGACAACAGAATCAGATATGAAACAAGAGAGAACAGTATCAGATATGAAACAAGAGACAACAGTATCAGATATGAAACATGAGACAACAGAATCAGATATGAAACAAGAGAGAACAGTATCAGATATGACACAAGAGACAACAGTATCAGATATCAAACAAGAGACAGTATCAGATATGAAACAAGAGAGAACAGTATCAGATATGAAACAAGAGAGAACAGTATCAGATATGAAACTAGAGAGAACAGTATCAGATATGAAACAAGAGACAACAGAATCAGATATGAAAAAAGAGAGAACAGTATCAGATATGAAACAAGAGAGAACAGTATCAGATATGAAACAAGAGACAACAGAATCAGATATGAAACAAGAGACAACAGTATCAGATATGAAACAAGAGACAGTATCAGATATGAAACAAGAGACAACAGAATCAGATATGAAACAAGAGACAACACTATCAGATATGAAACAAGAGAGAACAGTATCAGATATGAAACACGAGAGAACAGTATCAGATATGAAACAAGAGACAGTATAAGATATGAAACAAGAGAGAACAGTATCAGATATGAAACAAGAGACAACAGAATCAGATATGAAACAAGAGACAGTATCAGATATGAAACAAGAGAGAACAGTATCAGGTATGAAACAAGAGACAACAGAATCAGATATGAAACAAGAGACAGTATCAGATATGAAACAAAAGAGAACAGTATCAGATATGAAACAAGAGACGGTATCAGATATGAAACAAGAGACAACAGAATCAGATATGAAACAAGAGAGAACAGTATCAGATATGAAACAAGAGACAACAGTATCAGATATGAAACATGAGACAACAGAATCAGATATGAAACAAGAGAGAACAGTATCAGATATGAAACAAGAGACAGTATCAGATATGAAACAAGAGAGAACAGTATCAGATATGAAACAAGAGACAGTATCAGATATGAAACAAGAGAGAACAGTATCAGATATGAAACAAGAGACAGTATCAGATATGAAACAAGAGAGAACAGTATCAGATATGAAACAAGAGACAACAGAATCAGATATGAAACAAGAGACAGTATCAGATATGAAACAAGAGAGAACAGTATCAGATATGAAACAAGAGACGGTATCAGATATGAAACAAGAGACAACAGAATCAGATATGAAACAAGAGAGAACAGTATCAGATATGAAACAAGAGACAACAGTATCAGATATGAAACATGAGACAACAGAATCAGATATGAAACAAGAGAGAACAGTATCAGATATGACACAAGAGACAACAGTATCAGATATCAAACAAGAGACAGTATCAGATATGAAACAAGAGAGAACAGTATCAGATATGAAACAAGAGACGGTATCAGATATGAAACAAGAGACAACAGAATCAGATATGAAACAAGAGAGAACAGTATCAGATATGAAACAAGAGAGAACAGTATCAGATATGACACAAGAGACAACAGTATCAGATATCAAAAAAGAGACAGTATCAGATATGAAACAAGAGAGAACAGTATCAGATATGAAACAAGAGACAACAGAATCAGATATGAAACAAGAGAGAACAGTATCAGATATGAAACAAGAGAGAACAGCATCAGATATGAAACTAGAGAGAAAAGTATCAGATATGAAACAAGAGACAGTATCAGATATGAAACAAGAGAGAACAGTATCAGATATGAAACAAGAGACAGTATCAGATATGAAACAAGAGAGAACAGTATCAGATATGAAACAAGAGCGAACAGTATCAGATATGAAACAAGAGAGAACAGTATCAGATATGAAACAAGAGACAACAGAATCAGATATGACACAAGAGAGAACAGTATCAGATATGAAACAAGAGACAGTATCAGATATGAAACAAGAGACAACAGAATCAGATATGAAACAAGAGACAACAGTATCAGATATGAAACAAGAGAGAACAGTATCAGATATGAAACATGAGAGAACAGTATCAGATATGAAACAAGAGACAGTATAAGATATGAAACAAGAGAGAACAGTTTCAGATATGAAACAAGAGACAACAGAATCAGATATGAAACAAGAGACAGTATCAGATATGAAACAAGAGAGAACAGTATCAGATATGAAACAAGAGCGAACAGTATCAGATATGAAACAAGAGAGAACAGTATCAGATATGAAACAAGAGACAACAGAATCAGATATGAAACAAGAGAGAACAGTATCAGATATGAAACAAGAGACATTATCAGATATGAAACAAGAGACAACAGAATCAGATATGAAACAAGAGACAACAGTATCAGATATGAAACAAGAGAGAACAGTATCAGATATGAAACAAGAGAGAACAGTATCAGATATGAAACAAGAGACAGTATAAGATATGAAACAAGAGAGAACAGTATCAGATATGAAACAAGAGACAACAGAATCAGATATGAAACAAGAGACAGTATCAGATATGAAACAAGAGAGAACAGTATCAGATATGAAACAAGAGAGAACAGTATCAGATATGAAACAAGAGAGAACAGTATCAGATATGAAACAAGAGACAACAGAATCAGATATGAAACAAGAGAGAACAGTATCAGATATGAAACAAGAGACAGTATCAGATATGAAACAAGAGACAACAGAATCAGATATGAAAAAAGAGAGAACAGTATCAGATATGAAACAAGAGACAACAGTATCAGATATGAAATAAGAGAGAACAGTATCAGATATGAAACACGAGAGAACAGTATCAGATATGAAACAAGAGACAGTATAAGATATGAAACAAGAGAGAACAGTATCAGATATGAAACAAGAGACAACAGAATCAGATATGAAACAAGAGACAGTATCAGATATGAAACAAGAGAGAACAGTATCAGATATGAAACAAGAGACAACAGAATCAGATATGAAACAAGAGACAGTATCAGATATGAAACAAGAGAGAACAGTATCAGATATGAAACAAGAGACGGTATCAGATATGAAACAAGAGACAACAGAATCAGATATGAAACAAGAGAGAACAGTATCAGATATGAAACAAGAGACAACAGTATCAGATATGAAACATGAGACAACAGAATCAGATATGAAACAAGAGAGAACAGTATCAGATATGACACAAGAGACAACAGTATCAGATATGAAACAAGAGACAACAGTATCAGATATGAAACATGAGACAACAGAATCAGATATGAAACAAGAGACAGTATCAGATATGAAACATGAGACAACAGAATCAGATATGAAACAAGAGACAGTATCAGATATGAAACATGAGACAACAGAATCAGATATGAAACAAGAGAGAACAGTATCAGATATGACACAAGAGACAACAGTATCAGATATCAAACAAGAGACAGTATCAGATATGAAACAAGAGAGAACAGTATCAGATATGAAACAAGAGACGGTATCAGATATGAAACAAGAGACAACAGAATCAGATATGAAACAAGAGAGAACAGTATCAGATATGAAACAAGAGAGAACAGTATCAGATATGACACAAGAGACAACAGTATCAGATATCAAAAAAGAGACAGTATCAGATATGAAACAAGAGAGAACAGTATCAGATATGAAACAAGAGAGAACAGCATCAGATATGAAACTAGAGAGAAAAGTATCAGATATGAAACAAGAGACAGTATCAGATATGAAACAAGAGAGAACAGTATCAGATATGAAACAAGAAACAGTATCAGATATGAAACAAGAGAGAACAGTATCAGATATGAAACAAGAGACAGTATCAGATATGAAACAAGAGAGAACAGTATCAGATATGAAACAAGAGCGAACAGTATCAGATATGAAACAAGAGAGAACAGTATCAGATATGAAACAAGAGACAACAGAATCAGATATGACACAAGAGAGAACAGTATCAGATATGAAACAAGAGACAGTATCAGATATGAAACAAGAGACAACAGAATCAGATATGAAACAAGAGACAACAGTATCAGATATGAAACAAGAGAGAACAGTATCAGATATGAAACATGAGAGAACAGTATCAGATATGAAACAAGAGACAACAGAATCAGATATGAAACAAGAGACAGTATCAGATATGAAACAAGAGAGAACAGTATCAGATATGAAACAAGAGCGAACAGTATCAGATATGAAACAAGAGAGAACAGTATCAGATATGAAACAAGAGACAACAGAATCAGATATGAAACAAGAGAGAACAGTATCAGATATGAAACAAGAGACAGTATCAGATATGAAACAAGAGACAGTATAAGATATGAAACAAGAGAGAACAGTTTCAGATATGAAACAAGAGAGAACAGTATCAGATATGAAACAAGAGACAACAGAATCAGATATGAAACAAGAGAGAACAGTATCAGATATGAAACAAGAGAGAACAGTATCAGATATGAAACAAGAGAGAACAGTATCAGATATGAAACAAGAGACAACAGAATCAGATATGAAACAAGAGAGAACAGTATCAGATATGAAACAAGAGAGAACAGTATCAGATATGAAACAAGAGACAACAGAATCAGATATGAAACAAGAGAGAACAGTATCAGATATGAAACAAGAGACAGTATCAGATATGAAACAAGAGACAGTATAAGATATGAAACAAGAGAGAACAGTTTCAGATATGAAACAAGAGAGAACAGTATCAGATATGAAACAAGAGACAACAGAATCAGATATGAAACAAGAGAGAACAGTATCAGATATGAAACAAGAGACAGTATCAGATATGAAACAAGAGACAGTATAAGATATGAAACAAGAGAGAACAGTTTCAGATATGAAACAAGAGACAACAGAATCAGATATGAAACAAGAGACAGTATCAGATATGAAACAAGAGAGAACAGTATCAGATATGAAACAAGAGCGAACAGTATCAGATATGAAACAAGAGAGAACAGTATCAGATATGAAACAAGAGACAACAGAATCAGATATGAAACAAGAGAGAACAGTATCAGATATGAAACAAGAGACAGTATCAGATATGAAACAAGAGACAACAGAATCAGATATGAAACAAGAGACAACAGTATCAGATATGAAACAAGAGAGAACAGTATCAGATATGAAACAAGAGAGAACAGTATCAGATATGAAACAAGAGACAGTATCAGATATGAAACAAGAGACAGTATAAGATATGAAACAAGAGAGAACAGTATCAGATATGAAACAAGAGACAACAGAATCAGATATGAAACAAGAGACAGTATCAGATATGAAACAAGAGAGAACAGTATCAGATATGAAACAAGAGAGAACAGTATCAGATATGAAACAAGAGAGAACAGTATCAGATATGAAACATGAGACAACAGAATCAGATATGAAACAAGAGACAACAGTATCAGATATGAAACAAGAGAGAACAGTATCAGATATGAAACATGAGACAACAGTATCAGATATGAAACATGAGACAACAGTATCAGATATGAAACAAGAGACAACAGAATCAGATATGAAACAAGAGAGAACAGTATCAGATATGAAACAAGAGACAGTATCAGATATGAAACAAGAGACAACAGAATCAGATATGAAAAAAGAGAGAACAGTATCAGATATGAAACAAGAGACAACAGTATCAGATATGAAATAAGAGAGAACAGTATCAGATATGAAACACGAGAGAACAGTATCAGATATGAAACAAGAGACAGTATAAGATATGAAACAAGAGAGAACAGTATCAGATATGAAACAAGATACAACAGAATCAGATATGAAACAAGAGACAGTATCAGATATGAAACAAGAGAGAACAGTATCAGATATGAAACAAGAGACAACAGAATCAGATATGAAACAAGAGACAGTATCAGATATGAAACAAGAGAGAACAGTATCAGATATGAAACAAGAGACGGTATCAGATATGAAACAAGAGACAACAGAATCAGATATGAAACAAGAGAGAACAGTATCAGATATGAAACAAGAGACAACAGTATCAGATATGAAACATGAGACAACAGAATCAGATATGAAACAAGAGAGAACAGTATCAGATATGACACAAGAGACAACAGTATCAGATATCAAACAAGAGACAGTATCAGATATGAAACAAGAGAGAACAGTATCAGATATGAAACAAGAGAGAACAGTATCAGATATGAAACTAGAGAGAACAGTATCAGATATGAAACAAGAGACAGTATCAGATATGAAACAAGAGAGAACAGTATCAGATATGAAACAAGAGAGAACAGTATCAGATATGAAACAAGAGACAACAGAATCAGATATGAAACAAGAGAGTTCAGTATCAGATATGAAACAAGAGACAGTATCAGATATGAAACAAGAGACAACATAATCAGATATGAAAAAAGAGAGAACAGTATCAGATATGAAACAAGAGACAGTATCAGATATGAAACAAGAGAGAACAGTATCAGATATGAAACAAGAGACAACAGAATCAGATATGACACACGAGACAACAGTATCAGATATGAAACAAGAGACAGTATCAGATATGAAACAAGAGACAACAGAATCAGATATGAAACAAGAGACAACACTATCAGATATGAAACAAGAGAGAACAGTATCAGATATGAAACACGAGAGAACAGTATCAGATATGAAACAAGAGACAGTATAAGATATGAAACAAGAGAGAACAGTATCAGATATGAAACAAGAGACAACAGAATCAGATATGAAACAAGAGACAGTATCAGATATGAAACAAGAGAGAACAGTATCAGGTATGAAACAAGAGACAACAGAATCAGATATGAAACAAGAGACAGTATCAGATATGAAACAAAAGAGAACAGTATCAGATATGAAACAAGAGACGGTATCAGATATGAAACAACAGACAACAGAATCAGATATGAAACAAGAGAGAACAGTATCAGATATGAAACAAGAGACAACAGTATCAGATATGAAACATGAGACAACAGAATCAGATATGAAACAAGAGAGAACAGTATCAGATATGAAACAAGAGACAGTATCAGATATGAAACAAGAGAGAACAGTATCAGATATGAAACAAGAGACAGTATCAGATATGAAACAAGAGAGAACAGTATCAGATATGAAACAAGAGACAGTATCAGATATGAAACAGGAGAGAACAGTATCAGATATGAAACAAGAGCGAACAGTATCAGATATGAAACAAGAGAGAACAGTATCAGATATGAAACAAGAGACAACAGAATCAGATATGAAACAAGAGAGAACAGTACCAGATATGAAACAAGAGACATTATCAGATATGAAACAAGAGAGAACAGTATCAGATATGAAACAAGAGACAGTATCAGATATGAAACAAGAGAGAACAGTATCAGATATGAAACAAGAGACAGTATCAGATATGAAACAAGAGACAACAGTATCATATATGAAACATGAGACAACAGAATCAGATATGAAACAAGAGACAACAGTATCAGATATGAAACAAGAGAGAACAGTATCAGATATGAAACAAGAGAGAACAGTATCAGATATGGAACAAGAGACAACAGAATCAGATATGAAACAAGAGACAGTATCAGATATGAAACAAGAGAGAACAGTATCAGATATGAAACAAGAGACAGTATCAGATATGAAACAAGAGACAGTATCAGATATGAAACAAGAGAGAACAGTAACAGATATGAAACAAGAGACAACAGAATCAGATATGAAACAAGAGACAACAGTATCAGATATGAAACAAGAGACAGTATAAGATATGAAACAAGAGAGAACAGTATCAGATATGAAACAAGAGACAACAGAATCAGATATGAAACAAGAGACAGTATCAGATATGAAACAAGAGACAACAGAATCAGATATGAAACAAGAGACAACAGTATCAGATATGAAACAAGAGAGAACAGTATCAGATATGAAACAAGAGAGAACAGTATCAGATATGAAACAAGAGACAGTATAAGATATGAAACAAGAGAGAACAGTTTCAGATATGAAACAAGAGACAACAGAATCAGATATGAAACAAGAGACAGTATCAGATATGAAACAAGAGAGAACAGTATCAGATATGAAACAAGAGCGAACAGTATCAGATATGAAACAAGAGAGAACAGTATCAGATATGAAACAAGAGACAACAGAATCAGATATGAAACAAGAGAGAACAGTATCAGATATGAAACAAGAGACAGTATCAGATATGAAACAAGAGACAACAGAATCAGATATGAAACAAGAGACAACAGTATCAGATATGAAACAAGAGAGAACAGTATCAGATATGAAACAAGAGAGAACAGTATCAGATATGAAACAAGAGACAGTATAAGATATGAAACAAGAGAGAACAGTATCAGATATGAAACAAGAGACAACAGAATCAGATATGAAACAAGAGAGAACAGTATCAGATATGAAACAAGAGAGAACAGTATCAGATATGAAACAAGAGACAACAGAATCAGATATGAAACAAGAGAGAACAGTATCAGATATGAAACAGGAGACAGTATCAGATATGAAACAAGAGACAACAGAATCAGATATGAAAAAAGAGAGAACAGTATCAGATATGAAACAAGAGACAACAGTATCAGATATGAAATAAGAGAGAACAGTATCAGATATGAAACACGAGAGAACAGTATCAGATATGAAACAATTGACAGTATAAGATATGAAACAAGAGAGGACAGTATCAGATATGAAACAAGAGACAACAGAATCAGATATGAAACAAGAGACAGTATCAGATATGAAACAAGAGAGAACAGTATCAGATATGAAACAAGAGACGGTATCAGATATGAAACAAGAGACAACAGAATCAGATATGAAACAAGAGAGAACAGTATCAGATATGAAACAAGAGACAACAGTATCAGATATGAAATATGAGACAACAGAATCAGATATGAAACAAGAGAGAACAGTATCAGATATGACACAAGAGACAACAGTATCAGATATCAAACAAGAGACAGTATCAGATATGAAACAAGAGAGAACAGTATCAGATATGAAACAAGAGAGAACAGTATCAGATATGAAACTAGAGAGAACAGTATCAGATACGAAACAAGAGACAGTATCAGATATGAAACATGAGACAACAGAATCAGATATGAAACAAGAGAGAACAGTATCAGATATGACACAAGAGACAACAGTATCAGATATCAAACAAGAGACAGTATCAGATATGAAACAAGAGAGAACAGTATCAGATATGAAACAAGAGAGAACAGTATCAGATATGAAACTAGAGAGAACAGTATCAGATATGAAACAAGAGACAGTATCAGATATGAAACAAGAGACAGTATCAGATATGAAACAAGAGAGAACAGTATCAGATATGAAACAAGAGACAGTATCAGATATGAAACAAGAGAGAACAGTATCAGATATGAAACAAGAGACAGTATCAGATATGAAACAAGAGAGAACAGTATCAGATATGAAACAAGAGACAACAGAATCAGATATGAAACAAGAGACAACAGTATCAGATATGAAACAAGAGACAGTATCAGATATGAAACAAGAGACAACAGAATCTGATATGAAACAAGAGACAACAGTATCAGATATGAAACAAGAGAGAACAGTATCAGATATGAAACACGAGAGAACAGTATCAGATATGAAACAAGAGACAACAGAATCAGATATGAAACAAGAGACAGTATCAGATATGAAACAAGAGAGAACAGTATCAGGTATGAAACAAGAGACAACAGAATCAGATATGAAACAAGAGACAGTATCAGATATGAAACAAGAGAGAACAGTAACAGGTATGAAACAAGAGACAACAGAATCAGATATGAAACAAGAGACAGTATCAGATATGAAACAAGAGAGAACAGTATCAGATATGAAACAAGAGAGAACAGTATCAGATATGAAACAAGAGAGAACAGTATCAGATATGAAACAAGAGACAACAGAATCAGATATGAAACAAGAGACAGTATCAGATATGAAACAAGAGAGAACAGTATCAGGTATGAAACAAGAGACAACAGAATCAGATATGAAACAAGAGACAGTATCAGATATGAAACAAGAGAGAACAGTATCAGATATGAAACAAGAGACGGTATCAGATATGAAACAAGAGACAACAGAATCAGATATGAAACAAGAGAGAACAGTATCAGATATGAAACAAGAGACAACAGTATCAGATATGAAACAAGAGAGAACAGTATCAGATATGAAACAAGAGACAGTATCAGATATGAAACAAGAGAGAACAGTATCAGATATGAAACAAGAGCGAACAGTATCAGATATGAAACAAGAGAGAACAGTATCAGATATGAAACAAGAGACAACAGAATCAAATATGAAACAAGAGAGAACAGTACCAGATATGAAACAAGAGACATTATCAGATATGAAACAAGAGAGAACAGTATCAGATATGAAACAAGAGACAGTATCAGATATGAAACAAGAGAGAACAGTATCAGATATGAAACAAGAGACAGTATCAGATATGTAACAAGAGACAACAGTATCATATATGAAACATGAGACAACAGAATCAGATATGAAACAAGAGACAACAGTATCAGATATGAAACAAGAGAGAACAGTATCAGATATGAAACAAGAGAGAACAGTATCAGATATGGAACAAGAGACAACAGAATCAGATATGAAACAAGAGACAGTATCAGATATGAAACAAGAGAGAACAGTATCAGATATGAAACAAGAGACAGTATCAGATATGAAACAAGAGACAGTATCAGATACGAAACAAGAGAGAACAGTATCAGATATGAAACAAGAGACAACAGAATCAGATATGAAACAAGAGACAACAGAATCAGATATGAAACAAGAGAGAACAGTATCAGATATGAAACAAGAGACAGTATCAGATATGAAACAAGAGACAACAGAATCAGATATGAAAAAAGAGAGAACAGTATCAGATATGAAACAAGAGACAGTATCAGATATGAAACAAGAGAGAACAGTAACAGATATGAAACAAGAGACAACAGTATCAGATATGAAACAAGAGACAACAGAATCAGATATGAAACAAGAGACAGTATCAGATATGAAACAAAAGAGAACAGTATCAGATATGAAACAAGAGACGGTATCAGATATGAAACAAGAGACAACAGAATCAGATATGAAACAAGAGAGAACAGTATCAGATATGAAACAAGAGACAACAGTATCAGATATGAAACAAGAAACAATAGTATCAGATATGAAAAAAAGAGACAACAGAATCAGATATGAAACAAGAGACAACAGTATCAGAAATGAAACAAGAGACAACAGTAACAGATATGAAACAAGAGACATTATCAGATATTAAACAAGAGAGAAAGGCATCAGATATGCAAGAAGAAAAAACATTTTTAGTTATAATAGAAGAAACAGTATCAGATATAAAAACAAGAGACATTATCAGATATGAAACAAGAGAGAACAGTATCAGATATGAAACAAGAGAGAACAGTATCAGATATGAAACAAGAGAGAACAGAATCAGATATGAAACAAGAGACAACAGTATCAGATATGAAACAAGAGACAGTATCAGATTTTAAAGAAGAGACAACAGTATCAGATATGAAACAAGAGACAGTATCAGATATGAAACAAGAGAGAACAGTATCAGATATGAAACAAGAGAGAACAGTATCAGATATAAAACAAGAGACAGTATCCGATATGAAACAAGAGAGAACAGTATCAGATATGAAACAAGAGAGAACAGTATCAGATATGAAACAAGAGACAACAGAATCAGATATGAAACAAGAGAGAACAGTATCAGATATGAAACAAGAGAGAACAGTATCAGATATGAAACAAGAGACAACAGAATCAGATATGAAACAAGAGTCAGTATCAGATATGAAACAAAAGAGAACAGTATCAGATATGAAACAAGAGACAACAGAATCAGATATGAAACAAGAGAGAACAGTATCAGATATGACACAAGAGACATTATCAGATATGAAACAAGAGAAAACAGTATCAGATATGAAACAAGAGACAGTATCAGATATGAAACAAGAGAGAACAGTATCAGATATGAAACAAGAGACAGTATCAGATATGAAACAAGAGAGAACAGTATCAGATATGAAACAAGAGACAGTATCAGATATGAAACAAGAGAGAACAGTATCAGATATGAATCAAGAGAGAACAGTATCAGATATGAAACTAGGGAGAACAGTATCAGATATGAAACAAGAGACATTATCAGATATGAAACAAGAGAGAACAGTATCAGATATGAAACAAGAGGCAACAGTATCAGATATGAAACAAGAGAGAACAGTATCAGATATGAAACAAGAGACAGTATCAGATATGAAACAAGAGAGAACAGTATCAGATATGAAACAAGAGAGAACAGTATCAGATATGAAACAAGAGAGAACAGTATCAGATATGAAACAAGAGACAACAGAATCAGATATGAAACAAGAGAGAACAGTATCAGATATGAAACAAGAGACAGTATCAGATATGAAACAAGAGACAACAGAATCAGATATGAAACAAGAGAGAACAGTATCAGATATGAAACAAGAGACAGTATCAGATATGAAACAAGAGACAACAGAATCAGATATGAAAAAGAGAGAACAGTATCAGATATGAAACAAGAGACAGTATCAGATATGAAACAAGAGAGAACAGTAACAGATATGAAACAAGAGAGAACAGTATCAGATATGAAACAAGAGACAACAGAATCAGATATGAAACAAGAGACAGTATCAGATATGAAACAAAAGAGAACAGTATCAGATATGAAACAAGAGACGGTATCAGATATGAAACAAGAGACAACAGAATCAGATATGAAACAAGAGAGAACAGTATCAGATATGAAACAAGAGACAACAGTATCAGATATGAAACAAGAAACAATAGTATCAGATATGAAAAAAAGAGACAACAGAATCAGATATGAAACAAGAGACAACAGTATCAGAAATGAAACAAGAGACAACAGTAACAGATATGAAACAAGAGACATTATCAGATATTAAACAAGAGAGAAAGGCATCAGATATGAAAGAAGAAAAAACATTTTTAGTTATAATAGAAGAAACAGTATCAGATATAAAAACAAGAGACATTATCAGATATGAAACAAGAGAGAACAGCATCAGATATGAAACAAGAGAGAACAGTATCAGATATGAAACAAGAGAGAACAGAATCAGATATGAAACAAGAGACAACAGTATCAGATATGAAACAAGAGACAGTATCAGATTTTAAAGAAGAGACAACAGTATCAGATATGAAACAAGAGACAGTATCAGATATGAAACAAGAGAGAACAGTATCAGATATGAAACAAGAGAGAACAGTATCAGATATAAAACAAGAGACAGTATCAGATATGAAACAAGAGAGAACAGTATCAGATATGAAACAAGAGAGAACAGTATCAGATATGAAACAAGAGACAACAGAATCAGATATGAAACAAGAGAGAACAGTATCAGATATGAAACAAGAGACAGTATCAGATATCAAACAAGAGACAACAGAATCAGATATGAAACAAGAGACAACAGAATCAGATATGAAACAAGAGAGAACAGTATCAGATATGACACAAGAGACATTATCAGATATGAAACAAGAGAAAACAGTATCAGATATGAAACAAGAGACAGTATCAGATATGAAACAAGAGAGAACAGTATCAGATATGAAACAAGAGACAGTATCAGATATGAAACAAGAGAGAACAGTATCAGATATGAAACAAGAGACAGTATCAGATATGAAACAAGAGAGAACAGTATCAGATATGAATCAAGAGAGAACAGTATCAGATATGAAACTAGGGAGAAGAGTATCAGATATGAAACAAGAGACAGTATCAGATATGAAACAAGAGACAACAGTATCAGATATGAAACAAGAGAGAACAGTATCAGATATGAAACAAGAGACAGTATCAGATATGAAACAAGAGAGAACAGTATCAGATATGAAACAAGAGAGAACAGTATCAGATATGAAACAAGAGAGAACAGTATCAGATATGAAACAAGAGACAACAGAATCAGATATGAAACAAGAGAGAACAGTATCAGATATGAAACAAGAGACAGTATCAGATATGAAACAAGAGACAACAGAATCAGATATGAAAAAAGAGAGAACAGTATCAGATATGAAACAAGAGAGAACAGTATCAGATATGAAACAAGAGACAACAGAATCAGATATGAAACAAGAGACAACAGTATCAGATATGAAACAAGAGACAGTATCAGATATGAAACAAGAGACAACTGAATCAGATATGAAACAACAGACAACAGTATCAGATATGAAACAAGAGAGAACAGTATCAGATATGAAACAAGAGAGAACAGTATCAGATATGAAACAAGAGACAGTATAAGATATGAAACAAGAGAGAACAGTATCAGATATGAAACAAGAGACAACAGAATCAGATATGAAACAAGAGACAGTATCAGATATGAAACAAGAGAGAACAGTATCAGATATGAAACAAGAGAGAACAGTATCAGATATGAAACAAGAGACAACAGTATCAGATATGAAACAAGAGACAACAGTATCAGATATCAAACAAGAGACAGTATCAGATATGAAACAAGAGACAACAGAATCAGATATGAAAGAAGAGACAACAGAATCAGATATGAAACAAGAGACAGTATCAGATATGAAACAAGAGACAGTATCAGATATGAAACAAGAGAGAACAGTATCAGATATGAAACACGAGACAACAGAATCAGATATGAAACAAGAGACAACAGTATCAGATATGAAACAAGAGACAGTATCAGATATGAAACAAGAGACAACAGAATCAGATATGAAAGAAGAGACAACAGTATCAGATATGAAACAAGAGAGAACAGTATCAGATATGAAACACGAGAGAACAATATCAGATATGAAACAAGAGACAGTATAAGATATGAAACAAGAGAGAACAGTATCAGATATGAAACAAGAGACAACAGAATCAGATATGAAACAAGAGACAGTATCAGATATGAAACAAGAGAGAACAGTATCAGATATGAAACAAGAGACAACAGAATCAGATATGAAACAAGAGACAGTATCAGATATGAAACAAGAGAGAACAGTATCAGATATGAAAAAAGAGACAGTATCAGATATGAAACAAGAGAGAACAGTATCAGATATGAAACAAGAGACAACAGAATCAGATATGAAACAAGAGACAGTATCAGATATGAAACAAGAGAGAACAGTATCAGATATGAAACAAGAGACGGTATCAGATATGAAACAAGAGACAACAGTATCAGATATGAAACAAGAGACAACAGTATCAGATATGAAACATGAGACAACAGAATCAGTTATGAAACAAGAGAGAACAGTATCAGATATGACACAAGAGACAACAGTATCAGATATCAAACAAGAGACAGTATCAGATATGAAACAAGAGAGAACAGTATCAGATATGAAACAAGAGAGAACAGTATCAGATATGAAACTAGAGAGAACAGTATCAGATATGAAACAAGAGACAGTATCAGATATGAAACAAGAGAGAACAGTATCAGATATGAAACAAGAGACAGTATCAGATATGAAACAAGAGAGAACAGTATCAGATATGAAACAAGAGACAGTATCAGATATGAAACAAGAGAGAACAGTATCAGATATGAAACATGAGCGAACAGTATCAGATATGAAACAAGAGAGAACAGTATCAGATATGAAACAAGAGACAACAGAATCAGATATGAAACAAGAGAGAACAGTATCAGATATGAAACAAGAGACAGTATCAGATATGAAACAAGAGACAACAGAATCAGATATGAAACAAGAGACAACAGTATCAGATATGAAACAAGAGAGAACAGTATCAGATATGAAACAAGAGAGAACAGTATCAGATATGAAACAAGAGACAGTATAAGATATGAAACAAGAGAGAACAGTATCAGATATGAAACAAGAGACAACATAATCAGATATGAAACAAGAGACAGTATCACATATGAAACAAGAGAGAACAGTATCAGATATGAAACAAGAGAGAACAATATCAGATATGAAACAAGAGAGAACAGTATCAGATATGAAACAAGAGACAACAGAATCAGATATGAAACAAGAGAGAACAGTATCAGATATGAAACAAGAGACAGTATCAGATATGAAACAAGAGACAACAGAATCAGATATGAAAAAAGAGAGAACAGTATCAGATATGAAACAAGAGACAACAGTATCAGATATGAAACATGAGAGAACAGTATCAGATATGAAACATGAGAGAACAGTATCAGATATGAAACAAGAGACAGTATAAGATATGAAACAAGAGAGAACAGTATCAGATATGAAACAAGAGACAGTATCAGATATGAAACACGAGAGAACAGTATCAGATATGAAACAAGAGACAGTATAAGATATGAAACAAGAGAGAACAGTATCAGATATGACACAAGAGACAACAGAATCAGATATGAAACAAGAGACAGTATCAGATATGAAACAAGAGAGAACAGTATCAGATATGAAACAAGAGACAACAGAATCAGATATAAAACAAGAGACAGTATCAGATATGAAACAAGAGAGAACAGTATCAGATATGAAACAAGAAACGGTATCAGATATGAAACAAGAGACAACAGAATCAGATATGAAACAAGAGAGAACAGTATCAGATATGAAACAAGAGACAACAGTATCAGATATGAAACATGAGACAACAGTATCAGATATGAAACAAGAGAGAACAGTATCAGATATGACACAAGAGACAACAGTATCAGATATCAAAAAAGAGACAGTATCAGATATGAAACAAGAGACAACAGTATCAGATATGAAACAAGAGACAACAGAATCAGATATGAAACAAGAGAGAACAGTATCAGATATGACACAAGAGACAACAGTATCAGATATCAAAAAAGAGACAGTATCAGATATGAAACAAGAGAGAACAGTATCAGATATGAAACAAGAGACAGTATCAGATATGAAACAAGAGAGAACAGTATCAGATATGAAACAAGAGACAGTATCAGATATGAAACAAGAGAGAACAGTATCAGATATGAAACAAGAGCGAACAGTATCAGATATGAAACAAGAGAGAACAGTATCAGATATGAAACAAGAGACAACAGAATCAGATATGAAACAAGAGAGAACAGTATCAGATATGAAACAAGAGACAGTATCAGATATGAAACAAGAGACAACAGAATCAGATATGAAACAAGAGACAACAGTATCAGATATGAAACAAGAGAGAACAGTATCAGATATGAAACAAGAGAGAACAGTATCAGATATGAAACAAGAGACAGTATAAGATATGAAACAAGAGAGAACAGTTTCAGATATGAAACAAGAGACAACAGAATCAGATATGAAACAAGAGACAGTATCAGATATGAAACAAGAGAGAACAGTATCAGATATGAAACAAGAGCGAACAGTATCAGATATGAAACAAGAGAGAACAGTATCAGATATGAAACAAGAGACAACAGAATCAGATATGAAACAAGAGAGAACAGTATCAGATATGAAACAAGAGACAGTATCAGATATGAAACAAGAGACAACAGAATCAGATATGAAACAAGAGACAACAGTATCAGATATGAAACAAGAGAGAACAGTATCAGATATGAAACAAGAGACAGTATAAGATATGAAACAAGAGAGAACAGTATCAGATATGAAACAAGAGACAGTATAAGATATGAAACAAGAGAGAACAGTATCAGATATGAAACAAGAGACAACAGAATCAAATATGAAACAAGAGAGAGTATCAGATATGAAACAAGAGAGAACAGTATCAGATATGAAACAAGAGAGAACAGTATCAGATATGAAACAAGAGAGAACAGTATCAGATATGAAACAAGAGACAACAGAATCAGATATGAAACAAGAGAGAGTATCAGATATGAAACAAGAGAGAACAGTATCAGATATGAAACAAGAGAGAACAGTATCAGATATGAAACAAGAGAGAACAGTATCAGATATGAAACAAGAGACAACAGAATCAGATATGAAACAAGAGAGAACAGTATCAGATATGAAACAAGAGACAGTATCAGATATGAAACAAGAGACAACAGAATCAGATATGAAAAAAGAGAGAACAGTATCAGATATGAAACAAGAGACAACAGTATCAGATATGAAATAAGAGAGAACAGTATAAGATATGAAACACGAGAGAACAGTATCAGATATGAAACAAGAGAGAACAGTATCAGATATGAAACAAGAGACAACAGAATCAGATATGAAACAAGAGAGAGTATCAGATATGAAACAAGAGAGAACAGTATCAGATATGAAACAAGAGAGAACAGTATCAGATATGAAACAAGAGAGAACAGTATCAGATATGAAACAAGAGACAACAGAATCAGATATGAAACAAGAGAGAACAGTATCAGATATGAAACAAGAGACAGTATCAGATATGAAACAAGAGACAACAGAATCAGATATGAAAAAAGAGAGAACAGTATCAGATATGAAACAAGAGACAACAGTATCAGATATGAAATAAGAGAGAACAGTATCAGATATGAAACACGAGAGAACAGTATCAGATATGAAACAAGAGACAGTATAAGATATGAAACAAGAGAGAACAGTATCAGATATGAAACAAGAGACAACAGAATCAGATATGAAATAAGAGACAGTATCAGATATGAAACAAGAGAGAACAGTATCAGGTATGAAACAAGAGACAACAGAATCAGATATGAAAAAAGAGAGAACAGTATCAGATATGAAACAAGAGACAACAGTATCAGATATGAAACATGAGAGAACAGTATCAGATATGAAACATGAGAGAACAGTATCAGATATGAAACAAGAGACAGTATAAGATATGAAACAAGAGAGAACAGTATCAGATATGAAACAAGAGACAACAGTATCAGATATGAAACAAGAGACAGTATCAGATATGAAACAAGAGAGAACAGTATCAGATATGAAACAAGAGACAACAGAATCAGATATAAAACAAGAGACAGTATCAGATATGAAACAAGAGAGAACAGTATCAGATATGAAACAAGAGACGGTATCAGATATGAAACAAGAGACAACAGAATCAGATATGAAACAAGAGAGAACAGTATCAGATATGAAACAAGAGACAGTATCAGATATGAAACAAGAGACAGTATAAGATATGAAACAAGAGAGAACAGTATCAGATATGAAACAAGAGACAACAGTATCAGATATGAAACAAGAGACAGTATCAGATATGAAACAAGAGAGAACAGTATCAGATATGAAACAAGAGACAGTATCAGATATGAAACAAGAGAGAACAGTATCAGATATGAAACAAGAGCGAACAGTATCAGATATGAAACAAGAGAGAACAGTATCAGATATGAAACAAGAGACAACAGAATCAGATATGAAACAAGAGAGAACAGTATCAGATATGAAACAAGAGACAGTATCAGATATGAAACAAGAGACAACAGAATCAGATATGAAACAAGAGACAACAGTATCAGATATGAAACAAGAGAGAACAGTATCAGATATGAAACAAGAGAGAACAGTATCAGATATGAAACAAGAGACAGTATAAGATATGAAACAAGAGAGAACAGTATCAGATATGAAACAAGAGACAACAGAATCAGATATGAAACAAGAGAGAACAGTATCAGATATGAAACAAGAGACAACAGAATCAGATATGAAACAAGAGAGAACAGTATTAGATATGAAACAAGAGACAGTATCAGATATGAAACAAGAGACAACAGAATCAGATATTAAAAAAGAGAGAACAGTATCAGATATGAAACAAGAGACAGTATCAGATATGAAACAAGAGAGAACAGTATCAGATATGAAACAAGAGACAACAGTATCAGATATGAAACAAGAGACAGTATCAGATATGAAATAAGAGACAACAGAATCAGATACGAAACAAGAGACAACAGTATCAGATATGAAACAAGAGAGAACAGTATCAGATATGAAACAAGAGACAACAGAATCAGATATGAAACAAGAGACAGTATCAGATATGAAACAAGAGAGAACAGTATCAGATATGAAACAAGAGACGGTATCAGATATGAAACAAGAGACAACAGAATCAGATATGAAACAAGAGAGAACAGTATCAGATATGAAACAAGAGACAACAGTATCAGATATGAAACATGAGACAACAGAATCAGATATGAAACAAGAGACAACAGTATCAGATATCAAACAAGAGACAGTATCAGATTTGAAACAAGAGAGAACAGTATCAGATATGAAACAAGAGAGAACAGTATCAGATATGAAACTAGAGAGAACAGTATCAGATATGAAACAAGAGACAGTATCAGATATGAAACAAGAGAGAACAGTATCAGATATGAAACAAGAGACAGTATCAGATATGAAACAAGAGAGAACAGTATCAGATATGAAACAAGAGACAGTATCAGATATGAAACAAGAAAGAACAGTATCAGATATGAAACAAGAGAGAACAGTATCAGATATGAAACAAGAGACAACAGAATCAGATATGAAACAAGAGAGAACAGTATCAGATATGAAACAAGAGACAGTATCAGATATGAAACAAGAGACAACAGAATCAGATATGAAAAAAGAGAGAACAGTATCAGATATGAAACAAGAGACAGTATCAGATATGAAACAAGAGAGAACAGTATCAGATATGAAACAAGAGACAACAGTATCAGATATGAAACAAGAGACAGTATCAGATATGAAATAAGAGACAACAGAATCAGATATGAAACAAGAGACAACAGTATCAGATATGAAACAAGAGAGAACAGTATCAGATATGAAACAAGAGAGAACAGTATCAGATATGAAACAAGAGACAACAGAATCAGATATGAAACTAGAGAGAAAAGTATCAGATATGAAACAAGAGACAACAGAATCAGATATGAAATAAGAGACAGTATCAGATATGAAATAAGAGACAACAGAATCAGATATGAAACAAGAGACAACAGAATCAGATATGAAACTAGAGAGAAAAGTATCAGATATGAAATAAGAGACAACAGAATCAGATATGAAACAAGAGACAACAGAATCAGATATAAAACTAGAGAGAAAAGTATCAGATATGAAACAAGAGACAACAGTATCAGATATGAAACAAGAGACAACAGTATCAGATATGAAACAAGAGACAACAGTATCAGATATGAAAGTAGAGAGAAAAGTATCAGATATGAAACAAGAGACAACAGTATCAGATATAAAACAAGAGAAAACAGTATCAGATATGAAACAAGAGAGAACAGTATCAGATATGAAACAAGAGACAGTATCAGATATGAAACAAGAGACAGTATCAGATATGAAACAAGAGACAACAGTATCAGATATGAAACAAGAGAGAACAGTATCAGATATGAAACAAGAGAGAACAGTATCAGATATGAAACAAGAGCCAACAGAATCAGATATGAAACAAGAGACAGTATCAGATATGAAACAAGAGAGAACAGTATCAGATATGAAACATGAGACGGTATCAGATATGAAACAAGAGACAACAGAATCAGATATGAAACAAGAGACAACAGTATCAGATATGAAACAAGAGACAGTATCAGATATGAAACAAGAGAGAACAGTATCAGATATGAAACAAGAGACAACAGTATCAGATATGAAACAAGAGAGAACAGTATCAGATATGAAACATGAGACGGTATCAGATATGAAACAAGAGACAACAGAATCAGATATGAAACAAGAGACAACAGTATCAGATATGAAACAAGAGACAGTATCAGATATGAAACAAGAGAGAACAGTATCAGATATGAAACAAGAGACAACAGTATCAGATATGAAACATGAGACAACAGAATCAGATATGAAACAAGAGAGAACAGTATCAGATATGAAACAAGAGACAACAGTATCAGATATCAAACAAGAGACAGTATCAGATATGAAACAAGAGAGAACAGTATCAGATATGAAACATGAGACGGTATCAGATATGAAACAAGAGCCAACAGAATCAGATATGAAACAAGAGAGAACAGTATCAGATATGAAACATGAGACGGTATCAGATATGAAACAAGAGACAACAGAATCAGATATGAAACAAGAGAGAACAGTATCAGATATGAAACAAGAGACAACAGTATCAGATATGAAACATGAGACAACAGAATCAGATATGAAACAAGAGAGAACAGTATCAGATATGAAACAAGAGACAACAGTATCAGATATCAAACAAGAGACAGTATCAGATATGAAACAAGAGAGAACAGTATCAGTAATGAAACAAGAGAGAACAGTATCAGATATGAAACTAGAGAGAACAGTATCAGATATGAAACAAGAGACAGTATCAGATATGAAACAAGAGAGAACAGTATCAGATATGAAACAAGAGACAGTATCAGATATGAAACAAGAGAGAACAGTATCAGATATGAAACAAGAGACAGTATCAGATATGAAACAAGAGAGAACAGTATCAGATATGAAACAAGAGAGAACAGTATCAGATATGAAACAAGAGAGAACAGTATCAGATATGAAACAAGAGACAACAGAATCAGATATGAAACAAGAGAGAACAGTATCAGATATGAAACAAGAGACAGTATCAGATATGAAACAAGAGAGAACAGTATCAGATATGAAACAAGAGACGGTATCAGATATGAAACAAGAGACAACAGAATCAGATATGAAACAAGAGAGAACAGTATCAGATATGAAACAAGAGACAACAGTATCAGATATGAAACATGAGACAACAGAATCAGATATGAAACAAGAGAGAACAGTATCAGATATGACACAAGAGACAACAGTATCAGATATCAAACAAGAGACAGTATCAGATATGAAACAAGAGAGAACAGTATCAGATATGAAACAAGAGAGAACAGTATCAGATATGAAACTAGAGAGAACAGTATCAGATATGAAACAAGAGACAGTATCAGATATGAAACAAGAGAGAACAGTATCAGATATGAAACAAGAGACAGTATCATATATGAAACAAGAGAGAACAGTATCAGATATGAAACAAGAGACAGTATCAGATATGAAACAAGAGAGAACAGTATCAGATATGAAACAAGAGTGAACAGTATCAGATATGAAACAAGAGAGAACAGTATCAGATATGAAACAAGAGACAACAGAATCAGATATGAAACAAGAGAGAACAGTATCAGATATGAAACAAGAGACAGTATCAGATATGAAACAAGAGACAACAGAATCAGATATGAAACAAGAGACAACAGTATCAGATATGAAACAAGAGAGAACAGTATCAGATATGAAACAAGAGAGAACAGTATCAGATATGAAACAAGAGACAGTATAAGATATGAAACAAGAGAGAACAGTATCAGATATGAAACAAGAGACAACAGAATCAGATATGAAACAAGAGACAGTATCAGATATGAAAGAAGAGAAAACAGTATCAGATATGAAACAAGAGCGAACAGTATCAGATATGAAACAAGAGAGAACAGTATCAGATATGAAACAAGAGACAACAGAATCAGATATGAAACAAGAGAGAACAGTATCAGATATGAAACAAGAGACAGTATCAGATATGAAACAAGAGAGAACAGTATCAGATATGAAACATGAGACGGTATCAGATATGAAACAAGAGACAACAGAATCAGATATGAAACAAGAGAGAACAGTATCAGATATGAAACAAGAGACAACAGTATCAGATATGAAACATGAGACAACAGAATCAGATATGAAACAAGAGAGAACAGTATCAGATATGAAACAAGAGACAACAGTATCAGATATCAAACAAGAGACAGTATCAGATATGAAACAAGAGAGAACAGTATCAGTAATGAAACAAGAGAGAACAGTATCAGATATGAAACTAGAGAGAACAGTATCAGATATGAAACAAGAGACAGTATCAGATATGAAACAAGAGAGAACAGTATCAGATATGAAACAAGAGACAGTATCAGATATGAAACAAGAGAGAACAGTATCAGATATGAAACAAGAGACAGTATCAGATATGAAACAAGAGAGAACAGTATCAGATATGAAACAAGAGAGAACAGTATCAGATATGAAACAAGAGAGAACAGTATCAGATATGAAACAAGAGAGAACAGTATCAGATATGAAACAAGAGAGAACAGTATCAGATATGAAACAAGAGACAGTATCAGATACGAAACAAGAGAGAACAGTATCAGATATGAAACAAGAGACGGTATCAGATATGAAACAAGAGACAACAGAATCAGATATGAAACAAGAGAGAACAGTATCAGATATGAAACAAGAGACAACAGTATCAGATATGAAACATGAGACAACAGAATCAGATATGAAACAAGAGAGAACAGTATCAGATATGACACAAGAGACAACAGTATCAGATATCAAACAAGAGACAGTATCAGATATGAAACAAGAGAGAACAGTATCAGATATGAAACAAGAGAGAACAGTATCAGATATGAAACTAGAGAGAACAGTATCAGATATGAAACAAAAGACAGTATCAGATATGAAACAAGAGAGAACAGTATCAGATATGAAACAAGAGACAGTATCATATATGAAACAAGAGAGAACAGTATCAGATATGAAACAAGAGACAGTATCAGATATGAAACAAGAGAGAACAGTATCAGATATGAAACAAGAGTGAACAGTATCAGATATGAAACAAGAGAGAACAGTATCAGATATGAAACAAGAGACAACAGAATCAGATATGAAACAAGAGAGAACAGTATCAGATATGAAACAAGAGACAGTATCAGATATGAAACAAGAGACAACAGAATCAGATATGAAACAAGAGACAACAGTATCAGATATGAAACAAGAGAGAACAGTATCAGATATGAAACAAGAGAGAACAGTATCAGATATGAAACAAGAGACAGTATAAGATATGAAACAAGAGAGAACAGTATCAGATATGAAACAAGAGACAACAGAATCAGATATGAAACAAGAGACAGTATCAGATATGAAAGAAGAGAGAACAGTATCAGATATGAAACAAGAGCGAACAGTATCAGATATGAAACAAGAGAGAACAGTATCAGATATGAAACAAGAGACAACAGAATCAGATATGAAACAAGAGAGAACAGTATCAGATATGAAACAAGAGACAACAGAATCAGATATGAAACAAGAGACAACAGAATCAGATATGAAACAAGAGACAACAGAATCAGATATGAAACAAGAGAGAACAGTATCAGATATGAAACAAGAGACAACAGAATCAGATATGAAACAAGAGAGAACAGTATCAGATATGAAACAAGAGACAACAGAATCAGATATGAAACAAGAGAGAACAGTATCAGATATGAAACAAGAGACAGTATCAGATATGAAACAAGAGACAACAGAATCAGATATGAAACAAGAGACAACAGTATCAGATATGAAACAAGAGAGAACAGTATCAGATATGAAACAAGAGAGAACAGTATCAGATATGAAACAAGAGACAGTATAAGATATGAAACAAGAGAGAACATTATCAGATATGAAACAAGAGACAACAGAATCAGAAATGAAACAAGAGACAGTATCAGATATGAAACAAGAGAGAACAGTATCAGATATGAAACAAGAGAGAACAGTATCAGATATGAAACAAGAGAGAACAGTATCAGATATGAAACAAGAGACAACAGAATCAGATATGAAACAAGAGAGAACAGTATCAGATATGAAACAAGAGACAGTATCAGATATGAAACAAGAGACAACAGAATCAGATATGAAAAAAGAGAGAACAGTATCAGATATGAAACAAGAGACAACAGTATCAGATATGAAACAAGAGAGAACAGTATCAGATATGAAACACGAGAGAACAGTATCAGATATGAAACAAGAGACAGTATAAGATATGAAACAAGAGAGAACAGTATCAGATATGAAACAAGAGACAACAGAATCAGATATGAAACAAGAGACAGTATCAGATATGAAACAAGAGAGAACAGTATCAGATATGAAACAAGAGACAACAGAATCAGATATGAAACAAGAGACAGTATCAGATATGAAACAAGAGAGAACAGTATCAGATATGAAACAAGAGACGGTATCAGATATGAAACAAGAGACAACAGAATCAGATATGAAACAAGAGAGAACAGTATCAGATATGAAACAAGAGACAACAGTATCAGGTATGAAACATGAGACGACAGAATCAGATATGAAACAAGAGAGAACAGTATCAGATATGACACAAGAGACAACAGTATCAGATATCAAACAAGAAACAGTATCAGATATGAAACAAGAGAGAACAGTATCAGATATGAAACAAGAGAGAACAGTATCAGATATGAAACTAGAGAGAACAGTATCAGATATGAAACAAGAGACAGTATCAGATATATAACAAGAGAGAACAGTATCAGATATGAAACAAGAGACAACAGAATCAGATATGAAACAAGAGAGAACAGTATCAGATATGAAACAAGAGACAGTATCAGATATGAAACAAGAGACAACAGAATCAGATATGAAACAAGAGACAACAGTATCAGATATGAAACAAGAGAGAACAGTATCAGATATGAAACAAGAGAGAACAGTATCAGATATGAAACAAGAGACAGTATCAGATATGAAACAAGAGAGAACAGTATCAGATATGAAACAAGAGACAACAGAATCAGATATGAAACAAGAGACAGAATCAGATGTGAAACAAGAGACAGTATCAGATATGAAACAAGAGAGAACAGTATCAGATATGAAACAAGAGACAACAGAATCAGATATGAAACAAGAGAGAACAGTATCAGATATGAAACAAGAGACAGTATCAGATATGAAACAAGAGACAACAGAATCAGATATGAAAAAAGAGAGAACAGTATCAGATATGAAACAAGAGACAACAGTATCAGATATGAAACAAGAGAGAACAGTATCAGATATGAAACACGAGAGAACAGTATCAGATATGAAACAAGAGACAGTATAAGATATGAAACAAGAGAGAACAGTATCAGATATGAAACAAGAGACAACAGAATCAGATATGAAACAAGAGACAGTATCAGATATGAAACAAGAGAGAACAGTATCAGATATGAAACAAGAGACAACAGAATCAGATATGAAACAAGAGACAGTATCAGATATGAAACAAGAGAGAACAGTATCAGATATGAAACAAGAGACGGTATCAGATATGAAACAAGAGACAACAGAATCAGATATGAAACAAGAGAGAACAGTATCAGATATGACACAAGAGACAACAGTATCAGATATCAAACAAGAGACAGTATCAGATATGAAACAAGAGAGAACAGTATCAGATATGAAACAAGAGAGAACAGTATCAGATATGAAACTAGAGAGAACAGTATCAGATATGAAACAAGAGACAGTATCAGATATGAAACAAGAGAGAACAGTATCAGATATGAAACAAGAGACAGTATCAGATATGAAACAAGAGAGAACAGTATCAGATATGAAACAAGAGAGAGTATAAGATATGAAACAAGAGAGAACAGTATCAGATATGAAACAAAAGCGAACAGTATCAGATATGAAACAAGAGAGAACAGTATCAGATATGAAACAAGAGACAACAGAATCAGATATGAAACAAGAGAGAACAGTATCAGATATGAAACAAGAGACAGTATCAGATATGAAACAAGAGACAACAGAATCAGATATGAAACAAGAGACAACAGTATCAGATATGAAACAAGAGAGAACAGTATCAGATATGAAACAAGAGAGAACAGTATCAGATATGAAACAAGAGACAGTATAAGATATGAAACAAGAGAGAACAGTATCAGATATGAAACAAGAGACAACAGAATCAGATATGAAACAAGAGACAGAATCAGATATGAAACAAGAGACAGTATCAGATATGAAACAAGAGAGAACAGTATCAGATATGAAACAAGAGACGGTATCAGATATGAAACAGGAGACAACAGAATCAGATATGAAACAAGAGAGAACAGTATCAGATATGAAACAAGAGACAACAGTATCAGATATGAAACATGAGACAACAGAATCAGATATGAAACAAGAGAGAACAGTATCAGATATGAAACAAGAGACAACAGTATCAGATATCAAACAAGAGACAGTATCAGATATGAAACAAGAGAGAACAGTATCAGATATGAAACAAGAGAGAACAGTATCAGATATGAAACTAGAGAGAACAGTATCAGATATGAAACAAGAGACAGTATCAGATATGAAACAAGAGAGAACAGTATCAGATATGAAACAAGAGACAGTATCAGATATGAAACAAGAGAGAACAGTATCAGATATGAAACAAGAGACAGTATCAGATATGAAACAAGAGAGAACAGTATCAGATATGAAACAAGAGAGAACAGTATCAAATATGAAACAAGAGAGAACAATATCAGATATGAAACAAGAGACAACAGAATCAGATATGAAACAAGAGAGAACAGTATCAGATATGAAACAAGAGACAGTATCAGATATGAAACAAGAGACAACAGAATCAGATATGAAAAAAGAGAGAACACTATCAGATATGAAACAAGAGACAGTATCAGATATGAAACAAGAGAGAACAGTATCAGATATGAAACAAGAGACAACAGAATCAGATATGAAACAAGAGACAACTGTATCAGATATGAAACAAGAGACAGTATCAGATATGAGACAAGAGACAACAGAATCAGATATGAAACAAGAGACAACAGTATCAGATATGAAATAAGAGGCAACATAATCAGATATGAAACAAGAGAGAACAGTATCAGATATGAAAAAAGAGACAACAGAATCAGATATGAAACAAGAGACAACAGTATCAGATATGAAACAAAAGAGAACAGTATCAGATATGAAACAAGAGAGAACAGTATCAGATATGAAACAAGAGACAACAGAATCAGATATGAAACAAGAGACAACAGTATCAGATATGAAACAAGAGACAGTATAAGATATGAAACAAGAGAGAACAGTATCAGATATGAAACAAGAGACAACAGAATCAGATATGAAACAAGAGACAGTATCATATATGAAACAAGAGAGAACAGTATCAGATATGAAACAAGAGACAACAGAATCAGATATGAAACAAGAGAGAACAGTATCAGATATGAAACAAGAGACAACAGTATCAGATATGAAACAAGAGACAACAGTATCAGATATGAAACAAGAGACAGCAGTATCAGATATGAAACAAGAGACAGCAGAATCAGATATGAAACAAGAGACAACAGTATCAGATATGAAACAAGAGACAACAGTATCAGATATGAAACAAGAGACAACAGAATCAGATATGAAACAAGAGACAGTATCATATATGAAACAAGAGAGAACAGTATAAGATATGAAACAAGAGACGGTATCAGATATGAAACAATAGACAACAGAATCAGATATGAAACAAGAGACAGTATCAGATATGAAACAAGAGACAGTATCAGATATGAAACAAGAGACAACAGTATCAGAAATGAAACAAGAGAGAACAGTATCAGATATGAAACAAGAGACAACAGAATCAGATATGAAACAAGAGACAACAATATCATAAATGAAACAAGAGACAACAGTAACAGAAATGAAACAAGAGACATTATCAGATATTAAACAAGAGAGAAAGGCATCAGATATGAAAGAAGAAAAAACATTTTTAGTTATAATAGAAGAAACAGTATCAGATATAAAAACAAGAGACATTATCAGATATGAAACAAGAGACAACAGTATCAGATATGAAACAAGAGACAGTATCAGATATGAAACAAGAGACAACAGTATCAGATATGAAACAAGAGACAACAGCATCAGATATGAAACAAGAGACAACAGTATCAGATATAAAAACAAGAGACATTATCAGATATGAAACAAGAGACAACAGTATCAGATATGAAACAAGAGACAGTATCAGATATGAAACAAGAGACAACAGTATCAGATATGAAAAAAAGAGACAACAGTATCAGAAATGAAACAAGAGACAACAGTAACAGAAATGAAACAAGAGACATTATCAGATATTAAACAAGAAAGAAAGGCATCAGATATGAAAGAAGAAAAAACATTTTTAGTTATAATAGAAGAAACAGTATCAGATATAAAAACAAGAGACATTATCAGATATGAAACAAGAGAGAACAGTATCAGATATGAAACAAGAGACAGTATCAGATATGAAACAAGAGACATCAGTATCAGATATGAAACAAGAGACAACAGAATCAGATATGAAACAAGAGACAAAAGTATCATATATGAAACAAGAGACAGTATTAGATTTTAAAGAAGAGACAACAGTATCAGATATGAAATAAGAGACAGTATCAGATATGAAACAAGAGAGAACAGTATCAGATATGAAACAAGAGAGAACAGTATCAGATATGAAATAAGAGACAGTATCAGATATGAAACAAGAGAGAACAGTATCAGATATGAAACAAGAGAGAACAGTATCAGATATGAAACAAGAGACAACAGAATCAGATATGAAACAAGAGACAACAGTATCAGATATGAAACAAGAGACAGTATCAGATATGAAACAAGAGAGAACAGTATCAGATATGAAACAAGAGACAACAGAATCAGATATGAAACAAGAGACAGTATCAGATATGAAACAAGAGAGAACAGTATCAGATATGAAACAAGAGACGGTATCAGATATGAAACAAGAGACAACAGAATCAGATATGAAATAAGAGAGAACAGTATCAGATATGACACAAGAGACAACAGTATCAGATATCAAACAAGAGACAGTATCAGATATGAAACAAGAGAGAACAGTATCAGATATGAAACAAGAGAGAACAGTATCAGATATGAAACTAGAGAGAACAGTATCAGATATGAAACAAGAGACAGTATCAGATATGAAACAAGAGAGAACAGTATCAGATATGAAACAAGAGACAGTATCAGATATGAAACAAGAGAGAACAGTATCAGATATGAAACAAGAGACAGTATAAGATATGAAACAAGAGAGAACAGTATCAGATATGAAACAAAAGCGAACAGTATCAGATATGAAACAAGAGAGAACAGTATCAGATATGAAATAAGAGACAACAGAATCAGATATGAAACAAGAGAGAACAGTATCAGATATGAAACAAGAGACAGTATCAGATATGAAACAAGAGACAACAGAATCAGATATGAAACAAGAGACAACAGTATCAGATATGAAACAAGAGAGAACAGTATCAGATATGAAACAAGAGAGAACAGTATCAGATATGAAACAAGAGACAGTATAAGATATGAAACAAGAGAGAACAGTATCAGATATGAAACAAGAGACAACAGAATCAGATATGAAACAAGAGACAGAATCAGATATGAAACAAGAGACAGTATCAGATATGAAACAAGAGAGAACAGTATCAGATATGAAACAAGAGACGGTATCAGATATGAAACAAGAGACAACAGAATCAGATATGAAACAAGAGAGAACAGTATCAGATATGAAACAAGAGACAACAGTATCAGATATGAAACATGAGACAACAGAATCAGATATGAAACAAGAGAGAACAGTATCAGATATGAAACAAGAGACAACAGTATCAGATATCAAACAAGAGACAGTATCAGATATGAAACAAGAGAGAACAGTATCAGATATGAAACAAGAGAGAACAGTATCAGATATGAAACTAGAGAGAACAGTATCAGATATGAAACAAGAGACAGTATCAGATATGAAACAAGAGAGAACAGTATCAGATATGAAACAAGAGACAGTATCAGATATGAAACAAGAGAGAACAGTATCAGATATGAAACAAGAGACAGTATCAGATATGAAACAAGAGAGAACAGTATCAGATATGAAACAAGAGAGAACAGTATCAAATATGAAACAAGAGAGAACAGTATCAGATATGAAACAAGAGACAACAGAATCAGATATGAAACAAGAGAGAACAGTATCAGATATGAAACAAGAGACAGTATCAGATATGAAACAAGAGACAACAGAATCAGATATGAAAAAAGAGAGAACACTATCAGATATGAAACAAGAGACAGTATCAGATATGAAACAAGAGAGAACAGTATCAGATATGAAACAAGAGACAACAGAATCAGATATGAAACAAGAGACAACTGTATCAGATATGAAACAAGAGACAGTATCAGATATGAGACAAGAGACAACAGAATCAGATATGAAACAAGAGACAACAGTATCAGATATGAAACAAGAGGCAACATAATCAGATATGAAACAAGAGAGAACAGTATCAGATATGAAAAAAGAGACAACAGAATCAGATATGAAACAAGAGACAACAGTATCAGATATGAAACAAAAGAGAACAGTATCAGATATGAAACAAGAGAGAACAGTATCAGATATGAAACAAGAGACAACAGAATCAGATATGAAACAAGAGACAACAGTATCAGATATGAAACAAGAGACAGTATAAGATATGAAACAAGAGAGAACAGTATCAGATATGAAACAAGAGACAACAGAATCAGATATGAAACAAGAGACAGTATCATATATGAAACAAGAGAGAACAGTATCAGATATGAAACAAGAGACGGTATCAGATATGAAACAAGAGACAACAGAATCAGATATGAAACAAGAGAGAACAGTATCAGATATGAAACAAGAGACAACAGTATCAGATATGAAACAAGAGACAACAGTATCAGATATGAAACAAGAGACAGCAGTATCAGATATGAAACAAGAGACAACAGAATCAGATATGAAACAAGAGACAACAGTATCAGATATGAAACAAGAGACAACAGTATCAGATATGAAACAAGAGACAACAGAATCAGATATGAAACAAGAGACAGTATCATATATGAAACAAGAGAGAACAGTATCAGATATGAAACAAGAGACGGTATCAGATATGAAACAAGAGACAACAGAATCAGATATGAAACAAGAGACAACAGTATCAGATATGAAACAAGAGACAACAGTATCAGATATGAAACAAGAGACAACAGTATCAGATATGAAACAAGAGACAACAGAATCAGATATGAAACAAGAGACAGTATCATATATGAAACAAGAGAGAACAGTATAAGATATGAAACAAGAGACGGTATCAGATATGAAACAATAGACAACAGAATCAGATATGAAACAAGAGACAGTATCAGATATGAAACAAGAGACAGTATCAGATATGAAACAAGAGACAACAGTATCAGAAATTAAACAAGAGAGAACAGTATCAGATATGAAACAAGAGACAACAGAATCAGATATGAAACAAGAGACAACAATATCATAAATGAAACAAGAGACAACAGTAACAGAAATGAAACAAGAGACATTATCAGATATTAAACAAGAGAGAAAGGCATCAGATATGAAAGAAGAAAAAACATTTTTAGTTATAATAGAAGAAACAGTATCAGATATAAAAACAAGAGACATTATCAGATATGAAACAAGAGACAACAGTATCAGATATGAAACAAGAGACAGTATCAGATATGAAACAAGAGACAACAGTATCAGATATGAAACAAGAGACAACAGTATCAGATATGAAAAAAAGAGACAACAGTATCAGAAATGAAACAAGAGACAACAGTAACAGAAATGAAACAAGAGACATTATCAGATATTAAACAAGAAAGAAAGGCATCAGATATGAAAGAAGAAAAAACATTTTTAGTTATAATAGAAGAAACAGTATCAGATATAAAAACAAGAGACATTATCAGATATGAAACAAGAGAGAACAGTATCAGATATGAAACAAGAGACAGTATCAGATATGAAACAAGAGACAACAGTATCAGATATGAAACAAGAGACAACAGAATCAGATATGAAACAAGAGACAAAAGTATCATATATGAAACAAGAGACAGTATTAGATTTTAAAGAAGAGACAACAGTATCAGATATGAAATAAGAGACAGTATCAGATATGAAACAAGAGAGAACAGTATCAGATATGAAACAAGAGAGAACAGTATCAGATATGAAATAAGAGACAGTATCACATATGAAACAAGAGAGAACAGTATCAGATATGAAACAAGAGAGAACAGTATCAGATATGAAACAAGAGACAACAGAATCAGATATGAAACAAGAGACAACAGTATCAGATATGAAACAAGAGACAGTATAAGATATGAAACAAGAGAGAACAGTATCAGATATGAAACAAGAGACAACAGAATCAGATATGAAACAAGAGACAGTATCATATATGAAACAAGAGAGAACAGTATCAGATATGAAACAAGAGACGGTATCAGATATGAAACACGAGACAACAGAATCAGATATGAAACAAGAGAGAACAGTATCAGATATGAAACAAGAGAGAACAGTATCAGATATGAAACAAAAGCGAACAGTATCAGATATGAAACAAGAGAGAACAGTATCAGATATGAAACAAGAGAGAACAGTATCAGATATGAAACAAGAGAGAACAGTATCAGATATGAAACAAGAGACAACAGTATCAGATATGAAACAAGAGAGAACAGTATCAGATATGAAACAAGAGACAACAGAATCAGATATGAAACAAGAGACAACAGTATCAGATATGAAACAAGAGACAGTATAAGATATGAAACAAGAGAGAACAGTATCAGATATGAAACAAGAGACAACAGAATCAGATATGAAACAAGAGACAGTATCATATATGAAACAAGAGAGAACAGTATCAGATATGAAACAAGAGACGGTATCAGATATGAAACAAGAGACAACAGAATCAGATATGAAACAAGAGAGAACAGTATCAGATATGAAACAAGAGAGAACAGTATCAGATATGAAACAAAAGCGAACAGTATCAGATATGAAACAAGAGAGAACAGTATCAGATATGAAACAAGAGAGAACAGTATCAGATATGAAACAAAAGCGAACAGTATCAGATATGAAACAAGAGAGAACAGTATCAGATATGAAACAAGAGACAACAGAATCAGATATGAAACAAGAGAGAACAGTATCAGATATGAAACAAGAGACAGTATCAGATATGAAACAAGAGACAACAGAATCAGATATGAAACAAGAGACAACAGAATCAGATATGAAACAAGAGACAGAATCAGATATGAAACAAGAGACAGTATCAGATATGAAACAAGAGAGAACAGTATCAGATATGAAACAAGAGACGGTATCAGATATGAAACAAGAGACAACAGAATCAGATATGAAACAAGAGAGAACAGTATCAGATATGAAACAAGAGACAACAGTATCAGATATGAAACATGAGACAACAGAATCAGATATGAAACAAGAGAGAACAGTATCAGATATGAAACAAGAGACAACAGTATCAGATATCAAACAAGAGACAGTATCAGATATGAAACAAGAGAGAACAGTATCAGATATGAAACAAGAGAGAACAGTATCAGATATGAAACTAGAGAGAACAGTATCAGATATGAAACAAGAGACAGTATCAGATATGAAACAAGAGAGAACAGTATCAGATATGAAACAAGAGACAGTATCAGATATGAAACAAGAGAGAACAGTATCAGATATGAAACAAGAGACAGTATCAGATATGAAACAAGAGAGAACAGTATCAGATATGAAACAATAGAGAACAGTATCAAATATGAAACAAGAGAGAACAGTATCAGATATGAAACAAGAGACAACAGAATCAGATATGAAACAAGAGAGAACAGTATCAGATATGAAACAAGAAACAGTATCAGATATGAAACAAGAGACAACAGAATCAGATATGAAAAAAGAGAGAACACTATCAGATATGAAACAAGAGACAGTATCAGATATGAAACAAGAGAGAACAGTATCAGATATGAAACAAGAGACAACAGAATCAGATATGAAACAAGAGACAACTGTATCAGATATGAAACAAGAGACAGTATCAGATATGAGACAAGACACAACAGAATCAGATATGAAACAAGAGACAACATAATCAGATATGAAACAAGAGAGAACAGTATCAGATATGAAAAAAGAGACAACAGAATCAGATATGAAACAAGAGACAACAGTATCAGATATGAAACAAAAGAGAACAGTATCAGATATGAAACAAGAGAGAACAGTATCAGATATGAAACAAGAGAGAACAGAATCAGATACGAAACAAGAGACAACAGTATCAGATATGAAACAAGAGACAGTATAAGATATGAAACAAGAGAGAACAGTATCAGATATGAAACAAGAGACAACAGAATCAAATATGAAACAAGAGACAGTATCATATATGAAACAAGAGACAACAGTATCAGATATGAAACAAGAGACGGTATCAGATATGAAACAAGAGACAACAGAATCAGATATGAAACAAGAGAGAACAGTATCAGATATGAAACAAGAGACAACAGTATCAGATATGAAACAAGAGACAACAGTATCAGATATGAAACAAGAGACAGCAGTATCAGATATGAAACAAGAGACAACAGAATCAGATATGAAACAAGAGACAACAGTATCAGATATGAAACAAGAGACAACAGTATCAGATATGAAACAAGAGACAACAGAATCAGATATGAAACAAGAGACAGTATCAGATATGAAACAAGAGAGAACAGTATCAGATATGAAACAAGAGACGGTATCAGATATGAAACAAGAGACAACAGAATCAGATATGAAACAAGAGACAACAGTATCAGATATGAAACAAGAGACAACAGTATCAGATATGAAACAAGAGACAACAGTATCAGATATGAAACAAGAGACAACAGAATCAGATATGAAACAAGAGACAGTATCATATATGAAACAAGAGAGAACAGTATAAGATATGAAACAAGAGACGGTATCAGATATGAAACAATAGACAACAGAATCAGATATGAAACAAGAGACAGTATCAGATATGAAACAAGAGACAGTATCAGATATGAAACAAGAGACAACAGTATCAGAAATGAAACAAGAGAGAACAGTATCAGATATGAAACAAGAGACAACAGAATCAGATATGAAAAAAGAGACAACAATATCATAAATGAAACAAGAGACAACAGTAACAGATATGAAACAAGAGACATTATCAGATATTAAACAAGATAGAAAGGCATCAGATATGAAAGAAGAAAAAACATTTTTAGTTATAATAGAAGAAACAGTATCAGATATAAAAACAAGAGACATTATCAGATATGAAACAAGAGACAACAGTATCAGATATGAAACAAGAGACAGTATCAGATATGAAACAAGAGAGAACAGTATCAGATATGAAACAAGAGAGAACAGTATCAAATATGAAACAAGAGAGAACAGTATCAGATATGAAACAAGAGACAACAGAATCAGATATGAAACAAGAGAGAACAGTATCAGATATGAAACAAGAAACAGTATCAGATATGAAACAAGAGACAACAGAATCAGATATGAAAAAAGAGAGAACACTATCAGATATGAAACAAGAGACAGTATCAGATATGAAACAAGAGAGAACAGTATCAGATATGAAACAAGAGACAACAGAATCAGATATGAAACAAGAGACAACTGTATCAGATATGAAACAAGAGACAGTATCAGATATGAGACAAGAGACAACAGAATCAGATATGAAACAAGAGACAACAGTATCAGATATGAAACAAGAGACAACATAATCAGATATGAAACAAGAGAGAACAGTATCAGATATGAAAAAAGAGACAACAGAATCAGATATGAAACAAGAGACAACAGTATCAGATATGAAACAAAAGAGAACAGTATCAGATATGAAACAAGAGAGAACAGTATCAGATATGAAACAAGAGACAACAGAATCAGATACGAAACAAGAGACAACAGTATCAGATATGAAACAAGAGACAACAGAATCAGATATGAAGCAAGAGAGAACAATATCAGATATGAAACAAGAGACAACAGAATCAGATATCAAACAAGAGACAGTATCATATATGAAACAAGAGAGAACAGTATCAGATATGAAACAAGAGACGGTATCAGATATGAAACAAGAGACAACAGAATCAGATATGAAACAAGAGAGAACAGTATCAGATATGAAACAAGAGACAACAGTATCAGATATGAAACAAGAGACAACAGTATCAGATATGAAACAAGAGACAGCAGTATCAGATATGAAACAAGAGACAACAGAATCAGATATGAAACAAGAGACAACAGTATCAGATATGAAACAAGAGACAACAGTATCAGATATGAAACAAGAGACAACAGAATCAGATATGAAACAAGAGACAGTATCATATATGAAACAAGAGAGAACAGTATCAGATATGAAACAAGAGACGGTATCAGATATGAAACAAGAGACAACAGAATCAGATATGAAACAGGAGACAACAGTATCAGATATGAAACAAGAGACAACAGTATCAGATATGAAACAAGAGACAACAGTATCAGATATGAAACAAGAGACAACAGAATCAGATATGAAACAAGAGACAGTATCATATATGAAACAAGAGAGAACAGTATAAGATATGAAACAAGAGACGGTATCAGATATGAAACAATAGACAACAGAATCAGATATGAAACAAGAGACAGTATCAGATATGAAACAAGAGACAGTATCAGATATGAAACAAGAGACAACAGTATCAGAAATGAAACAAGAGAGAACAGTATCAGATATGAAACAAGAGACAACAGAATCAGATATGAAACAAGAGACAACAATATCATAAATGAAACAAGAGACAACAGTAACAGATATGAAACAAGAGACATTATCAGATATTAAACAAGAGAGAAAGGCATCAGATATGAAAGAACAAAAAACATTTTTAGTTATAATAGAAGAAACAGTATCAGATATAAAAACAAGAGACATTATCAGATATGAAACAAGAGACAACAGTATCAGATATGAAACAAGAGACAGTATCAGATATGAAACAAGAGACAACAGTATCAGATATGAAACAAGAGACAACAGTATCAGATATGAAAAAAAGAGACAACAGTATCAGAAATGAAACAAGAGACAACAGTAACAGAAATGAAACAAGAGACATTATCAGATATTAAACAAGAAAGAAAGGCATCAGATATGAAAGAAGAAAAAACATTTTTAGTTATAATAGAAGAAACAGTATCAGATATAAAAACAAGAGACATTATCAGATATGAAACAAGAGAGAACAGTATCAGATATGAAACAAGAGACAGTATCAGATATGAAACAAGAGACAACAGTATCAGATATGAAACAAGAGACAACAGAATCAGATATGAAACAAGAGACATCAGTATCAGATATGAAACAAGAGAGAACAGTATCAGATATGAAACAAGAGACAACAGTATCAGATATGAAACAAGAGAGAACAGTATCAGATATGAAACAAGAGACAACAGAATCAGATATGAAACAAGAGACAACAGTATCAGATATGAAACAAGAGAGAACAGTATCAGATATGAAACAAGAGAGAACAGTATCAGATATGAAACAAGAGACAACAGTATCAGATATGAAACAAGAGAGAACAGTATCAGATATGAAACAAGAGACAACAGAATCAGATATGAAACAAGAGACAACAGTATCAGATATGAAACAAGAGACAGTATAAGATATGAAACAAGAGAGAACAGTATCAGATATGAAACAAGAGACAACAGAATCAGATATGAAACAAGAGACAGTATCATATATGAAACAAGAGAGAACAGTATCAGATATGAAACAAGAGACGGTATCAGATATGAAACAAGAGACAACAGAATCAGATATGAAACAAGAGAGAACAGTATCAGATATGAAACAAGAGACAACAGTATCAGATATGAAACACGAGAGAACAGTATCAGATATGAAACAAGAGACAGTATAAGATATGAAACAAGAGAGAACAGTATCAGATATGAAACAAGAGACAACAGAATCAGATATGAAACAAGAGACAGTATCAGATATGAAACAAGAGAGAACAGTATCAGATATGAAACAAGAGACAACAGAATCAGATATGAAACAAGAGACAGTATCAGATATGAAACAAGAGAGAACAGTATCAGATATGAAACAAGAGACGGTATCAGATATGAAACAAGAGACAACAGAATCAGATATGAAACAAGAGAGAACAGTATCAGATATGACACAAGAGACAACAGTATCAGATATGAAACATGAGACAACAGAATCAGATATGAAACAAGAGAGAACAGTATCAGATATGAAACAAGAGACAACAGTATCAGATATCAAACAAGAGACAGTATCAGATATGAAACAAGAGAGAACAGTATCAGATATGAAACAAGAGAGAACATTATCAGATATGAAACTAGAGAGAACAGTATCAGATATGAAACAAGAGACAGTATCAGATATGAAACAAGAGAGAACAGTATCAGATATGAAACAAGAGACAGTATCAGATATGAAACAAGAGACATTATCAGATATGAAACTAGAGAGAACAGTATCAGATATGAAACAAGAGACAGTATCAGATATGAAACAAGAGAGAACAGTATCAGATATGAAACAAGAGACAGTATCAGATATGAAACAAGAGACAGTATCAGATATGAAACAAGAGAGAACAGTATCAGATATGAAACAAGAGAGAACAGTATCAAATATGAAACAAGAGAGAACAGTATCAGATATGAAACAAGAGACAACAGAATCAGATATGAAACAAGAGAGAACAGTATCAGATATGAAACAAGAGACAGTATCAGATATGAAACAAGAGACAACAGAATCAGATATGAAAAAAGAGAGAACAGTATCAGATATGAAACAAGAGACAGTATCAGATATGAAACAAGAGAGAACAGTATCAGATATGAAACAAGAGACAACAGAATCAGATATGAAACAAGAGACAACTGTATCAGATATGAAACAAGAGACAGTATCAGATATGAGACAAGAGACAACAGAATCAGATATGAAACAAGAGACAACAATATCAGATATGAAACAAGAGACAACATAATCAGATATGAAACAAGAGAGAACAGTATCAGATATGAAAAAAGAGACAACAGAATCAGATATGAAACAAGAGACAACAGTATCAGATATGAATCAAAAGACAACAGAATCAGATATGAAACAAGAGACAACAGTATCAGATATGAAACAAGAGACAGTATAAGATATGAAACAAGAGAGAACAGTATCAGATATGAAACAAGAGACAACAGAATCAGATATGAAGCAAGAGACAGTATCATATATGAAACAAGATAGAACAGTATCAGATATGAAACAAGAGACGGTATCAGATATGAAACAAGAGACAACAGAATCAGATATGAAACAAGAGACAACAGTATCAGATATGAAACAAGAGACAACAGTACCAGATATGAAACAAGAGACAACAGTATCAGATATGAAACAAGAGACAACAGAATCAGATATGAAACAAGAGACAACAGTATCAGATATGAAACAAGAGACAACAGTATCAGATATGAAACAAGAGACAACAGAATCAGATATGAAACAAGAGACAGTATCATATATGAAACAAGAGAGAACAGTATCAGATATGAAACAAGAGACAATAGTATCAGATATGAAACAAGAGACAACAGAATCAGATATGAAACAAGAGACAACAGTATCAGATATGAAACAAGAGACAACAGTATCAGATATGAAACAAGAGACAACAGTATCAGATATGAAACAAGAGACAACAGAATCAGATATGAAACAAGAGACAGTATCATATATGAAACAAGAGAGAACAGTATAAGATATGAAACAAGAGACGGTATCAGATATGAAACAATAGACAACAGAATCAGATATGAAACAAGAGACAGTATCAGATATGATACAAGAGACAGTATCAGATATGAAACAAGAGACAACAGTATCAGAAATGAAACAAGAGAGAACAGTATCAGATATGAAACAAGAGAGAACAGAATCAGATATGAAACAAGAGAGAACAGTATCAGATATGAAACAAGAGACAGTATCAGATATGAAACAAGAGACAACAGAATCAGATATGAAAAAAGAGAGAACAGTATCAGATATGAAACAAGAGACAGTATCAGATATGAAATAAGAGACAACAGAATCAGATATGAAACAAGAGACAACAGTATCAGATATGAAACAAGAGATAACAGTATCAGATATGAAACAAGAGAGAACAGTATCAGATATGAAACAAGAGACAGTATCAGATATGAAACAAGAGAGAACGGTATCAGATATGAAACAAGAGCCAACAGAATCAGATATGAAACAAGAGACAGTATCAGATATGAAACAAGAGAGAACAGTATCAGATATGAAACAATAGACGGTATCAGATATGAAACACGAGACAACAGAATCAGATATGAAACAAGAGAGAACAGTATCAGATATGAAACAAGAGACAACAGTATCAGATATGAAACATGAAACAACAGAATAAGATATGAAACAAGAGAGAACAGTATCAGATATGAAACAAGAGACAACAGTATCAGATATCAAACAAGAGACAGTATCAGATATGAAACAAGAGAGAACAGTATCAGATATGAAACAAGAGAGAACAGTATCAGATATGAAACTAGAGAGAACAGTATCAGATATGAAACAAGAGACAACAGAATCAGATATGAAACAAGAGACAACAGTATCAGATATGAAACAAGAGACAGTATCAGATATGAAACAAGAGACAACAGAATCAGATATGAAAAAAGAGAGAACAGTATCAGATATGAAACAAGAGACAGTATCAGTTATGAAACAAGAGAGAACAGTATCAGATATGAAACAAGAGACAACAGAATCAGATATGAAACAAGAGACAACTGTATCAGATATGAAACAAGAGACAGTATCAGATATGAGACAAGAGACAACAGAATCAGATATGAAACAAGAGACAACAGTATCAGATATGAAACAAGAGACAACATAATCAGATATGAAACAAGAGAGAACAGTATCAGATATGAAACAAGAGACAACAGAATCATAAATGAAACAAGAGACAACAGTATCATAAATGAAACAAGAGACAACAGTAACAGATATGTAACAAGAGACATTATCAGATATTAAACAAGAGAGAAAGGCATCAGATATGAAAGAAGAAAAAAATTTTTTAGTTATAATAGAAGAAACAGTATCAGATATAAAAACAAGAGACATTATCAGATATGAAACAAGAGACAACAGTATCAGATATGAAACAAGAGACAGTATCAGATATGAAACAAGAGACAACAGTATCAGATATGAAACAAGAGACAACAGTATCAGATATGAAAAAAAGAGACAACAGTATCAGAAATGAAACAAGAGACAACAGTAACAGAAATGAAACAAGATACATTATCAGATATTAAACAAGAAAGAAAGGCATCAGATATGAAAGAAGAAAAAACATTTTTAGTTATAATAGAAGAAACAGTATCAGATATAAAAACAAGAGACATTATCAGATATGAAACAAGAGAGAACAGTATCAGATATGAAACAAGAGACAGTATCAGATATGAAACAAGAGACAACAGTATCAGATATGAAACAAGAGACAACAGAATCAGATATGAAACAAGAGACAAAAGTATCATATATGAAACAAGAGACAGTAATAGATTTTAAAGAAGAGACAACAGTATCAGATATGAAATAAGAGACAGTATCAGATATGAAACAAGAGAGAACAGTATCAGATATGAAACAAGAGAGAACAGTATCAGATATGAAATAAGAGACAGTATCAGATATGAAACAAGAGAGAACAGTATCAGATATGAAACAAGAGAGAACAGTATCAGATATGAAACAAGAGACAACAGTATCATATATGAAACAAGAGAGAACAGTATAAGATATGAAACAAGAGACGGTATCAGATATGAAACAATAGACAACAGAATCAGATATGAAACAAGAGACAGTATCAGATATGATACAAGAGACAGTATCAGATATGAAACAAGAGACAACAGTATCAGAAATGAAACAAGAGAGAACAGTATCAGATATGAAACAAGAGAGAACAGAATCAGATATGAAACAAGAGAGAACAGTATCAGATATGAAACAAGAGACAGTATCAGATATGAAACAAGAGACAACAGAATCAGATATGAAAAAAGAGAGAACAGTATCAGATATGAAACAAGAGACAGTATCAGATATGAAACAAGAGAGAACAGTATCAGATGTGAAACAAGAGACAACAGAATCAGATATGAAAGAAGAGACAACAGAATCAGATATGAAACAAGAGACAGTATCAGATATGAAATAAGAGACAACAGAATCAGATATGAAACAAGAGACAACAGTATCAGATATGAAACAAGAGAGAACAGTATCAGATATGAAACAAGAGAGAACAGTATCAGATATGAAACAAGAGACAGTATCAGATATGAAACAAGAGAGAACGGTATCAGATATGAAACAAGAGCCAACAGAATCAGATATGAAACAAGAGACAGTATCAGATATGAAACAAGAGAGAACAGTATCAGATATGAAACAATAGACGGTATCAGATATGAAACACGAGACAACAGAATCAGATATGAAACAAGAGAGAACAGTATCAGATATGAAACAAGAGACAACAGTATCAGATATGAAACATGAGACAACAGAATCAGATATGAAACAAGAGAGAACAGTATCAGATATGAAACAAGAGACAACAGTATCAGATATCAAACAAGAGACAGTATCAGATATGAAACAAGAGAGAACAGTATCAGATATGAAACAAGAGAGAACAGTATCAGATATGAAACTAGAGAGAACAGTATCAGATATGAAACAAGAGACAACAGAATCAGATATGAAACAAGAGAGAACAGTATCAGATATGAAACAAGAGACAGTATCAGATATGAAACAAGAGACAACAGAATCAGATATGAAAAAAGAGAGAACAGTATCAGATATGAAACAAGAGACAGTATCAGTTATGAAACAAGAGAGAACAGTATCAGATATGAAACAAGAGACAACAGAATCAGATATGAAACAAGAGACAACTGTATCAGATATGAAACAAGAGACAGTATCAGATATGAGACAAGAGACAACAGAATCAGATATGAAACAAGAGACAACAGTATCAGATATGAAACAAGAGACAACATAATCAGATATGAAACAAGAGAGAACAGTATCAGATATGAAACAAGAGACAACAGAATCATAAATGAAACAAGAGACAACAGTATCATAAATGAAACAAGAGACAACAGTAACAGATATGTAACAAGAGACATTATCAGATATTAAACAAGAGAGAAAGGCATCAGATATGAAAGAAGAAAAAAATTTTTTAGTTATAATAGAAGAAACAGTATCAGATATAAAAACAAGAGACATTATCAGATATGAAACAAGAGACAACAGTATCAGATATGAAACAAGAGACAGTATCAGATATGAAACAAGAGACAACAGTATCAGATATGAAACAAGAGACAACAGTATCAGATATGAAAAAAAGAGACAACAGTATCAGAAATGAAACAAGAGACAACAGTAACAGAAATGAAACAAGATACATTATCAGATATTAAACAAGAAAGAAAGGCATCAGATATGAAAGAAGAAAAAACATTTTTAGTTATAATAGAAGAAACAGTATCAGATATAAAAACAAGAGACATTATCAGATATGAAACAAGAGAGAACAGTATCAGATATGAAACAAGAGACAGTATCAGATATGAAACAAGAGACAACAGTATCAGATATGAAACAAGAGACAACAGAATCAGATATGAAACAAGAGACAAAAGTATCATATATGAAACAAGAGACAGTAATAGATTTTAAAGAAGAGACAACAGTATCAGATATGAAATAAGAGACAGTATCAGATATGAAACAAGAGAGAACAGTATCAGATATGAAACAAGAGAGAACAGTATCAGATATGAAATAAGAGACAGTATCAGATATGAAACAAGAGAGAACAGTATCAGATATGAAACAAGAGAGAACAGTATCAGATATGAAACAAGAGACAACAGAATCAGATATGAAACAAGAGACAACAGTATCAGATATGAAACAAGAGAGAACAGTATCAGATATGAAACAAGAGAGAACAGTATCAGATATGAAACAAGAGACAACAGTATCAGATATGAAACAAGAGAGAACAGTATCAGATATGAAACAAGAGACAACAGAATCAGATATGAAACAAGAGACATCAGTATCAGATATGAAACAAGAGACAGTATAAGATATGAAACAAGAGACAACAGAATCAGATATGAAACAAGAGACAGTATCATATATGAAACAAGAGAGAACAGTATCAGATATGAAACAAGAGACGGTATCAGATATGAAACAAGAGACAACAGAATCAGATATGAAACAAGAGAGAACAGTATCAGATATGAAACAAGAGACAACAGTATCAGATATGAAACACGAGAGAACAGTATCAGATATGAAACAAGAGACAGTATAAGATATGAAACAAGAGAGAACAGTATCAGATATGAAACAAGAGACAACAGAATGAGATATGAAACAAGAGACAGTATCAGATATGAAACAAGAGAGAACAGTATCAGATATGAAACAAGAGACAACAGAATCAGATATGAAACAAGAGACAGTATCAGATATGAAACAAGAGAGAACAGTATCAGATATGAAACAAGAGACGGTATCAGATATGAAACAAGAGACAACAGAATCAGATATGAAACAAGAGAGAACAGTATCAGATATGAAACAAGAGACAACAGTATCAGATATGAAACATGAGACAACAGAATCAGATATGAAACAAGAGAGAACAGTATCAGATATGACACAAGAGACAACAGTATCAGATATCAAACAAGAGACAGTATCAAATATGAAACAAGAGAGAACAGTATCAGATATGAAACAAGAGAGAACAGTATCAGATATGAAACTTGAGAGAACAGTATCAGATATGAAACAAGAGAGAACAGTATCAGATATGAAACAAGAGACAACAGAATCAGATATGAAACAAGAGAGAACAGTATCAGATATGAAACAAGAGACAGTATCAGATATGAAACAAGAGACAACAGAATCAGATATGAAACAAGAGACAACAGTATCAGATATGAAACAAGAGAGAACAGTATCATAAATGAAACAAGAGACAACAGTAACAGATATGTAACAAGAGACATTATCAGATATTAAACAAGAGAGAAAGGCATCAGATATGAAAGAAGAAAAAAAATTTTTAGTTATAATAGAAGAAACAGTATCAGATATAAAAACAAGAGACATTATCAGATATGAAACAAGAGACAACAGTATCAGATATGAAACAAGAGACAGTATCAGATATGAAACAAGAGACAACAGTATCAGATATGAAACAAGAGACAACAGTATCAGATATGAAAAAAAGAGACAACAGTATCAGAAATGAAACAAGAGACAACAGTAACAGAAATGAAACAAGATACATTATCAGATATTAAACAAGAAAGAAAGGCATCAGATATGAAAGAAGAAAAAACATTTTTAGTTATAATAGAAGAAACAGTATCAGATATAAAAACAAGAGACATTATCAGATATGAAACAAGAGAGAACAGTATCAGATATGAAACAAGAGACAGTATCAGATATGAAACAAGAGACAACAGTATCAGATATGAAACAAGAGACAACAGAATCAGATATGAAACAAGAGACAAAAGTATCATATATGAAACAAGAGACAGTAATAGATTTTAAAGAAGAGACAACAGTATCAGATATGAAATAAGAGACAGTATCAGATATGAAACAAGAGAGAACAGTATCAGATATGAAACAAGAGAGAACAGTATCAGATATGAAATAAGAGACAGTATCAGATATGAAACAAGAGAGAACAGTATCAGATATGAAACAAGAGAGAACAGTATCAGATATGAAACAAGAGACAACAGAATCAGATATGAAACAAGAGACAACAGTATCAGATATGAAACAAGAGAGAACAGTATCAGATATGAAACAAGAGAGAACAGTATCAGATATGAAACAAGAGACAACAGTATCAGATATGAAACAAGAGAGAACAGTATCAGATATGAAACAAGAGACAACAGAATCAGATATGAAACAAGAGACATCAGTATCAGATATGAAACAAGAGACAGTATAAGATATGAAACAAGAGACAACAGAATCAGATATGAAACAAGAGACAGTATCATATATGAAACAAGAGAGAACAGTATCAGATATGAAACAAGAGACGGTATCAGATATGAAACAAGAGACAACAGAATCAGATATGAAACAAGAGAGAACAGTATCAGATATGAAACAAGAGACAACAGTATCAGATATGAAACACGAGAGAACAGTATCAGATATGAAACAAGAGACAGTATAAGATATGAAACAAGAGAGAACAGTATCAGATATGAAACAAGAGACAACAGAATGAGATATGAAACAAGAGACAGTATCAGATATGAAACAAGAGAGAACAGTATCAGATATGAAACAAGAGACAACAGAATCAGATATGAAACAAGAGACAGTATCAGATATGAAACAAGAGAGAACAGTATCAGATATGAAACAAGAGACGGTATCAGATATGAAACAAGAGACAACAGAATCAGATATGAAACAAGAGAGAACAGTATCAGATATGAAACAAGAGACAACAGTATCAGATATGAAACATGAGACAACAGAATCAGATATGAAACAAGAGAGAACAGTATCAGATATGACACAAGAGACAACAGTATCAGATATCAAACAAGAGACAGTATCAAATATGAAACAAGAGAGAACAGTATCAGATATGAAACAAGAGAGAACAGTATCAGATATGAAACTTGAGAGAACAGTATCAGATATGAAACAAGAGAGAACAGTATCAGATATGAAACAAGAGACAACAGAATCAGATATGAAACAAGAGAGAACAGTATCAGATATGAAACAAGAGACAGTATCAGATATGAAACAAGAGACAACAGAATCAGATATGAAACAAGAGACAACAGTATCAGATATGAAACAAGAGAGAACAGTATCAGATATGAAACAAGAGAGAACAGTATCAGATATGAAACAAGAGACAGTATAAGATATGCAACAAGAGAGAACAGTATCAGATATGAAACAAGAGACAACAGAATCAGATATGAAACAAGAGACAGTATCAGATATGAAACAAGAGACAACAGAATCAGATATGAAACAAGAGAGAACAGTATCAGATATGAAACAAGAGAGAACAGTATCAGATATGAAACAAGAGAGAACAGTATCAGATATGCAACAAGAGAGAACAGTATCAGATATGAAACAAGAGACAACAGAATCAGATATGAAACAAGAGACAGTATCAGATATGAAACAAGAGAGAACAGTATCAGATATGAAACAAGAGAGAACAGTATCAGATATGAAACAAGAGAGAACAGTATCAGATATGAAACAAGAGACAACAGAATCAGATATGAAACAAGAGACAGTATGAGATATGAAACAAGAGAGAACAGTATCAGATATGAAACAAGAGAGAACAGTATCAGATATGAAACAAGAGAGAACAGTATCAGATATGAAACAAGAGACAGTATCAGATATGAAACAAGAGACAACAGAATCAGATATGAAAAAAGAGAGAACAGTATCAGATATGAAACAAGAGACAGTATCAGATATGAAACAAGAGAGAACAGTATCAGATATGAAACAAGAGACAACAGAATCAGATATGAAAGAAGAGACAACAGAATCAGATATGAAACAAGAGACAGTATCAGATATGAAATAAGAGACAACAGAATCAGATATGAAACAAGAGACAACAGTATCAGATATGAAACAAGAGAGAACAGTATCAGATATGAAACAAGAGAGAACAGTATCAGATATGAAACAAGAGACAACAGTATCAGATATCAAACAAGAGACAGTATCAGATATTAAACAAGAGAGAACAGTATCAGATATGAAACAAGAGCCAACAGAATCAGATATGAAACAAGAGACAGTATCAGATATGAAACAAGAGAGAACAGTATCAGATATGAAACAATAGACGGTATCAGATATGAAACACGAGACAACAGAATCAGATATGAAACAAGAGAGAACAGTATCAGATATGAAACAAGAGACAACAGTATCAGATATGAAACATGAGACAACAGAATCAGATATGAAACAAGAGAGAACAGTATCAGATATGAAACAAGAGACAACAGTATCAGATATCAAACAAGAGACAGTATCAGATATTAAACAAGAGAGAACAGTATCAGATATGAAACAAGAGAGAACAGTATCAGATATGAAACTAGAGAGAACAGTATCAGATATGAAACAAGAGACAACAGAATCAGATATGAAACAAGAGAGAACAGTATCAGATATGAAACAAGAGACAGTATCAGATATGAAACAAGAGACAACAGAATCAGATATGAAAAATGAGAGAACAGTATCAGATATGAAACAAGAGACAGTATCAGATATGAAACAAGAGAGAACAGTATCAGATATGAAACAAGAGACAACAGAATCAGATATGAAACAAGAGACAACTGTATCAGATATGAAACAAGAGACAGTATCAGATATGAGACAAGAGACAACAGAATCAGATATGAAACAAGAGACAACAGTATCAGATATGAAACAAGAGACAACATAATCAGATATGAAACAAGAGAGAACAGTATCAGATATGAAACAAGAGACAACAGAATCAGATATGAAACAAGAGACAACAGTATCAGATATGAAGCAAGAGAGAACAGTATCAGATATGAAACAAGAGAGAACAGTATCAGATATGAAACAAGAGACAACAGTATCAGATATGAAACAAGAGAGAACAGTATCAGATATGAAACAAGAGACAACAGAATCAGATATGAAACAAGAGACAACAGTATCAGATATGAAACAAGAGACAGTATAAGATATGAAACAAGAGAGAACAGTATCAGATATGAAACAAGAGACAACAGAATCAGATATGAAACAAGAGACAGTATCATATATGAAACAAGAGAGAACAGTATCAGATATGAAAGAAGAGACAACAGTATCATATATGAAACAAGAGACAGTATAAGATATGAAACAAGAGAGAACAGTATCAGATATGAAACAAGAGACAACAGTATCATATATGAAACAAGAGACAGTATAAGATATGAAACAAGAGAGAACAGTATCAGATATGAAACACGAGACAACAGAATCAGATATGAAACAAGAGACAGTATAAGATATGAAACAAGAGAGAACAGTATCAGATATGAAACACGAGACAGTATAAGATATGAAACAAGAGACAGTATAAGATATGAAACAAGAGACAGTATAATATATGAAACAAGAGACAACAGTATCAGATATGAAACAAGAGACAACAGTATCATATATGAAACAAGAGACAGTATAAGATATGAAACAAGAGAGAACAGTATCAGATATGAAACAAGAGAGAACAGTATCAGATATGAAACAAGAGACAGTATCAGATATGAAACAAGAGACAACAGTATCAGATATCAAACAAGAGAGAGTATCAGATATGAAACAAGAGACAACAGTATCAGATATGAAACAAGAGAGAACAGTATCAGATATGAAACAAGAGAGAACAGTATCAGATATCAAACAAGAGAGAGTATCAGATATGAAACAAGAGACAACAGTATCAGATATGAAACAAGAGAGAACAGTATCAGATATGAAACAAGAGACAACAGTATCAGATATCAAACAAGAGAGAGTATCAGATATGAAACAAGAGACAACAGTATCAGATATGAAACAAGAGAGAACAGTATCAGATATGAAACAAGAGAGAACAGTATCAGATATGAAACAAGAGAGAACAGTATCAGATATGAAACAAGAGAGAACAGTATCAGATATGAAACAAGAGAGAACAGTATCAGATATGAAACAAGAGAGAACAGTATCAGATATGAAACAAGAGAGAACAGTATCAGATATGAAACAAGAGAGAACAGTATCAGATATGAAACAAGAGAGAACAGTATCAGATATGAAACAAGAGAGAACAGTATCAGATATGAAACAAGAGAGAACAGTATCAGATATGAAACAAGAGAGAACAGTATCAGATATGAAACAAGAGACAGTATCAGATATGAAACAAGAGAGAACAGTATCAGATATGAAACAAGAGAGAACAGTATCAGATATGAAACAAGAGAGAACAGTATCAGATATGAAACAAGAGACAGTATCAGATATGAAACAAGAGAGAACAGTATCAGATATGAAACAAGAGAGAACAGTATCAGATATGAAACAAGAGACAACAGTATCAGATATCAAACAAGAGAGAACGGTATCAGATATGAAACAAGAGACAGTATAATATATGAAACAAGAGACAACAGTATCAGATATGAAACAAGAGACAACAGAATCAGATATGAAACAAGAGAGAACAGTATCAGATATAAAACAAGAGCCAACAGAATCAGATATGAAACAAGAGACAGTATCAGATATGAAACAAGAGAGAACAGTATCAGATATGAAACAAGAGAGAACAGTATAATATATGAAACAAGAGACAACAGTATCAGATATGAAACAAGAGAGAACAGTATCAGATATGAAACAAGAGAGAACAGTATCAGATATGAAACAAGAGAGAACAGTATCAGATATGAAACAAGAGAGAACAGTATCAGATATGAAACAAGAGACAACAGTATCAGATATGAAACAAGAGAGAACAGTATCAGATATGAAACAAGAGAGAACAGTATCAGATATGAAACAAGAGCCAACAGAATCAGATATGAAACAAGAGACAGTATCAGATATGAAACAAGAGAGAACAGTATCAGATATGAAACAATAGACGGTATCAGATATGAAACACGAGACAACAGAATCAGATATGAAACAAGAGAGAACAGTATCAGATATGAAACAAGAGACAGTATAAGATATGAAACAAGAGAGAACAGTATCAGATATGAAACAAGAGACAACAGAATCAGATATGAAACAAGAGACAGTATCATATATGAAACAAGAGAGAACAGTATCAGATATGAAAGAAGAGACAACAGTATCATATATGAAACAAGAGACAGTATAAGATATGAAACAAGAGAGAACAGTATCAGATATGAAACAAGAGACAACAGTATCATATATGAAACAAGAGACAGTATAAGATATGAAACAAGAGAGAACAGTATCAGATATGAAACACGAGACAACAGAATCAGATATGAAACAAGAGACAGTATAAGATATGAAACAAGAGAGAACAGTATCAGATATGAAACACGAGACAGTATAAGATATGAAACAAGAGACAGTATAAGATATGAAACAAGAGACAGTATAATATATGAAACAAGAGACAACAGTATCAGATATGAAACAAGAGACAACAGTATCATATATGAAACAAGAGACAGTATAAGATATGAAACAAGAGAGAACAGTATCAGATATGAAACAAGAGAGAACAGTATCAGATATGAAACAAGAGACAGTATCAGATATGAAACAAGAGACAACAGTATCAGATATCAAACAAGAGAGAGTATCAGATATGAAACAAGAGACAACAGTATCAGATATGAAACAAGAGAGAACAGTATCAGATATGAAACAAGAGAGAACAGTATCAGATATCAAACAAGAGAGAGTATCAGATATGAAACAAGAGACAACAGTATCAGATATGAAACAAGAGAGAACAGTATCAGATATGAAACAAGAGACAACAGTATCAGATATCAAACAAGAGAGAGTATCAGATATGAAACAAGAGACAACAGTATCAGATATGAAACAAGAGAGAACAGTATCAGATATGAAACAAGAGAGAACAGTATCAGATATGAAACAAGAGAGAACAGTATCAGATATGAAACAAGAGAGAACAGTATCAGATATGAAACAAGAGAGAACAGTATCAGATATGAAACAAGAGAGAACAGTATCAGATATGAAACAAGAGAGAACAGTATCAGATATGAAACAAGAGAGAACAGTATCAGATATGAAACAAGAGAGAACAGTATCAGATATGAAACAAGAGAGAACAGTATCAGATATGAAACAAGAGAGAACAGTATCAGATACGAAACAAGAGAGAACAGTATCAGATATGAAACAAGAGAGAACAGTATCAGATATGAAACAAGAGACAACAGTATCAGATATCAAACAAGAGAGAACGGTATCAGATATGAAACAAGAGACAGTATAATATATGAAACAAGAGACAACAGTATCAGATATGAAACAAGAGACAACAGAATCAGATATGAAACAAGAGAGAACAGTATCAGATATAAAACAAGAGCAAACAGAATCAGATATGAAACAAGAGACAGTATCAGATATGAAACAAGAGAGAACAGTATCAGATATGAAACAATAGACGGTATCAGATATGAAACACGAGACAACAGAATCAGATATGAAACAAGAGAGAACAGTATCAGATATGAAACAAGAGACAACAGTATCAGATATGAAACAAGAGAGAACAGTATCAGATATGAAACAAGAGACAACAGTATCAGATATGAAACATGAGACAACAGAATCAGATATGAAACAAGAGAGAACAGTATCAGATATGAAACAAGAGAGAACAGTATCAGATATGAAACAAGAGAGAACAGTATCAGATATGAAACAAGAGACAGTATAATATATGAAACAAGAGACAACAGTATCAGATATGAAACAAGAGAGAACAGTATCAGATATGAAACAAGAGAGAACAGTATCAGATATGAAACAAGAGAGAACAGTATCAGATATGAAACAAGAGAGAACAGTATCAGATATGAAACAAGAGAGAACAGTATCAGATATGAAACAATAGACGGTATCAGATATGAAACACGAGACAACAGAATCAGATATGAAACAAGAGAGAACAGTATCAGATATGAAACAAGAGACAGTATAAGATATGAAACAAGAGAGAACAGTATCAGATATGAAACAAGAGACAACAGAATCAGATATGAAACAAGAGACAGTATCATATATGAAACAAGAGAGAACAGTATCAGATATGAAAGAAGAGACAACAGTATCATATATGAAACAAGAGACAGTATAAGATATGAAACAAGAGAGAACAGTATCAGATATGAAACAAGAGACAACAGTATCATATATGAAACAAGAGACAGTATAAGATATGAAACAAGAGAGAACAGTATCAGATATGAAACACGAGACAACAGAATCAGATATGAAACAAGAGACAGTATAAGATATGAAACAAGAGAGAACAGTATCAGATATGAAACACGAGACAGTATAAGATATGAAACAAGAGAGAACAGTATCAGATATGAAACAAGAGAGAACAGTATCAGATATGAAACAAGAGAGAACAGTATCAGATATGAAACAAGAGAGAACAGTATCAGATATGAAACAAGAGACAACAGAATCAGATATGAAACAAGAGACAGTATGAGATATGAAACAAGAGAGAACAGTATCAGATATGAAACAAGAGAGAACAGTATCAGATATGAAACAAGAGAGAACAGTATCAGATATGAAACAAGAGACAGTATCAGATATGAAACAAGAGACAACAGAATCAGATATGAAAAAAGAGAGAACAGTATCAGATATGAAACAAGAGACAGTATCAGATATGAAACAAGAGAGAACAGTATCAGATATGAAACAAGAGACAACAGAATCAGATATGAAAGAAGAGACAACAGAATCAGATATGAAACAAGAGACAGTATCAGATATGAAATAAGAGACAACAGAATCAGATATGAAACAAGAGACAACAGTATCAGATATGAAACAAGAGAGAACAGTATCAGATATGAAACAAGAGAGAACAGTATCAGATATGAAACAAGAGACAACAGTATCAGATATCAAACAAGAGACAGTATCAGATATTAAACAAGAGAGAACAGTATCAGATATGAAACAAGAGCCAACAGAATCAGATATGAAACAAGAGACAGTATCAGATATGAAACAAGAGAGAACAGTATCAGATATGAAACAATAGACGGTATCAGATATGAAACACGAGACAACAGAATCAGATATGAAACAAGAGAGAACAGTATCAGATATGAAACAAGAGACAACAGTATCAGATATGAAACATGAGACAACAGAATCAGATATGAAACAAGAGAGAACAGTATCAGATATGAAACAAGAGACAACAGTATCAGATATCAAACAAGAGACAGTATCAGATATTAAACAAGAGAGAACAGTATCAGATATGAAACAAGAGAGAACAGTATCAGATATGAAACTAGAGAGAACAGTATCAGATATGAAACAAGAGACAACAGAATCAGATATGAAACAAGAGAGAACAGTATCAGATATGAAACAAGAGACAGTATCAGATATGAAACAAGAGACAACAGAATCAGATATGAAAAATGAGAGAACAGAATCAGATATGAAACAAGAGACAGTATAAGATATGAAACAAGAGAGAACAGTATCAGATATGAAACACGAGACAGTATAAGATATGAAACAAGAGACAGTATAAGATATGAAACAAGAGACAGTATAATATATGAAACAAGAGACAACAGTATCAGATATGAAACAAGAGACAACAGTATCATATATGAAACAAGAGACAGTATAAGATATGAAACAAGAGAGAACAGTATCAGATATGAAACAAGAGAGAACAGTATCAGATATGAAACAAGAGACAGTATCAGATATGAAACAAGAGACAACAGTATCAGATATCAAACAAGAGAGAGTATCAGATATGAAACAAGAGACAACAGTATCAGATATGAAACAAGAGAGAACAGTATCAGATATGAAACAAGAGAGAACAGTATCAGATATCAAACAAGAGAGAGTATCAGATATGAAACAAGAGACAACAGTATCAGATATGAAACAAGAGAGAACAGTATCAGATATGAAACAAGAGACAACAGTATCAGATATCAAACAAGAGAGAGTATCAGATATGAAACAAGAGACAACAGTATCAGATATGAAACAAGAGAGAACAGTATCAGATATGAAACAAGAGAGAACAGTATCAGATATGAAACAAGAGAGAACAGTATCAGATATGAAACAAGAGAGAACAGTATCAGATATGAAACAAGAGAGAACAGTATCAGATATGAAACAAGAGAGAACAGTATCAGATATGAAACAAGAGAGAACAGTATCAGATATGAAACAAGAGAGAACAGTATCAGATATGAAACAAGAGAGAACAGTATCAGATATGAAACAAGAGAGAACAGTATCAGATATGAAACAAGAGAGAACAGTATCAGATACGAAACAAGAGAGAACAGTATCAGATATGAAACAAGAGAGAACAGTATCAGATATGAAACAAGAGACAACAGTATCAGATATCAAACAAGAGAGAACGGTATCAGATATGAAACAAGAGACAGTATAATATATGAAACAAGAGACAACAGTATCAGATATGAAACAAGAGACAACAGAATCAGATATGAAACAAGAGAGAACAGTATCAGATATAAAACAAGAGCAAACAGAATCAGATATGAAACAAGAGACAGTATCAGATATGAAACAAGAGAGAACAGTATCAGATATGAAACAATAGACGGTATCAGATATGAAACACGAGACAACAGAATCAGATATGAAACAAGAGAGAACAGTATCAGATATGAAACAAGAGACAACAGTATCAGATATGAAACAAGAGAGAACAGTATCAGATATGAAACAAGAGACAACAGTATCAGATATGAAACATGAGACAACAGAATCAGATATGAAACAAGAGAGAACAGTATCAGATATGAAACAAGAGAGAACAGTATCAGATATGAAACAAGAGAGAACAGTATCAGATATGAAACAAGAGACAGTATAATATATGAAACAAGAGACAACAGTATCAGATATGAAACAAGAGAGAACAGTATCAGATATGAAACAAGAGAGAACAGTATCAGATATGAAACAAGAGAGAACAGTATCAGATATGAAACAAGAGAGAACAGTATCAGATATGAAACAAGAGACAACAGTATCAGATATGAAACAAGAGAGAACAGTATCAGATATGAAACAAGAGAGAACAGTATCAGATATGAAACAAGAGCCAACAGAATCAGATATGAAACAAGAGACAGTATCAGATATGAAACAAGAGAGAACAGTATCAGATATGAAACAATAGACGGTATCAGATATGAAACACGAGACAACAGAATCAGATATGAAACAAGAGAGAACAGTATCAGATATGAAACAAGAGACAACAGTATCAGATATGAAACATGAGACAACAGAATCAGATATGAAACAAGAGAGAACAGTATCAGATATGAAACAAGAGACAACAGTATCAGATATCAAACAAGAGAGAACGGTATCAGATATGAAACAAGAGACAGTATAATATATGAAACAAGAGACAACAGTATCAGATATGAAACAAGAGAGAACAGTATCAGATATGAAACAAGAGACAGTATCAGATACGAAACAAGAGACAGTATCAGATATGAAACAAGAGAGAACAGTATCAGATATGAAACAAGAGACAGTATCAGATATGAAACAAGAGACAGTATCAGATATGAAACAAGAGACAGTATCAGATATGAAACAAGAGACAGTATCAGATATGAAACAAGAGACAGTATCAGATATGAAACAAGAGAGAACGGTATCAGATATGAAACAAGAGACAACAGTATCAGATATGAAACAAGAGACAACAGTATCAGATATGAAACAAGAGAGAACAGTATCAGATATGAAACAAGAGACAACAGTATCAGATATGAAACAAGAGACAACAGTATCAGATATGAAACAAGAGACAACAGTATCAGATATGAAACAAGAGACAACAGTATCAGATATGAAACAAGAGACAACAGTAACAGATATGAAACAAGAGACAACAGTATCAGATATGAAACAAGAGACAACAGTATCAGATATGAAACAAGAGACAACAGTAACAGATATGAAACAAGTGACAACAGTATCAGATATGAAACAAGAGACAACAGTATTAGATATGAAACAAGAGAGAACAGTATTAGATATGAAACAAGAGACAACAGTATCAGATATGAAACAAGAGACAACAGTATTAGATATGAAACAAGAGACAACAGTATCAGATACGAAACAAGAGACAGTATCAGATATGAAACAAGAGAGAACAGTATCAGATATGAAACAAGAGACAGTATCAGATATGAAACAAGAGACAGTATCAGATATGAAACAAGAGACAGTATCAGATATGAAACAAGAGACAGTATCAGATATGAAACAAGAGACAGTATCAGATATGAAACAAGAGAGAACGGTATCAGATATGAAACAAGAGACAACAGTATCAGATATGAAACAAGAGACAACAGTATCAGATATGAAACAAGAGAGAACAGTATCAGATATGAAACAAGAGACAACAGTATCAGATATGAAACAAGAGACAACAGTATCAGATATGAAACAAGAGACAACAGTATCAGATATGAAACAAGAGACAACAGTATCAGATATGAAACAAGAGACAACAGTAACAGATATGAAACAAGAGACAACAGTATCAGATATGAAACAAGAGACAACAGTATCAGATATGAAACAAGAGACAACAGTAACAGATATGAAACAAGAGACAACAGTATCAGATATGAAACAAGAGACAACAGTATCAGATATGAAACAAGAGACAACAGTATCAGATATGAAACAAGAGACAACAGTATCAGATATGAAACAAGAGAGAACAGTATCAGATATGAAACAAGAGACAGTATCAGATACGAAACAAGAGAGAACAGTATCAGATATGAAACAAGAGAGAACAGTATCAGATATGAAACAAGAGCCAACAGAATCAGATATGAAACAAGAGACAGTATCAGATATGAAACAAGAGAGAACAGTATCAGATATGAAACAATAGACGGTATCAGATATGAAACACGAGACAACAGAATCAGATATGAAACAAGAGAGAACAGTATCAGATATGAAACAAGAGACAACAGTATCAGATATGAAACATGAGACAACAGAATCAGATATGAAACAAGAGAGAACAGTATCAGATATGAAACAAGAGACAACAGTATCAGATATCAAACAAGAGACAGTATCAGATATGAAACAAGAGAGAACAGTATCAGATATGAAACAAGAGAGAACAGTATCAGATATGAAACTAGAGAGAACAGTATCAGATATGAAACATGAGACAACAGAATCAGATATGAAACAAGAGAGAACAGTATCAGACATGAAACAAGAGACAGTATCAGATATGAAACAAGAGACAACAGAATCAGATATGAAAAAAGAGAGAACAGTATCAGATATGAAACAAGAGACAGTATCAGATATGAAACAAGAGACAGTATCAGATATGAAACAAGAGACAGTATAAGATATGAAACAAGAGAGAACAGTATCAGATATGAAACAAGAGACAGTATCAGATATGAAACAAGAGACAGTATCAGATATGAAACAAGAGAGAACAGTATCAGATATGAAACAAGAGACAACAGAATCAGATATGAAACAAGAGACAACTGTATCAGATATGAAACAAGAGACAGTATCAGATATGAGACAAGAGACAACAGAATCAGATATGAAACAAGAGACAACAGTATCAGATATGAAACAAGAGACAACATAATCAGATATGAAACAAGAGAGAACAGTATCAGATATGAAACAAGAGACAACAGAATCAGATATGAAACAAGAGACAACAGTATCAGATATGAAACAAGAGAGAACAGTATCAGATATGAAACAAGAGACAGTATCAGATATGAAACAAGAGACAACAGTATCAGATATGAAACAAGAGACAACAGTATCAGATATGAAACAAGAGACAACAGTATCAGATATGAAACAAGAGACAACAGTATCAGATATGAAACAAGAGACAACAGTATCAGATATGAAACAAGAGAGAACAGAATCAGATATGAAACAAGAGACAGTATCAGATATGAAACAAGAGACAGTATCAGATATGAAACAAGAGACAGTATCAGATATGAAACAAGAGAGAACAGTATCAGATATGAAACAAGAGACAGTATCAGATATGAAACAAGAGACAGTATCAGATATTAAACAAGAGAGAACAGTATCAGATATGAAACAAGAGACAACAGAATCAGATATGAAACAAGAGGCAACTGTATCAGATATGAAACAAGAGACAGTATCAGATATGAGACAAGAGACAACAGAATCAGATATGAAACAAGAGACAACAGTATCAGATATGAAACAAGAGACAACATAATCAGATATGAAACAAGAGAGAACAGTATCAGATATGAAACAAGAGACAACAGAATCAGATATGAAACAAGAGACAACAGTATCAGATATGAAACAAGAGAGAACAGTATCAGATATGAAACAAGAGAGAACAGTATCAGATATGAAACAAGAGACAACAGTATCAGATATGAAACAAGAGAGAACAGTATCAGATATGAAACAAGAGACAACAGAATCAGATATGAAACAAGAGACAACAGTATCAGATATGAAACAAGAGACAGTATAAGATATGAAACAAGAGAGAACAGTATCAGATATGAAACAAGAGACAACAGAATCAGATATGAAACAAGAGACAGTATCATATATCAAACAATAGAGAACAGTATCAGATATGAAACAAGAGACGGTATCAGATATGAAACAAGAGACAACAGAATCAGATATGAAACAAGAGAGAACAGTATCAGATATGAAACAAGAGACAACAGTATCAGATATGAAACAAGAGACAACAGTATCAGATATGAAACAAGAGACAACAGTATCAGATATGAAACAAGAGACAACAGAATCAGATATGAAACAAGGGACAACAGTATCAGATATGAAACAAGAGACAACAGTATCCGATATGAAACAAGAGACAACAGAATCAGATATGAAACAAGAGACAGTATCATATATGAAACAAGAGAGAACAGTAGCAGATATGAAACAAGAGACGGTATCAGATATGAAACAAGAGACAACAGAATCAGATATGAAACAAGAGACAACAGTATCAGATATGAAACAAGAGACAACAGTATCAGATATGAAACAAGAGACAACAGTATCAGATATGAAACAAGAGACAACAGAATCAGATATGAAACAAGAGACAGTATCATATATGAAACAAGAGAGAACAGTATAAGATATGAAACAAGAGACGGTATCAGATATGAAACAATAGACAACAGAATCAGATATGAAACAAGAGACAGTATCAGATATGAAACAAGAGACAGTATCAGATATGAAACAAGAGACAACAGTATCAGATATGAAACAAGAGAGAACAGTATCAGATATGAAACAAGAGACAACAGAATCAGATATGAAACAAGAGACAACAGTATCATAAATGAAACAAGAGACAACAGTAACAGATATGAAACAAGAGACATTATCAGATATTAAACAAGAGAGAAAGGCATCAGATATGAAAGAAGAAAAAACATTTTTAGTTATAATAGAAGAAACAGTATCAGATATAAAAACAAGAGACATTATCAGATATGAAACAAGAGAGAACAGTATCAGATATGAAACAAGAGACAACAGTATCAGATATGAAACAATAGACGGTATCAGATATGAAACACGAGACAACAGAATCAGATATGAAACAAGAGAGAACAGTATCAGATATGAAACAAGAGACAACAGTATCAGATATGAAACATGAGACAACAGAATCAGATATGAAACAAGAGAAAACAGAATCAGATATGAAACAAGAGACAACTGTATCAGATATGAAACAAGAGACAGTATCAGATATGAGACAAGAGACAACAGAATCAGATATGAAACAAGAGACAACAGTATCAGATATGAAACAAGAGACAACATAATCAGATATGAAACAAGAGAGAACAGTATCAGATATGAAACAAGAGACAACAGAATCAGATATGAAACAAGAGACAACAGTATCAGATATGAAACAAGAGAGAACAGTATCAGATATGAAACAAGAGAGAACAGTATCAGATATGAAACAAGAGACAACAGTATCAGATATGAAACAAGAGAGAACAGTATCAGATATGAAACAAGAGACAACAGAATCAGATATGAAACAAGAGACAACAGTATCAGATATGAAACAAGAGACAGTATAAGATATGAAACAAGAGAGAACAGTATCAGATATGAAACAAGAGACAACAGAATCAGATATGAAACAAGAGACAGTATCATATATGAAACAAGAGAGAACAGTATCAGATATGAAACAAGAGACGGTATCAGATATGAAACAAGAGACAACAGAATCAGATATGAAACAAGAGAGAACAGTATCAGATATGAAACAAGAGACAACAGTATCAGATATGAAACAAGAGACAACAGTATCAGATATGAAACAAGAGACAACAGTATCAGATATGAAACAAGAGACAACAGAATCAGATATGAAACAAGGGACAACAGTATCAGATATGAAACAAGAGACAACAGTATCCGATGTGAAACAAGAGACAACAGAATCAGATATGAAACAAGAGACAGTATCATATATGAAACAAGAGAGAACAGTAGCAGATATGAAACAAGAGACGGTATCAGATATGAAACAAGAGACAACAGAATCAGATATGAAACAAGAGACAACAGTATCAGATATGAAACAAGAGACAACAGTATCAGATATGAAACAAGAGACAACAGTATCAGATATGAAACAAGAGACAACAGAATCAGATATGAAACAAGAGACAGTATCATATATGAAACAAGAGAGAACAGTATAAGATATGAAACAAGAGACGGTATCAGATATGAAACAATAGACAACAGAATCAGATATGAAACAAGAGACAGTATCAGATATGAAACAAGAGACAGTATCAGATATGAAACAAGAGACAACAGTATCAGATATGAAACAAGAGAGAACAGTATCAGATATGAAACAAGAGACAACAGAATCAGATATGAAACAAGAGACAACAGTATCATAAATGAAACAAGAGACAACAGTAACAGATATGAAACAAGAGACATTATCAGATATTAAACAAGAGAGAAAGGCATCAGATATGAAAGAAGAAAAAACATTTTTAGTTATAATAGAAGAAACAGTATCAGATATAAAAACAAGAGACATTATCAGATATGAAACAAGAGAGAACAGTATCAGATATGAAACAAGAGACAACAGTATCAGATATGAAACAATAGACGGTATCAGATATGAAACACGAGACAACAGAATCAGATATGAAACAAGAGAGAACAGTATCAGATATGAAACAAGAGACAACAGTATCAGATATGAAACATGAGACAACAGAATCAGATATGAAACAAGAGAAAACAGTATCAGATATGAAACAAGAGACAACAGTATCAGATATCAAACAAGAGACAGTATCAGATATGAAACAAGAGAGAACAGTATCAGATATGAAACAAGAGAGAACAGTATCAGATATGAAACTAGAGAGAACAGTATCAGATATGAAACAAGAGACAACAGAATCAGATATGAAACAAGAGAGAACAGTATCAGATATGAAACAAGAGACAGTATCAGATATGAAACAAGAGACAACAGAATCAGATATGAAAAAAGAGAGAACAGTATCAGATATGAAACAAGAGACAGTATCAGATATGAAACAAGAGAGAACAGTATCAGATATGAAACAAGAGACAACAGAATCAGATATGAAACAAGAGACAACTGTATCAGATATGAAACAAGAGACAGTATCAGATATGAGACAAGAGACAACAGAATCAGATATGAAACAAGAGACAACAGTATCAGATATGAAACAAGAGACAACATAATCAGATATGAAACAAGAGAGAACAGTATCAGATATGAAACAAGAGACAACAGAATCAGATATGAAACAAGAGACAACAGTATCAGATATGAAACAAGAGAGAACAGTATCAGATATGAAACAAGAGACAGTATCAGATATGAAACAAGAGACAACAGAATCAGATATGAAAAAAGAGAGAACAGTATCAGATATGAAACAAGAGACAGTATCAGATATGAAACAAGAGAGAACAGTATCAGATATGAAACAAGAGACAACAGAATCAGATATGAAACAAGAGACAACTGTATCAGATATGAAACAAGAGACAGTATCAGATATGAGACAAGAGACAACAGAATCAGATATGAAACAAGAGACAACAGTATCAGATATGAAACAAGAGACAACTGTATCAGATATGAAACAAGAGACAGTATCAGATATGAGACAAGAGACAACAGAATCAGATATGAAACAAGAGACAACAGTATCAGATATGAAACAAGAGACAACATAATCAGATATGAAACAAGAGAGAACAGTATCAGATATGAAACAAGAGACAACAGAATCAGATATGAAACAAGAGACAACAGTATCAGATATGAAACAAGAGAGAACAGTATCAGATATGAAACAAGAGACAACAGTATCAGATATGAAACAAGAGAGAACAGTATCAGATATGAAACAAGAGACAACAGAATCAGATATGAAACAAGAGACAACAGTATCAGATATGAAACAAGAGACAGTATAAGATATGAAACAAGAGAGAACAGTATCAGATATGAAACAAGAGACAACAGAATCAGATATGAAACAAGAGACAGTATCATATATGAAACAAGAGAGAACAGTATCAGATATGAAACAATAGACGGTATCAGATATGAAACACGAGACAACAGAATCAGATATGAAACAAGAGAGAACAGTATCAGATATGAAACAAGAGCCAACAGAATCAGATATGAAACAAGAGACAGTATAAGATATGAAACAAGAGAGAACAGTATCAGATATGAAACAAGAGACAACAGAATCAGATATGAAACAAGAGACAGTATCATATATGAAACAAGAGAGAACAGTATCAGATATGAAACAATAGACGGTATCAGATATGAAACACGAGACAACAGAATCAGATATGAAACAAGAGACAGTATCATATATGAAACAAGAGAGAACAGTATCAGATATGAAACAATAGACGGTATCAGATATGAAACACGAGACAACAGTATCAGATATGAAACAAGAGAGAACAGTATCAGATATGAAACAAGAGACAACAGTATCAGATATGAAACAAGAGACAACATAATCAGATATGAAACAAGAGACAACAGAATCAGATATGAAACAAGAGAGAACAGTATCAGATATGAAACAAGAGACAACAGTATCAGATATGAAACAAGAGACAACAGTATCAGATATGAAACAAGAGAGAACAGTATCAGATATGAAACAAGAGACAACAGTATCAGATATGAAACAAGAGAGAACAGTATCAGATATGAAACAAGTGAGAACGGTATCAGATATGAAACAAGAGAGAACAGTATCAGATATGAAACAAGAGAGAACAGTAGCAGATATGAAACAAGAGACAACAGAATCAGATATGAAACAAGAGACAACATAATCAGATATGAAACAAGAGACAACAGAATCAGATATGAAACAAGAGAGAACAGTATCAGATATGAAACAAGAGACAACAGAATCAGATATGAAACAAGAGAGAACAGTATCAGATATGAAACAAGAGAGAACAGTATCAGATATGAAACAAGAGACAACAGTATCAGATATGAAACAAGAGAGAACAGTATCAGATATGAAACAAGAGAGAACAGTATCAGATATGAAACAAGAGACAACAGTATCAGATATGAAACAAGAGACAACAGTATCAGATATGAAACAAGAGACAACAGTATCAGATATGAAACAAGAGACAACAGTATCAGATATGAAACAAGAGACAACAGTATCAGATATGAAACAAGAGAGAACAGTATCAGATATGAAACAAGAGACAACAGTATCAGATATGAAACAAGAGAGAACAGTATCAGATATGAAACAAGAGACAACAGTATCAGATATGAAACAAGAGACAACAGTATCAGATATGAAACAAGAGACAGTATAAGATATGAAACAAGAGAGAACAGTATCAGATATGAAACAAGAGAGAACAGTATCAGATATGAAACAAGAGACAACAGTATCAGATATGAAACATGAGACAACAGAATCAGATATGAAACAAGAGAGAACAGTATCAGATATGAAACAAGAGACAACAGTATCAGATATGAAACATGAGACAACAGAATCAGATATGAAACAAGAGAGAACAGTATCAGATATGAAACAAGAGACAACAGTATCAGATATCAAACAAGAGACAGTATCAGATATGAAACAAGAGAGAACAGTATCAGATATGAAACAAGAGAGAACAGTATCAGATATGAAACAAGAGACAGTATCAGATATGAAACAAGAGACAACAGAATCAGATATGAAACAAGAGAGAACAGTATCAGATATGAAACATGAGACAACAGAATCAGATATGAAACAAGAGAGAACAGTATCAGATATGAAACAAGAGACAACAGTATCAGATATCAAACAAGAGACAGTATCAGATATGAAACAAGAGAGAACAGTATCAGATATGAAACAAGAGAGAACAGTATCAGATATGAAACAAGAGACAGTATCAGATATGAAACAAGAGAGAACAGTATCAGATATGAAACAAGAGACAACAGAATCAGATATGAAACAAGAGAGAACAGTATCAGATATGAAACAAGAGACAGTATCAGATATGAAACTAGAGAGAACAGTATCAGATATGAAACAAGAGAGAACAGTATCAGATATGAAACAAGAGACAACAGTATCAGATATGAAACAAGAGACAACATAATCAGATATGAAACAAGAGACAACAGAATCAGATATGAAACAAGAGAGAACAGTATCAGATATGAAACAAGAGACAACAGTATCAGATATGAAACAAGAGACAACAGTATCAGATATGAAACAAGAGACAACAGTATCAGATATGAAACAAGAGACAACAGTATCAGATATGAAACAAGAGACAACAGTATCAGATATGAAACATGAGACAACAGAATCAGATATGAAACAAGAGAGAACAGTATCAGATATGAAACAAGAGACAACAGTATCAGATATGAAACATGAGACAACAGAATCAGATATGAAACAAGAGAGAACAGTATCAGATATGAAACAAGAGACAACAGTATCAGATATCAAACAAGAGACAGTATCAGATATGAAACAAGAGAGAACAGTATCAGATATGAAACAAGAGAGAACAGTATCAGATATGAAACTAGAGAGAACAGTATCAGATATGAAACAAGAGACAACAGAATCAGATATGAAACAAGAGAGAACAGTATCAGATATGAAACAAGAGACAGTATCAGATATGAAACAAGAGACAACAGAATCAGATATGAAAAAAGAGAGAACAGTATCAGATATGAAACAAGAGACAGTATCAGATATGAAACAAGAGAGAACAGTATCAGATATGAAACAAGAGACAACAGAATCAGATATGAAACAAGAGACAACTGTATCAGATATGAAACAAGAGACAGTATCAGATATGAGACAAGAGACAACAGAATCAGATATGAAACAAGAGACAACAGTATCAGATATGAAACAAGAGACAACATAATCAGATATGAAACAAGAGAGAACAGTATCAGATATGAAACAACAGACAACAGAATCAGATATGAAACAAGAGACAACAGTATCAGATATGAAACAAGAGAGAACAGTATCAGATATGAAACAAGAGAGAACAGTATCAGATATGAAACAAGAGACAACAGTATCAGATATGAAACAAGAGAGAACAGTATCAGATATGAAACAAGAGACAACAGAATCAGATATGAAACAAGAGACAACAGTATCAGATATGAAACAAGAGACAGTATAAGATATGAAACAAGAGAGAACAGTATCAGATATGAAACAAGAGACAACAGAATCAGATATGAAACAAGAGACAGTATCATATATGAAACAAGAGAGAACAGTATCAGATATGAAACAAGAGACGGTATCAGATATGAAACAAGAGACAACAGAATCAGATATGAAACAAGAGAGAACAGTATCAGATATGAAACAAGAGACAACAGTATCAGATATGAAACAAGAGACAACAGTATCAGATATGAAACAAGAGACAACAGTATCAGATATGAAACAAGAGACAACAGAATCAGATATGAAACAAGGGACAACAGTATCAGATATGAAACAAGAGACAACAGTATCCGATATGAAACAAGAGACAACAGAATCAGATATGAAACAAGAGACAGTATCATATATGAAACAAGAGAGAACAGTATCAGATATGAAACAAGAGACGGTATCAGATATGAAACAAGAGACAACAGAATCAGATATGAAACAAGAGACAACAGTATCAGATATGAAACAAGAGACAACAGTATCAGATATGAAACAAGAGACAACAGTATCAGATATGAAACAAGAGACAACAGAATCAGATATGAAACAAGAGAGAACAGTATAAGATATGAAACAAGAGAGAACAGTATAAGATATGAAACAAGAGACGGTATCAGATATGAAACAATAGACAACAGAATCAGATATGAAACAAGAGACAGTATCAGATATGAAACAAGAGACAGTATCAGATATGAAACAAGAGACAACAGTATCAGATATGAAACAAGAGAGAACAGTATCAGATATGAAACAAGAGACAACAGAATCAGATATGAAACAAGAGACAACAGTATCATAAATGAAACAAGAGACAACAGTAACAGATATGAAACAAGAGACATTATCAGATATTAAACAAGAGAGAAAGGCATCAGATATGAAAGAAGAAAAAACATTTTTAGTTATAATAGAAGAAACAGTATCAGATATAAAAACAAGAGACATTATCAGATATGAAACAAGAGAGAACAGTATCAGATATGAAACAAGAGACAACAGTATCAGATATGAAACAATAGACGGTATCAGATATGAAACACGAGACAACAGAATCAGATATGAAACAAGAGAGAACAGTATCAGATATGAAACAAGAGACAACAGTATCAGATATGAAACATGAGACAACAGAATCAGATATGAAACAAGAGAAAACAGTATCAGATATGAAACAAGAGACAACAGTATCAGATATCAAACAAGAGACAGTATCAGATATGAAACAAGAGAGAACAGTATCAGATATGAAACAAGAGAGAACAGTATCAGATATGAAACTAGAGAGAACAGTATCAGATATGAAACAAGAGACAACAGAATCAGATATGAAACAAGAGAGAACAGTATCAGATATGAAACAAGAGACAGTATCAGATATGAAACAAGAGACAACAGAATCCGATATGAAAAAAGAGAGAACAGTATCAGATATGAAACAAGAGACAGTATCAGATATGAAACAAGAGAGAACAGTATCAGATATGAAACAAGAGACAACAGAATCAGATATGAAACAAGAGACAACTGTATCAGATATGAAACAAGAGACAGTATCAGATATGAGACAAGAGACAACAGAATCAGATATGAAACAAGAGACAACAGTATCAGATATGAAACAAGAGACAACATAATCAGATATGAAACAAGATAGAACAGTATCAGATATGAAACAAGAGACAACAGAATCAGATATGAAACAAGAGACAACAGTATCAGATATGAAGCAAGAGAGAACAGTATCAGATATGAAACAAGAGAGAACAGTATCAGATATGAAACAAGAGACAACAGTATCAGATATGAAACAAGAGAGAACAGTATCAGATATGAAACAAGAGACAACAGAATCAGATATGAAACAAGAGACAACAGTATCAGATATGAAACAAGAGACAGTATAAGATATGAAACAAGAGAGAACAGTATCAGATATGAAACAAGAGACAACAGAATCAGATATGAAACAAGAGACAGTATCATATATGAAACAAGAGAGAACAGTATCAGATATGAAACAAGAGAGAACAGTATCAGATATGAAACAAGAGAGAACAGTATCAGATATGAAACAAGAGAGAACAGTATCAGATATGAAACAAGAGAGAACAGTATCAGATATGAAACAAGAGAGAACGGTATCAGATATGAAACAAGAGAGAACAGTATCAGATATGAAACAAGAGCCAACAGAATCAGATATGAAACAAGAGACAGTATCAGATATGAAACAAGAGACAGTATAAGATATGAAACAAGAGAGAACGGTATCAGATATGAAACAAGAGAGAACAGTATCAGATATGAAACAAGAGAGAACAGTATCAGATATGAAACAAGAGAGAACAGTATCAGATATGAAACAAGAGAGAACAGTATCAGATATGAAACAAGAGAGAACAGTATAAGATATGAAACAAGAGAGAACGGTATCAGATATGAAACAAGAGAGAACAGTATCAGATATGAAACAAGAGCCAACAGAATCAGATATGAAACAAGAGAGAACAGTATCAGATATGAAACAAGAGAGAACAGTATCAGATATGAAACACGAGAGAACAGTATCAGATATGAAACAAGAGAGAACAGTATCAGATATGAAACAAGAGAGAACAGTATCAGATATGAAACAAGAGAGAACAGTATCAGATATGAAACAAGAGACAGTATCAGATATGAAACAAGAGACAGTATCAGATATGAAACAAGAGACAGTATCAGATATGAAACAAGAGACAGTATCAGATATGAAACAAGAGACAGTATCAGATATGAAACAAGAGACAGTATCAGATATGAAACAAGAGACAGTATCAGATATGAAACAAGAGAGAACGGTATCAGATATGAAACAAGAGACAGTATCAGATATGAAACAAGAGACAGTATCAGATATGAAACAAGAGAGAACGGTATCAGATATGAAACAAGAGAGAACAGTATCAGATATGAAACAAGAGAGAACAGTATCAGATATGAAACACGAGAGAACAGTATCAGATATGAAACAAGAGAGAACAGTATCAGATATGAAACAAGAGAGAACAGTATCAGATATGAAACAAGAGAGAACAGTATCAGATATGAAACAAGAGACAGTATCAGATATGAAACAAGAGACAGTATCAGATATGAAACAAGAGACAGTATCAGATATGAAACAAGAGACAGTATCAGATATGAAACAAGAGACAGTATCAGATATGAAACAAGAGACAGTATCAGATATGAAACAAGAGACAGTATCAGATATGAAACAAGAGAGAACGGTATCAGATATGAAACAAGAGACAGTATCAGATATGAAACAAGAGACAGTATCAGATATGAAACAAGAGAGAACAGTATCAGATATGAAACAAGAGAGAACAGTATCAGATATGAAACAAGAGAGAACGGTATCAGATATGAAACAAGAGAGAACAGTATCAGATATGAAACAAGAGAGAACAGTATCAGATATGAAACAAGAGAGAACAGTATCAGATATGAAACAAGAGAGAACAGTATCAGATATGAAACAAGAGAGAACAGTATCAGATATGAAACACGAGAGAACAGTATCAGATATGAAACACGAGAGAACAGTATCAGATATGAAACAAGAGAGAACAGTATCAGATATGAAACAAGAGAGAACAGTATCAGATATGAAACAAGAGACAACAGAATCAGATATGAAACAAGAGAGAACGGTATCAGATATGAAACAAGAGAGAACGGTATCAGATATGAAACAAGAGAGAACAGTATCAGATATGAAACAAGAGAGAACGGTATCAGATATGAAACACGAGAGAACGGTATCAGATATGAAACAAGAGAGAACAGTATCAGATATGAAACAAGAGAGAACAGTATCAGATATGAAACAAGAGAGAACAGTATCAGATATGAAACAAGAGACAGTATCAGATATGAAACAAGAGACAGTATCAGATATGAAACAAGAGACAGTATCAGATATGAAACAAGAGACAGTATCAGATATGAAACAAGAGACAGTATCAGATATGAAACAAGAGACAGTATCAGATATGAAACAAGAGACAGTATCAGATATGAAACAAGAGACAGTATCAGATATGAAACAAGAGAGAACGGTATCAGATATGAAACAAGAGACAGTATCAGATATGAAACAAGAGACAGTATCAGATATGAAACAAGAGAGAACGGTATCAGATATGAAACAAGAGAGAACAGTATCAGATATGAAACACGAGAGAACAGTATCAGATATGAAACAAGAGAGAACAGTATCAGATATGAAACAAGAGACAGTATCAGATATGAAACAAGAGACAGTATCAGATATGAAACAAGAGACAGTATCAGATATGAAACAAGAGACAGTATCAGATATGAAACAAGAGACAGTATCAGATATGAAACAAGAGACAGTATCAGATATGAAACAAGAGAGAACGGTATCAGATATGAAACAAGAGACAGTATCAGATATGAAACAAGAGACAGTATCAGATATGAAACAAGAGAGAACGGTATCAGATATGAAACAAGAGACAGTATCAGATATGAAACAAGAGAGAACAGTATCAGATATGAAACAAGAGAGAACAGTATCAGATATGAAACAAGAGAGAACAGTATCAGATATGAAACAAGAGAGAACAGTATCAGATATGAAACACGAGAGAACAGTATCAGATATGAAACAAGAGAGAACGGTATCAGATATGAAACAAGAGACAGTATCAGATATGAAACAAGAGAGAACAGTATCAGATATGAAACAAGAGAGAACAGTATCAGATATGAAACAAGAGAGAACAGTATCAGATATGAAACAAGAGAGAACAGTATCAGATATGAAACAAGAGAGAACAGTATCAGATATGAAACAAGAGACAGTATCAGATATGAAACAAGAGAGAACGGTATCAGATATGAAACAAGAGAGAACAGTATCAGATATGAAACAAGAGAGAACAGTATCAGATATGAAACAAGAGAGAACAGTATCAGATATGAAACAAAAGAGAACAGTATCAGATATGAAACACGAGAGAACAGTATCAGATATGAAACAAGAGAGAACAGTATCAGATATGAAACAAGAGAGAACAGTATCAGATATGAAACAAGAGAGAACAGTATCAGATATGAAACAAGAGAGAACAGTATCAGATATGAAACAAGAGAGAACAGTATCAGATATGAAACAAGAGAGAACAGTATCAGATATGAAACAAGAGAGAACAGTATCAGATATGAAACAAGAGAGAACAGTATCAGATATGAAACAAGAGAGAACAGTATCAGATATGAAACAAGAGAGAACGGTATCAGATATGAAACAAGAGAGAACAGTATCAGATATGAAACAAGAGAGAACAGTATCAGATATGAAACAAGAGAGAACAGTATCAGATATGAAACAAGAGAGAACAGTATCAGATATGAAACAAGAGAGAACAGTATCAGATATGAAACAAGAGAGAACAGTATCAGATATGAAACAAGAGAGAACAGTATCAGATATGAAACAAGAGAGAACAGTATCAGATATGAAACAAGAGAGAACAGTATCAGATATGAAACAAGAGAGAACAGTATCAGATATGAAACAAGAGAGAACAGTATCAGATATGAAACAAGAGAGAACAGTATCAGATATGAAACAAGAGAGAACAGTATCAGATATGAAACAAGAGAGAACAGTATCAGATATGAAACAAGAGAGAACAGTATCAGATATGAAACAAGAGAGAACAGTATCAGATATGAAACAAGAGAGAACAGTATCAGATATGAAACAAGAGAGAACAGTATCAGATATGAAACAAGAGAGAACAGTATCAGATATGAAACAAGAGAGAACAGTATCAGATATGAAACAAGAGAGAACGGTATCAGATATGAAACAAGAGACAACAGAATCAGATATGAAACAAGAGAGAACAGTATCAGATATGAAACAAGAGAGAACAGTATCAGATATGAAACAAGAGAGAACAGTATCAGATATGAAACAAGAGAGAACAGTATCAGATATGAAACAAGAGAGAACAGTATCAGATATGAAACAAGAGAGAACAGTATCAGATATGAAACAAGAGAGAACAGTATCAGATATGAAACACGAGAGAACAGTATCAGATATGAAACAAGAGAGAACAGTATCAGATATGAAACAAGAGAGAACAGTATCAGATATGAAACAAGAGAGAACAGTATTAGATATGAAACAAGAGAGAACAGTATCAGATATGAAACAAGAGAGAACAGTATCAGATATGAAACAAGAGAGAACGGTATCAGATATGAAACAAGAGACAGTATCAGATATGAAACAAGAGAGAACAGTATCAGATATGAAACACGAGAGAACAGTATCAGATATGAAACAAGAGAGAACAGTATCAGATATGAAACAAGAGAGAACAGTATCAGATATGAAACAAGAGAGAACGGTATCAGATATGAAACAAGAGACAGTATCAGATATGAAACAAGAGAGAACAGTATCAGATATGAAACACGAGAGAACAGTATCAGATATGAAACAAGAGAGAACAGTATCAGATATGAAACACGAGAGAACAGTATCAGATATGAAACACGAGAGAACAGTATCAGATATGAAACAAGAGAGAACAGTATCAGATATGAAACAAGAGACAGTATAAGATATGAAACAAGAGACAGTATCAGATATGAAACAAGAGACAGTATCAGATATGAAACAAGAGACAGTATCAGATATGAAACAAGAGACAGTATCAGATATGAAACAAGAGACAGTATCAGATATGAAACAAGAGAGAACGGTATCAGATATGAAACAAGAGAGAACAGTATCAGATATGAAACAAGAGACAGTATAAGATATGAAACAAGAGAGAACAGTATCAGATATGAAACAAGAGAGAACAGTATCAGATATGAAACAAGAGAGAACAGTATCAGATATGAAACACGAGAGAACAGTATCAGATATGAAACACGAGAGAACAGTATCAGATATGAAACAAGAGAGAACAGTATCAGATATGAAACACGAGAGAACAGTATCAGATATGAAACACGAGAGAACAGTATCAGATATGAAACAAGAGAGAACAGTATCAGATATGAAACAAGAGAGAACAGTATCAGATATGAAACACGAGAGAACAGTATCAGATATGAAACAAGAGAGAACAGTATCAGATATGAAACAAGAGACAGTATAAGATATGAAACAAGAGACAGTATCAGATATGAAACAAGAGACAGTATCAGATATGAAACAAGAGACAGTATCAGATATGAAACAAGAGAGAACGGTATCAGATATGAAACAAGAGAGAACAGTATCAGATATGAAACAAGAGAGAACAGTATCAGATATGAAACACGAGAGAACAGTATCAGATATGAAACAAGAGAGAACAGTATCAGATATGAAACACGAGAGAACAGTATCAGATATGAAACACGAGAGAACAGTATCAGATATGAAACAAGAGAGAACAGTATCAGATATGAAACAAGAGACAGTATAAGATATGAAACAAGAGAGAACAGTATCAGATATGAAACAAGAGAGAACAGTATCAGATATGAAACAAGAGAGAACAGTATCAGATATGAAACACGAGAGAACAGTATCAGATATGAAACACGAGAGAACAGTATCAGATATGAAACAAGAGAGAACAGTATCAGATATGAAACACGAGAGAACAGTATCAGATATGAAACACGAGAGAACAGTATCAGATATGAAACAAGAGAGCACAGTATCAGATATGAAACAAGAGAGAACAGTATCAGATATGAAACAAGAGACAGTATAAGATATGAAACAAGAGAGAACAGTATCAGATATGAAACAAGAGAGAACAGTATCAGATATGAAACAAGAGAGAACAGTATCAGATATGAAACAAGAGACAGTATAAGATATGAAACAAGAGAGAACAGTATCAGATATGAAACAAGAGAGAACAGTATCAGATATGAAACAAGAGCCAACAGAATCAGATATGAAACAAGAGACAGTATCAGATATGAAACAAGAGAGAACAGTATCAGATATGAAACAAGAGCCAACAGAATCAGATATGAAACAAGAGACAGTATCAGATATGAAACAAGAGACAGTATAAGATATGAAACAAGAGAGAACGGTATCAGATATGAAACAAGAGAGAACAGTATCAGATATGAAACAAGAGAGAACAGTATCAGATATGAAACAAGAGAGAACAGTATCAGATATGAAACACGAGAGAACAGTATCAGATATGAAACAAGAGAGAACAGTATCAGATATGAAACAAGAGAGAACAGTATCAGATATGAAACAAGAGACAGTATCAGATATGAAACAAGAGACAGTATCAGATATGAAACAAGAGAGAACAGTATCAGATATGAAACAAGAGACAGTATCAGATATGAAACAAGAGAGAACAGTATCAGATATGAAACAAGAGAGAACAGTATCAGATATGAAACAAGAGACAGTATCAGATATGAAACAAGAGAGAACGGTATCAGATATGAAACAAGAGAGAACAGTATCAGATATGAAACAAGAGAGAACAGTATCAGATATGAAACACGAGAGAACAGTATCAGATATGAAACAAGAGAGAACAGTATCAGATATGAAACAAGAGAGAACAGTATAAGATATGAAACAAGAGAGAACAGTATCAGATATGAAACAAGAGAGAACAGTATCAGATATGAAACACGAGAGAACAGTATCAGATATGAAACAAGAGAGAACAGTATCAGATATGAAACAAGAGACAGTATAAGATATGAAACAAGAGAGAACGGTATCAGATATGAAACAAGAGAGAACAGTATCAGATATGAAACAAGAGAGAACAGTATCAGATATGAAACACGAGAGAACAGTATCAGATATGAAACAAGAGAGAACAGTATCAGATATGAAACAAGAGAGAACAGTATCAGATATGAAACAAGAGAGAACAGTATCAGATATGAAACAAGAGAGAACAGTATCAGATATGAAACAAGAGACAGTATCAGATATGAAACAAGAGACAACAGAATCAGATATGAAACAAGAGACAGTATCAGATATGAAACAAGAGAGAACAGTATCAGATATGAAACAAGAGAGAACAGTATAAGATATGAAACAAGAGAGAACGGTATCAGATATGAAACAAGAGAGAACAGTATCAGATATGAAACAAGAGCCAACAGAATCAGATATGAAACAAGAGACAGTATCAGATATGAAACAAGAGAGAACAGTATCAGATATGAAACAAGAGAGAACAGTATCAGATATGAAACAAGAGAGAACAGTATCAGATATGAAACAAGAGAGAACAGTATCAGATATGAAACAAGAGAGAACAGTATCAGATATGAAACACGAGAGAACAGTATCAGATATGAAACAAGAGAGAACAGTATCAGATATGAAACAAGAGACAGTATAAGATATGAAACAAGAGAGAACAGTATCAGATATGAAACAAGAGACAGTATAAGATATGAAACAAGAGAGAACGGTATCAGATATGAAACAAGAGAGAACAGTATCAGATATGAAACAAGAGCCAACAGAATCAGATATGAAACAAGAGACAGTATCAGATATGAAACAAGAGAGAACAGTATCAGATATGAAACAAGAGAGAACAGTATCAGATATGAAACAAGAGAGAACAGTATCAGATATGAAACAAGAGACAGTATCAGATATGAAACAAGAGACAGTATCAGATATGAAACAAGAGAGAACGGTATCAGATATGAAACAAGAGAGAACAGTATCAGATATGAAACAAGAGACAGTATCAGATATGAAACAAGAGAGAACAGTATCAGATATGAAACAAGAGAGAACAGTATCAGATATGAAACAAGAGAGAACAGTATCAGATATGAAACAAGAGACAGTATCAGATATGAAACAAGAGACAGTATCAGATATGAAACAAGAGAGAACAGTATCAGATATGAAACAAGAGAGAACGGTATCAGATATGAAACAAGAGAGAACAGTATCAGATATGAAACAAGAGCCAACAGAATCAGATATGAAACAAGAGACAGTATCAGATATGAAACAAGAGAGAACAGTATCAGATATGAAACAAGAGCCAACAGAATCAGATATGAAACAAGAGACAGTATCAGATATGAAACAAGAGAGAACAGTATCAGATATGAAACAATAGACGGTATCAGATATGAAACACGAGACAACAGAATCAGATATGAAACAAGAGAGAACAGTATCAGATATGAAACAAGAGACAACAGTATCAGATATGAAACATGAGACAACAGAATCAGATATGAAACAAGAGAGAACAGTATCAGATATGAAACAAGAGACAACAGTATCAGATATCAAACAAGAGACAGTATCAGATATGAAACAAGAGAGAACAGTATCAGATATGAAACAAGAGAGAACAGTATCAGATATGAAACAAGAGACAACAGAATCAGATATGAAACAAGAGAGAACAGTATCAGATATGAAACAAGAGACAGTATCAGATATGAAACAAGAGACAACAGAATCAGATATGAAAAAAGAGAGAACAGTATCAGATATGAAACAAGAGACAGTATCAGATATGAAACAAGAGAGAACAGTATCAGATATGAAACAAGAGACAACAGAATCAGATATGAAACAAGAGACAACTGTATCAGATATGAAACAAGAGACAGTATCAGATATGAGACAAGAGACAACAGAATCAGATATGAAACAAGAGACAACAGTATCAGATATGAAACAAGAGACAACATAATCAGATATGAAACAAGAGAGAACAGTATCAGATATGAAACAACAGACAACAGAATCAGATATGAAACAAGAGACAACAGTATCAGATATGAAACAAGAGAGAACAGTATCAGATATGAAACAAGAGAGAACAGTATCAGATATGAAACAAGAGACAACAGTATCAGATATGAAACAAGAGAGAACAGTATCAGATATGAAACAAGAGACAACAGAATCAGATATGAAACAAGAGACAACAGTATCAGATATGAAACAAGAGACAGTATAAGATATGAAACAAGAGAGAACAGTATCAGATATGAAACAAGAGACAACAGAATCAGATATGAAACAAGAGACAACAGTATCAGATATGAAACAAGAGACAGTATAAGATATGAAACAAGAGAGAACAGTATCAGATATGAAACAAGAGACAACAGAATCAGATATGAAACAAGAGACAGTATCATATATGAAACAAGAGAGAACAGTATCAGATATGAAACAAGAGACGGTATCAGATATGAAACAAGAGACAACAGAATCAGATATGAAACAAGAGAGAACAGTATCAGATATGAAACAAGAGACAACAGTATCAGATATGAAACAAGAGACAACAGTATCAGATATGAAACAAGAGACAACAGTATCAGATATGAAACAAGAGACAACAGAATCAGATATGAAACAAGGGACAACAGTATCAGATATGAAACAAGAGACAACAGTATCCGATATGAAACAAGAGACAACAGAATCAGATATGAAACAAGAGACAGTATCATATATGAAACAAGAGAGAACAGTATCAGATATGAAACAAGAGACGGTATCAGATATGAAACAAGAGACAACAGAATCAGATATGAAACAAGAGACAACAGTATCAGATATGAAACAAGAGACAACAGTATCAGATATGAAACAAGAGACAACAGTATCAGATATGAAACAAGAGACAACAGAATCAGATATGAAACAAGAGAGAACAGTATAAGATATGAAACAAGAGAGAACAGTATAAGATATGAAACAAGAGACGGTATCAGATATGAAACAATATACAACAGAATCAGATATGAAACAAGAGACAGTATCAGATATGAAACAAGAGACAGTATCAGATATGAAACAAGAGACAACAGTATCAGATATGAAACAAGAGAGAACAGTATCAGATATGAAACAAGAGACAACAGAATCAGATATGAAACAAGAGACAACAGTATCATAAATGAAACAAGAGACAACAGTAACAGATATGAAACAAGAGACATTATCAGATATTAAACAAGAGAGAAAGGCATCAGATATGAAAGAAGAAAAAACATTTTTATTTATAATAGAAGAAACAGTATCAGATATAAAAACAAGAGACATTATCAGATATGAAACAAGAGAGAACAGTATCAAATATGAAACAAGAGACAACAGTATCAGATATGAAACAAGAGACAGTATCAGATATGAAACAAGAGACAACAGTATCAGATATGAAACAAGAGACAACAGTATCAGATATGAAAAAAAGAGACAACAGAATCAGAAATGAAACAAGAGACAACAGTAACAGATATGAAACAAGAGACATTATCAGATATTAAACAAGAAAGAAAGGCATCAGATATGAAAGAAGAAAAAACATTTTTAGTTATAATAGAATAAACAGTATCAGATATAAAAACAAGAGACATTATCAGATATGAAACAAGAGAGAACAGTATCAGATATGAAACAAGAGACAGTATCAGATATGAAACAAGAGACAACAGTATCAGATATGAAACAAGAGACAACAGAATCAGATATGAAACAAGAGACAAAAGTATCATATATGAAACAGGAGACAGTATTAGATTTTAAAGAAGAGACAACAGTATCAGATATGAAATAAGAGACAGTATCAGATATGAAACAAGAGAGAACAGTATCAGATATGAAACAAGAGAGAACAGTATCAGATATGAAATAAGAGACAGTATCAGATATGAAACAAGAGAGAACAGTATCAGATATGAAACAAGAGAGAACAGTATCAGATATGAAACAAGAGACAACAGAATCAGATATGAAACAAGAGACAACAGTATCAGATATGAAACAAGAGAGAACAGTATCAGATATGAAACAAGAGAGAACAGTATCAGATATGAAACAAGAGACAACAGTATCAGATATGAAACAAGAGAGAACAGTATCAGATATGAAACAAGAGACAACAGAATCAGATATGAAACAAGAGACAACAGTATCAGATATGAAACAAGAGACAGTATAAGATATGAAACAAGAGAGAACAGTATCAGATATGAAACAAGAGACAACAGAATCAGATATGAAACAAGAGACAGTATCATATATGAAACAAGAGAGAACAGTATCAGATATGAAAGAAGAGACGGTATCAGATATGAAACAAGAGACAACAGAATCAGATATGAAGCAAGAGAGAACAGTATCAGATATGAAACAAGAGACAGTATCAGATATGAAACAAGAGACAACAGAATCAGATATGAAAAAAGAGAGAACAGTATCAGATATGAAACAAGAGACAGTATCAGATATGAAACAAGAGAGAACAGTATCAGATATGAAACAAGATACAACAGAATCAGATATGAAACAAGAGACAACAGTATCAGATATGAAACAAGAGAGAACAGTATCAGATATGAAACAAGAGAGAACAGTATCAGATATGAAACAAGAGACAACAGTATCAGATATGAAACAAGAGAGAACAGTATCAGATATGAAACAAGAGACAACAGAATCAGATATGAAACAAGAGACAACAGTATCAGATATG